>CM035151.1:59716933-60116933 GCA_020205615.1 Panax quinquefolius
TCTGCTAGGTACTTAGAAGCTTTCTCATGCTTGACACCAAGATGGATTTTGTGATCTCCTTTCTTGCTACTTGATGCCTTCTCATGATGGACTTGCTAAGATGAATGTAGGCTCTTCTCTATTGTACTTAGAGTCTTCCCATGATGGACATCAAGATGACATGATGCTCTTCTTTCTCTCTGCAGTTCAGAACACTTTTCATGTAGTAGAACTCTCACTTCTACATAGTAGAACTCACACTTCCACTTCTTTCTTTGTCTGACTTCTGAGTGTTCTTGGTGGATCGTAGAGTGAGCCTTTAGACTCACTATCTCATATGATTTAGATCAAACCACCTTCTCTCCAAACTAGGCAACTCCAACAACCTTTGATCTTTGAAGCTCTTCCTCATTTATACAACTTCCCAATCCTTCCGTTGGAAAGTAGCCATTGAAGGTTATTCAAATCTCTTCACAGATCTCGAGTTGCTTGAGGTAGACTGCTTGATGTGACATGTCATACTTTTTACGACGCCTGTTTATCTACTATTTCACCGCCTCGCCGATGTATCACTTTAATGTCTTGGGCAGTTTGAAGACTTTCTTTCCTCCTGATCTCTCGATTAAGGGTTGTCCTTTTGCATCGATGCTCTCAATAAGCACTTGTACAAATATTACCCTTCAGATTGAACCTTTGCCAATGCTTCAGTCTTCAGCTATTCGAACTCTACGATTCTGATGCACGTCTTTAAGGACCTGATTGTAGTGTCTTGTTGAGTGTTGCTCATTGACTGGTAGAGTTAACACGACGATCTTGAAGAGTGTTGATTGGATCTTCAATGTAGAACACCTCTTCCTTGTATTGTGCAGTGCTACAATACCTCTATTTCCTTCGACTGTTCTCAGAGACTGATGGCCTAATTCCTTATTCTGGTCCCCTTCTGAATATTAAGACACTTCAGATTTATGGTGCGTCCATCTTGCTTTCTCCTTGTGATCTCCCGTTCACTTATCATCAATGAACTGACCCTACACTTAATCACTTTAGCCTTGCTATTCAGAGGCTGACCAGTATCTCGGTTCACCTTCCATCAGTTCCTTCTTTGTGTGGCAAACACTACGATCTTGGTTGCTTCCAAGATCGTTGTCTTCTGTTCACTCGATAGCTACTGCATTTGCTGACTTTCCTTAGTTAACTTCTGAAGTCTTCTTTGGATCTCCTCATGGAAGACTTCATCACGAATGGCCTTACAACTTAATCTTGATACTGATTGGGTTGGTGCTTAGATCTTCTGCTAGCATGCATGCCATTCGTTGAGTGCTCTTTGGTTTCCTTGGATGTAGCTTGTAGCTTGAACCAGAGGCTTCATTCCTTTGGATATTCTGGGAGTGCTCATTTGTTGAGAACCGTATATGCTCTACGATTCAACCTTGGCATTGTGAGCACTTCTGTTGAGGTCGTAGTTCTGCACTCTACGATTCAGCTTTTGCTTGTGCAGACACTACGATCCTGAGATCAGATCTTGACACTACGATTTATGCCTTGTGCTTGTTGTATTCATCTGATCTTTCTCGACTATGATCTCTGCATGTAATCAATGGACTCTACGAACTCAGAGTGTAGTCTACGATCCTTGACATAGCTTCGGCATCAGTAGACTCTACGACTCTGAGTGTAGTCTATGTTTCTGACTTGGCTTCGGCAGATGACCGGTCGGCTCATAGGCAGGCTGTCTCTACGATTCTGAACATGACTTCCTCAGCACACTACGATCCCGAGGAAGCTCTACTCGATACACTACAATCCTTCTTCGTTACCCCTGGCAGTCTACGAACTCCAAGACTACTATCTTGCATACTTCTATTCTGCCTTGATAGCTCTCGAGTTATCCTTGACTCACCTGGCAGACTACGACTTCTGGTGCAGTGCTCGATGATCAGACGAGCCTATCTATTACATCTTAAGATCAACCTAACAAGCTTGATCTTTCTATATTTATAGTCCTTGTACATCATTTCTTTTTAAGGACTTTACAAAGTTGTCTTTCTCATGTAGGATCAACCTAACATATTTGATCAATTCATTCTAAGTCCTTGTACACATATTTCTATTATCTATCAAAAGACTTTATAGCTTTTCTTAATGCAAGTATACTTGCATATTATTCATTCATATATATATATATATATATATATATATATATATACATATACAGAAAAGATCAAGAGTAGAATTCTTAAATAGCAGAATGCCTTAAATAATAGAATCTTATCAAAACGACGTAATTTTGATAAGACGCGGTGGCATTTTTGTAAATACGCGGTGGCATGGTATTTACAAAAATGCCATCGCGTCTTATCAAAACTACGTCGTTTTGATAAAATTCTATTATTTAAGAGAGTTCTACTACTTAAGAGGTCTACTCTTGATCCTGTCTGTATATATATATATATATATATATATATATATATATCATAATCAAATCATATATAAATAGGAATAGCATTCACATGCTTATTCATGACAAGCCTGTATAGCCGCGCGACTCCTGAATTCTGCATCCTGTGCTTTGTTGTTGCTACTGCTTCTTTGACATGCTACTCTTGCATCTTTGTTCATCAATGCTCAGTTTCATTTGTCCACTCGACCCTCTTGTCATGTCATCACTGATCCCATGCCACATACCAACACCAAGCTATGCCATTTCCTGCACTTTTACACCAAAGGAGTTCTCAGTACATATAATGCAAAATAACACGAAATGCAACTAAAACACACTAAAATGTACTTGAGATGGGCATAGATCTCGTGAATTGATATCCAATAAGTAGGTGTAAAACCTAATTATCAGTAGCCTTACCTCCAGCACTCGAGAATGTCTACAACGTCTTCCATGTTTCAGTTTTACAACCCTACAAACCTGATTACAAACATGTAATTGAATACGAACCCCTACATTTTGAAAAAGACTTATCTTACGAAGAAATCCCTGTTCAAATCGTCGACAGAAAAGAACAAGTTCTCAGAAATAAAGTAATACCTTTACATTAAGGTAATTTGGAGGAACCACAACGTCAAGAAGTTTAATGGGAACTCGAAGAGCATATGATGAAGAATTATCCTTATTTATTTATTTAAATTAAGTGTAAGCGATTCTGTGGACATAATCTTTGTAAGTGGGGGAGAATGTAACGGGTCTAATTGATTGAGTCGTGATTCTAGGGACAGAATCCTTTTAAGGGGGGAAAGATGTGACGAACGAGATTTTTGTGATTTAATTTTAATCTTTATTGAATTAAATAAATATTCTCGATGATTTAATTATTGTTATTTTAGATGATTTAATTATTGGATTAAATAATTAATTGATGCAATTGTGATAGATTAATTTAATTATA
Organism: Panax quinquefolius; assembly: GCA_020205615.1. Classification (NCBI taxonomy): domain Eukaryota; kingdom Viridiplantae; phylum Streptophyta; class Magnoliopsida; order Apiales; family Araliaceae; genus Panax; species Panax quinquefolius. The sequence continues at coordinate 59,720,311 of CM035151.1, forward strand.
TGTGTTATATTTATTAAATTAATGTGGAATTTTTATTATTCAAATTATGGAATTATGTGAGCTTACTTGAATTGAATGAAATATTTAATAAGCATAATATTATTTTAATTAATTTAATAATTAATTAGAGATTTAATAAATTGACATAATTAATAAATGAGAAAATTAATTATGTGACTATGTGAATTAATGAGAAATTATCCTATTTTAATTGAATTAAATTAAATGTGATATTTGATTTATTTTATATTGGGTGTGACATTATTAAATTATAGTATAAAAGATTAATGAAATTAAATGGGTTTGAGTTTTACGAGTGGCCAAATAGAACCTTAAGAGAAGTTGAGAGCAGTTAACCACGTATGAGTTAACTGACCTCAACTTTACTGTTTATAATAGGTGCGCCTTCAGTTTTCATTATCATGTAAATTATTTTGAAACAAAACAAAACTGAGAGTTAGAGAATTCAGAGAAATTGTCAGAGAGAGTTAGAAGAAATTGTGTTATTGAAGAATAAGAAGAATTGCTTGAGGGTAATCTCTTTAACCCAGTTTTTATATACGTCATTTAAAGTTTTCATGAAAATGGCTTTAAGTTTTGTTAAAACTTCTGTAATTGTAAAAAGATAGTGATTATGTGTTATATATGTGGTAAGATGTTATTATAACATATGTTACTGTATATTGTATATTTCCATATCATCAGTTTCATAAAAAATTATGTCGTACGTTGTTCTTCAAAATTACAGAGTATGAAAATAGAGCCATATGGCCTTACATACCAAATTTAACACGATAATCATAAGTTGTATCATAAATTTATACATGTATATGTTAATATGTTAACGTAGTATGTTTTTACTATGTTGTATGAACCATAACATCAGTTTCATAAAAATATATGTCGTAGATTGTTTCTTCAAAAATTACAGAGTATGAAAATATGGTCGTATGGCCTTACATACCAAATTTAACACGATAATCATAAGTGGTATCATAAATTTACACTTGTATATAATTATGCATGTTAAAACGAAGAAAATAAACTTCAAATGAACAGATTCGGTGTTATAATGAACCCGTAGTGTTGATTTTCATGTTTTGTATTCAAAACTTTCAAAAACATCAAGAACATTAAATTATATGTTTTGATTATGCAAATTACGTATTATAACATGTTAAAACCATGTTAGAAGGGTTGAGTAGTAAGTATATGTATATTACAGTGTTTGGGTATGTCTAATTTCGTGTAAGAATAAATTAATTGGAGGTGTTGGCCATGTTCTGTAATTTTTGCAAATTGCAGAACTGTTACTAGTTCGCCGTCGTCAGCCTTGCCCCACGCCTTTACGTCCCAGATCATAGCGCGCCACCGCATCATAAACAGCCACCACACCAAGGGTGGTCATAGCTAAGCAAGGCCATGCCGCCGAGAACAAGCATAAAAGTGAAATAGCAGTCATACCACCGCAGAATGTCCAGAAATAAAATTTTTAAAGTGTTCAAGTCCATGAATGTGATAGTAACCTAATCTAATGTACATAAAAATATGTTAAACGTATAATGAGATGTTAAAATAGATTCTTAACATGTCAATAACGCATTTAAGTATGGATTGAATTATTAAACGCATATTTAGCTTATTGTTCATGTAGGGTAATATTATGTGACAATAAGTGTGGTAATTTGACTAAGTATTGTCATAATCCGAGTTAGACTAAAAGAATGAACTTGTAATGACTAGTTACGTTATAATTGATTGGTATTGTGAACATGAATGGTATGTAGGATTAAATCGAGGAACGTGTATAATTAGCGTGTAATCTACGCACGAGGCAAGTTTCCTAACCCTACTTGTTATCATTATTCAAGTTTATAATTTACATCGAGTAAATTCTCATTATTATTAACTAAGTTCAATTTGTTATGTTAAAGATTATTTATCTTTTCAAAGTATGATTCCGTTATACAATACTTTTTCTATTGTATACCTCTTGAAAATGTTATTCGATTTAAATATCATTTATTGTTGAACCTTGCTAGACTAGTGAACCCTTATTGATTCGACTAGTCCATAGTTGATGAACGTTCTAAATTTCAGAAACCATATTGATTTATCCAAACCAAACTTCCTTTGGTGCGGACTCTAATGTCAAACTGAGATAAACAACCCTGTATAGGGATTACTTATGCGTTAGCGTTAAGATATTGTGCACAGTATGGTACTAAGGGTTGATCCCCCTAAGTACGAGTAGAAGAGTCCATAGTCTTATGACTGTTAAAGGTTTCAAGTATAACCCTTAATAACCTAGGACATAGTTCAAGGTCTTAAGACTCTCAGAAATCTTTTAATTCTTGTTATTTATTCTTGATTCAAAAGTTGAGCTTTTATTCCAGAAGTCTTTGATTCACTCGCATGTTATTATATTGTTATTTCATTTTTATACTTGTGGGCAATCGTGCTCACTCTTGCGTAATAATAACATTGCAGTTAAGAACGAAAGGTCCGACGAGCCTTCTACTAGCAAAGGCAAGGGCAAGATTAAGAAGTGATGAAGACTTGTTGTTTTATGTGATATTGAATTTATGTTTTAGACTTATATTGATGTTGTGTAAGACTATAAATTGTTTATGTTTCCGCAGTTAAGAATTAAGGTTAGTATGACCTGGGATTTATGTAACTACTTCAGATGATGTAACTCCTTAAGGAGAGGATTTATTTCTATCTATTTATGCTTTCATTTATTATGGGTAGATAGATATATGATGTTTGAATAGTGAACACCAAATCATGTGGAAATTTAAGTACCCGGATTTGGGGGTGTCATATATACTCTGCTTCTGATGCCGTCAAACACTTGAGTAGTGGAGAGCTAAAACCCCTTCGGTACCGATCTCTATCAATAGGGATGAAATTTGAGCTCATGTGCTTGATCTTTCTTGCATAGATACGATCTAAAGGTAGAACCCCATCCACCAGATAAGAGATGTATGGGGGTGAGCCAGTGGTCCAGCTGATCCAAAGCTAAAACATCCATCCTTTGGAATGCTGGGTTTTTCTAACACCTCTAAATACACTGAACCATTGAAGAGAATTGCTTCGATTGTTGCCAATTGGGCAAAAGCATATGCTACTGTGTTGTCTGACCGATCAACTCCCTGACAACTATGTGAAGTGAAGTATGAGAGTTTTTCCTTTACCTCGACCAGGTACCTTATCATTCTTGCCCCTAGCATCATATTCTCTAGATATCTACTTGATGACCAGTTGTGAATTGCTGTAAATGACTAACTTCTGAACCTCCAAGCTTTGGGCCAACCAAAGTCTGGCTAAAATGGCTTTATATTCTACTTCATTATTTGTGGCTTTGAATTGAAACCGAATAGCTTGCCGGACCTTGAACCCTTCAGGACTTGTCAAAATAACCCATGCTCGCTGATGTTTGTTGATGACCCGTCCACATAGAGAGTCCATGAAGTTTGCACCTATTGCATTTTAGTAACCAAACCCACATCCGGTTCTGTGAATGAACACTCTGCTATAAAATCTGCCAATGCATGTCCTTTGATTACAGTTAGGGGATGGTATTCCAGAGCGTACTGAGTCAATTCCATTTCCCATGCAGTAAGCCGACCCAAGACTTCTAGCCTATGCAGCACCTTCTTTAACGGCTGATCTGTATACACCACCACCAACCGACCCTAAAAATAATGTTGAAGCTTTCTACTTGTAATGATCAAGGCGTAGGCGAACTTTTCTAGGTTCGAGTATCGGGTCTCTGCATCTCGAAGAACGTGGCTGGCATAATATACCGGGAATTATTTTCCTCCTTTGTCTCGTACTAGTGTTTCACCCACTACCATCGAGCTTGCAGCCAAATATAAGTACAAAGGTTCCGAAGGGATCAACTTCATTAACAATGGTGCCAACGACAAATATTGTTTGATCCCTTGGTACGCATCTTCACACTCCGAAGTCCATTGAAAACTTTTCTCATTTTTCGGCATCTTCAAAGTATCAAAAAAGGGTAAACATCTTTCAGCGGATCTCGATATCAATATCCGAAGGGAAGCTTTCCGACCTGTTAATCTCTGGACATCTTTGTATGACTTCGGGGATTTCATATCTAAGATCGCCTAGATCTTCTCCGGATTCGCCTCAATGCCCCTTTTATTGATCAGATATCCCAGAAACTTTCCAGACCCCAATCCGAAAGTGCACTTCATCGGGTTTAGACACAGTTTATGTCGCCTAATTGTTTTAAAGTAGCTTTCCAGATGGTCTCGGACTGACATGCTTTTTATAATCATGTCGTCCACATAGACCTCCATACCTTGGCCTAGCTGCCTTGTGAACACGTAGTTCATCATCCGCTGATATCTTGCTCCAGCATTGAGTAGTTCGAAGGTCATCTTCTTGTATGCATAAATAGCCGGATGCGTGATAAAACTTGTCTTCGGGATATCCTCTTTACTAATCGAGATCTGATGGTATCCTGAAAAGGCATCCATTCTGCTTCTGCACCAATACCACATTCGCCAGCCACTCGGGGTAATCAATCTCGAAGATAAATTCTGCCTCCAGGAGTTTGGTAATCTCTTCATCGATGATCCTCTGTCTTTCTGGGGAAAAAAACTCTCTTTTTTTGTATAACCGGCTTCCTCTTAGGGTCCACATGCAACCTGTGTAGTGCTACTGATTCATCCACCCCCGGCATATCACTGGGCTCCCATACAAAGATGTCAGCGTAGACCCAGAGTAGATCTATTAGCCCGGTTCTAAATGGTTCTTTCAATCCTGACAAGATCTTTACTAACTTTTCCTTCCTCCCCGGGACCAACTCCACGTCCTCGGTCTCTTCAGCAGGTAAGGCAAGTGGTTTTATACTTCCTTCAGTGAATGGCTCTATCTCAATGGCCATTATTTGCTTCTGCCTGCTTACCCCGACAACCAAAGAGATCAAAGTATTCTGATAACACCTTCGGGCGATATCAAGATCACCTTTTACCTCCCCGATCCCGTTCGGTGTTGGAAACTTGATTTTAAAGTGAGGTATGGACGTGACTGTTTGCAAGGCTGCCAGGGTCAGCCTTCCCAAAATTTCATTGTATGCCGAATCTACCTGGACCACTAAAAATCTGACCATGACCTCTACCTGCTGAGGTGTTGTGCCAAACCTGACAGGTAACTCAATGGTGCCCGACACATGCACCGAATCTCCACTGAACTCCATCTTTTTCCCTCTAAGTCCATCCTCTGGTAAGCGTGAGTGTACAGTATGTCGACTGAAGATCCATTGTCGATCATCATTCTCCTCATATCTACTGGACCGACCTGGGCTGTTATCACCAATGCCCCGTCATGCGGCTCTATAGGGTCTATAGGATAATCTTCGTTAGAGAAAGAGATAGTTTTTCCCGGGAAGGCCCGATCCTTTTTTGCCGAAGACCCCATAACTGATAATACTGCATCGAGGTGCTCACTCCTCTTCTTTTCAGTAACACGCCCTACAAAACTGCCTGAGATGACATCAATTATGCCTCGCGCTGGCTGGTTCTATTTTGGATGTGTATCCCGAGACGGCCCTCTGTTTTCCTCCCTCTGTTGGGCCTCGGCGCTTTCCCGATCCGCTACATATTGGACCAACTTGTCATTCTAAACATTTTTCTCTATCAGGTCCTTCAGGTCATAGCACATCTATGTCGTATGCCCGGAACTCTAATGATATTCACAAAACTTATGTCGACCTCTCTTCCCAGGCTTCGGATTCGTCGAGCAAGGCTCATAAAATGACTTGTTCTGGATCTCCTCCAATATTTTTGCCCGATTTATATTGAGGGGGTAAAAACTTTATTGACGTTTCTGCTTGGGAAGGGTGGTCTGCCACTGCCAGATCCTCCACTATTATAGTTCTTCTTCCCCGAATTATCCGTCCTCCCCTGGTTATTATCTGAACACTGATAGTTATGTTTGTCTCGATCCTTGGATTTTTTGTAGGACTGAGAGTGTGGTTTAAAGTTTCCCATAGCTTCTTCTATGGCAATGAATCCTTCGACCCGATGGAAAGCTTCGATTAGGTCGGTAGGAGGGTTGATTACCAGATCCTTCATCAGTTTCTTCAATCTTCCTATGTCCAGACCTGCTATGAAAAATCCCAAGGCATGTGGGGAGTTCAGTTCTGCCACCGATCCCACTACCTCTCAAAACCTCTTGACGTACTGACCAAGGCTTTCATCTGAACGTTGTCTCACCTGCATTAGGGAAGCAGTGATCTTCCCCCTTCTTTTGTTACTCCCGAACCGAGCATAAAATTTTTCCCGAAGGTCATTTCATGAATTGATTGATCCTTCTGCCAAAGTCCCCATCCATTCTCGGGCATTGTTCTTTAAAGTCGTGGCAAACATATGGCATTTGGCAGCATCCGAATGCCCATAATAAGTCATCAGTCTGTCATACCCGTCAGAATGATCATAAGGGTCCCCCAATCCATCATATGTCTCCATCGGGGGCATTTTCTTCTTCGGGTCGGCCGTGACCTGATTGATTTCTGGCGAGAATAGTGAACTGGGGCAGCTCAAAGTTGTTCCTATCGGGCTTTTTGCCGCCAGTAGCTTTTCCAACTCCGCACCCCTTCTTGCGAGGGGATCAGACTCCTCTTTACGAGGGGACAACTTAGGCGTGTCCCTCTCGTATTCAGGAGATGCGAACCTCCTCCTCTGTCCCGATCTTCCCTGGTATTCAGACTTTCTATCCAGGGAACAACTCCTCCTTCGGCTTCAGCCTTCTCGAGAGCGACTCCTGGGTTTTTTCTTGTCCCTCCCAGCCTCCTCTTGACGGGGTGTTCGAGATCGGCTCCGACGTCTATGCCTCTTTAATGAAGCCTCCTATTATCAAGCCATTTTGCCCATCTGTTCTTCCAGCTCTTCTAGCTGAAGGTGTAGGGCCATCATGGCATCTTTGTTCTGCTGCATCTTCTTCTGCATAATGAATTCACGCTGATCTCGGCTGCCCTATGCTCGATCTCTCCCTCGCCTTTTGTATGCCCGAGACTGGTTGTCGTCAGCATGACTGATGGGGATGGGTGTGTGCTGACTGGCTAAAAATAGTTGTCGCCGGATAGACGGGGTGTGTTCAGTATTGTCTCCTTGAATCTTAGAACCCAGCCTATCTTTTATCGACCCCCTCACTTGGGTGGTCTGGTGAGTTTTGGCTTTTTTTTTGGATAGAAGCAATGTTATCTCTGCTCGCCATAGCCTTCAACCGGAAAACACCAGAGTGGTTGTTAAAGCACTAAACTCCTCCCTCTAGCGCCAATGTTAACGCCAAATTTCACCGGCGCGTCCAATCACCAAATTCACGCGCTTAAACCTACACAATAACAGATCACACAAGAAGCTTGACGGCTTGTGCCACCGGGTGATAGCTCCGGTGTGAGAATGAGTACAGGCCGTTACAAGGTTTAACAATGGAGGCTTTAGTGTTTAGTGCTCAAAAGGGTATTACCTGTTAATTGAAGTCTAGCCTTATATTTATAGCCGTTCTCTTCACCTTAGAGTTCACTTCCTAAACATGGAAATTACCATTGTTTGGGTCCAACATAATCTCCTTAAAAAGGTGCAAGTTGGATACGATCCAAATACTACCTTTGGAGTTAGCTTATTCAAATATAGTTAGGACTAGAATCCTTAACCATTTGGAACCTTTATCACTACGGACTTCGTACAAGGGCCAGCCCACTGTATAGGCACAATCCAACCGAACTCATGTAAAATGGCCTGGGCTCTGGCCCAAAGGACTCGGGTGCGCGATCCCGAACACCATAAACTAGACCAGAACTCCTGCCCAGAGGACTCGGATGCCCGATCCCGAAAACCTTCAATATCCTCAATGGCTTCGACCTAATGGGCTCAACCTCCCCTTCCCACCCCAGGCCTTCAGCCCACATAAGGGTCGGTAAAATACTCCCTAACAACATGTATATACCATATAATCTCCTTCCAATATCCATCCTTATAACTTCGGATCCATCATGATCCAACAACAAATAAAACTCCTACTAATAAGCATGCATCTTTACTTAGAATAACATATACTAACTTAACCTTCAAAAACTTAAGATAGATTATGTTCTTACCTTCTTAATGTTTCTTCCTCTTAACTATAACCCCCAAATAGTTTTCCACCTTATTCCTTTCCAGTGGCAGAATCAAAACATTTTTAGAGGGGGGGGCGTCAAAATACACCAGTAAAATAATTTTATTTATTGACGCTTGCAGTGTTTCTTTCCAATTCATTTTTTTTCCAATTATAGTATTTTACAATATCCTATTCCAATCGTTGTCAGCCTTTGAGTTGTGAGTCTAATGGGAGCTATGGGACTATTAATCAGACTTTGAAATTTTTAGTCAACTGATTAGCTACTTTTATAGATAAATTATAATATTATATATTCAAAACCTTATATTGTCTTTATGGTCATCTTCCTTGGACACAACTGAGAGGAGCCACTCAAATCTAGAAAATGAATTAAGTTATTCTCATTTACAAAAAATTGATACCAAGGTATGATTAAATCAGTAAGACAAATGAGTGCAATATTAATTAATTAATTATCAAACTTATTTAACATTATTTTATCTTATAGTAATATTGTTAATTTATTATAGGTGGAAGGACATGAGGACGCAAATGAATTAATACCATCTCATAACAAAGATCAAATTTAACTAATATTAGCATGCTTCAGATTATAGGGTTGGGGGGTCATATGACCCCCTAGTTCCGCTAGTGTTCCTTCCTCTTGGACTCCTCTTAGATCACCAAATTACATGAGTTCCCTCTAGGTTTTTTTTTTCTCTCTATTTCTCTCTAGCTTTCTCCACACTTAAAAAACTAGAAATGTGGCAAACTTCTCCCAACAAGTTTAGGGTCTTCTATTTATAGAAAAAACTCATATACCAAATACATGTACTGATACATGTATAATACTTGTATTTTATACATCCAACTAGTTATTAACCATTGGTAAAAGTTAATTATATGAAAACTCCACCAACTCTCCACCAATTATGTCTTTCTTCATTATTAGCCCACATGGGTTTTTCTTGCAAGCCACATGAAGCAAAAAAAGCAACACATTGAGCCAAATGGGTTGGGATTTTCGGTCATGGAGGGAGTAGTATATATAGATATATTATGTTTTATTTTATTTCCTTTTGTGTGCTAGCTTTTGTTTGCTCCCTACACACACACACACACACACACACACATATATATATATATATACAAACACACCCAAATATATATATACATATTCATCCTACACTTTAAATTCCACATTGGGATAATCCAATATAATATCTATTGGGTTATTAACATAATTTTATTTAGGCCATGTACAATAACTATTATACACATTGAGCTCAATTTCAATTCTAACTACTTGATTTATAATTCCTAACACTTTACATATACCACATTATCCTTATTGGGCTTAACAATACTTGTTAGTCCATTACATTATTTACCCATCTCTTAATTAATGCAATTACTTGGTCCATCTCAATCACTATGCCACACAAGGCATAACACTTAAGCTAAATTAATTATAATTAAAGCTTATCATCATCATCATCATCATCATCACTAAACTTCTCAATGATCTCATAAAATTCAATTCAAATTGAATTATTAAGTTTCATGACACACACACACACACACACACACGCACACGCACACACACATATATATATATACACACACACACACACACATACACACTAGTAATTTTCAAACATCTTCATTTTCATATCTAATATTATTTATAAAATTCAGGGGCATTACAAGAACTTTCTGCGTCACATCAAAGTTCTTCCTCACAAGCTTGTTATCATGAAAGGCCTTAGTCTTCTCCTTGTATATTTTAGAGTTCTCATATGCATCATTCCTCAATTCCTCTAGCTCTTATAACTGAACTTTCTATGTTCTCCAACTTAATCCATCTTTATGTTACAATGCTTGATTGCCTAAAAAGCATTGAGCTCCAATTCCACAAGTAAGTGACATAGTTTCTCAAACACTAGCCTATAAGGTGACATACCAATAGGGTTTTATAGGAACTCCTGTAAGCCCATAATGCATCATCTAATCTCAGACTCCAATCCTTCATGTTTGGTTTAACTACCTTCTCTAAAATGGACTTGACCTCAGGATTGGATACATCGGCTTTACCATTACTTTGTGCATTTTAAGATGTAGAGACCCTGTACAGAACATTGTATTTCTTAAACAGTGCTGGTAGCATCCTATTACAAAAATGTGTTCCTCTATCACTGATAATGGCCCTCAGAGTTCTAAACCTGACAAATATATTAGACTTGACAAAATCTGTAATAAATTTAGAGTCGTCAGTCCTGGTGGATTTCACTTCCACCCATTTAGAAACATAATCAACAACCAAAAGGATGTAAACATTACCAAAAGATGCAAGAAATGGTCCCATAAAATCAATACCCCAAACATCAAAAACTTCAACGATTAAAAGAGGGATCTGTGGCATTTAATTCCTATGTGATATATTCTCTATCTTTTAACAATTTTTACAAGACTTGTAAAACAGATAAGAGCCCATAAAAATAGTTGCCCAATAGAACCCACATTCTAAAACCTTATGAGTTGTTCTTTTAGGCCCAAAATGACCTCCATAAGCATAAGAATGACAGAAGGTAAGAATAAACAAAATTCATTATCAGGCACACACCTTCTAACTACCTGGTCAGAGCAAAATTTCCATAAGTATGGAGTGTCCCATACATAGTACTTAGCATCACTCTTAATCTTCTCTTTCTGGGATTTAGAAAACTCACTACGTACATGTGCACTTACTAAGTAATTCACAATATTAGTATACCAAAGAAGTGCTTTATCAATGGAGAATAGATACTCATCTGGAAAAGAATAATGCAATGGCAATGTTTTTTCATCCTTAATCAGTCTGTTCAAGTGATCTGCCACCAAGTTGTCTACTCCTTTCTTATCTTTAATCTCCAAATCAAATTCTTGTAACAACAGAATCCATCTAATGATCCTAGGTTTGTATTCCTTCTTAGTCAGTAAATACTTGAGAGCACCGTGGTTAGAATAAAATACTACTTTAGTACCAAACAAATAAAATATAAACTTATCTAAAGCAAAGATAACATATGGAAGTTCTTTTTCAGTCGTAGAGTAGTTAATTTGAGCAGCATTTAAAGTACTAGAAGCATAGTATATGACATGAACAAAATTTTCAACTCTTTAGCCTAACACAGCACCTACTGCATAGTTGCTAACATCACACATAATCTCAAAAGGTAACTTCCAATTTGGTGGTTGTATCACTGGTGCTGAGGCTAATAGTTTCTTCAACTTGTCAAATGCCTCCTTGCATTCATCAGTAAACAGGAACTCCACATCCTTTTGCAGTAACTTACATAATGGCAAAGCTATCTTTGAGAAGTCCTTGATAAATCTGTGATAGAAACTTGCATGGCCATAGAAATAACGAATCTCCCACACACTTGTAGGGTAAGGAAAAGAAGTAATAATCTTTATCTTAGTTTATCCACATCTAATCCCCTAGCTGAGATTACATGTCCAAGTATTATACCTTGCTCTACCATAAAGTGACATTTTTTTCAATTAAGAACAAGATTAGTTTCTAAGCATCTATATAGCACACGAGTTAAATTATCAAGGCAAAACATCAAAAGAATCTCCAAGTATTGTGAAATCATCTATAAATACTTCAATAAAACTCTCTAAAAGATTAGAAAATATACTTAACTTGCATATTTGAAAAGTACCTTGTGTATTGCAAAGTCCAAAGGACATTCTATGATATGCAAATGTGCTAAATGTGTAACACCCCCATACCTATACTCCCGTGGTATCTGGTATGGTGTTTACAGAGAATTAACATAATGCATTTAAATCTATACACCCATGGTATCTGATTAAAATATTACATTAGATAGAGGGACTATCAGATATAATTTCCATAGATTCAAGATTCACAGTATCCCATAACAGATGGTAATTCTCAAGAGAAATATTACTGTGTTTGGATACCCTCACTTGAATATATGAACTATATCTGTGACTAGAGTTTATCTATCCGAAATTCTGAGTATCAGTAATAACAGGAATAGTCCATATTACCAATACCCTCACCCAGATGTATAGTCTATGTCATACGATTATATACTATCGTATCGATAGTAACCATCTATCTGAAATTCAGAGTATTAATAACATGAATAGTCCATGCTATTAACACCCTCACTCAGATAAATAGTTCCCAAGGATCTCAACTAGAATAGAAGACATCTTACTTTACATCTATATATGTAAGAAAACACGGTTGGGAAAATAAAAGATGTTATATATATCATAATATTATGATTCGATTACAAAATTCTCATAACGAGTTCTTATTACAAGGTATTCATACAGACAAGAATATAATCTAATCTATGTAGGGACGTTTCCCTTTATCTACACCAGATGTTCCAGGATTATCATCTAAAACTGCAAAGGAATAATTTGTAAGGGTGAGCTATGACATGCTCAGCAAGTTGTATATTTATAACAATATAGGATTTGAAGAATTATAACAATTCAAATTTCGACTGATAGTTGTTACCATTTCTGGATTTCTAATTCCAACTAGTTCTGGAATTTTTATCATTTCTGTCAGTCACAAAGACTTAGAAATTATGTTCAGATATGAGATAGGGGATCAACCTATTCAACATCCTAGGAGTATGCATATCACCTACAGTGCTCATTTACACTTATAATTTACTGTCAATATATTCATTGACTACACTTTGCTCCCTTACGGGATACTCAACTTCAGTATACGATTGTCTTACCAAAACAATTTGGCTTGACACAACAGTTTATGCTCAATAAATAATATCATATGAATAAATAATTCATTTCTTAGTCATGCTGGAACTATAGAAATAACTTTTCAATAATAGGTAATTCAACATAGGTGTATTATATCAACAGTATAGCAAGATAGAATCTTGTTTAGCGAATAAACAAGGTTGATAAATTTTGCATAAGTAAAAAATTGGGTATAGAAGACTTGCATAAGTAATAAATTGGGTATAGAAGACTTGCCTGAGCGTAGATCAGTCAAGTTATACTATTCGAACGCTATTAAGTACCTATAACGTTCAAGAATATAAATCTAACACGTTAGTATTGATAACAATACTCAAATAAAACATTTATTTAATACCGGCTTAGATTTAATAGGGTTTGACTTTTAATACCTTTGATAAATGAACTAAATTTTTATTTATAAAATTTGATTATATTTTAAATAATTTAATTATCCTTATAATATATTTTAGAAGGTTTAAAGTATTTTAAAATATTTATTTATCCTTTAAATAATTTTAAACCATTTATTTCTATTTATAAGTAATTTATATTTACTAAAATTTTATTAAAACATTATTTAATATTATTAAATAATTTATAATCATTTATTATGATTTTTATTTCAATAATAATATTTTTACATAATTATTTAGTATTTAAAAGTAATTATTCTAATTACTTTATTAATAAGTTAAATATAAATAATATCTAAATAAAATAAAATAATTATTACATTTTTGTAGAAATATCAGAAATAATTTAATATAATTTTTAAAACTGTTTTTATTAATTATTTCTAATTTTTTTTATAATTTATTTCTAAAAATTTAATTTTTGTCCGTCGCTAAAGCTTTACAGTGACAGAAAGTGTCACTGTAGGTGTTCTTGAGTTTCCGGGCAGTCGTTGCTCGTGATCGAGTGGCTAGTTTGACCATTAAATAACTCGGTTTTGGAAATGATTTTCGGTCAGAGCAAGTATTGGTGTTATAGTACTCATGTAATAGTACAAGATCAAGCAATAAGCAGGCTTTAATCTACATCTAACAAGAAATTATAAAGATTCAAAGTTACTGTCAGAGTTGTTCTTGGGTTTCTGGGTAACCCAGAACAGTGGTCAAGGCCGGTCAACGGTTTTGTGGCTTGAATAACTTTGATTTTATGTATTAGATGTATGTTTTGTTTGTTGTAACATGTAGTCTATATACCAGGGTACATATATATAACATTAACATGAACAAATCATAATTCTAAGATCTCTATTTATGATGGTCAAAGTACAGCTAACAACTGTTCTTCGTGTTCTTCAATTTTCTGGAAAACCCAGAAAACTCGGTCATGCTCGGTCAACTACTTTTGACCAATAATTCCAGTAATCCTATGAGTTGTTTATTCGATTGAAGATCATAAATATGTAGTATGTATACCAGAGTACTAATTTATAACAAAAACATAAACAATTAACAATCGAAGAAGATGATTAAGCGAATTCGGTCAAAGTAGCTGGGTTCAATTTGTTCTTGAGCTTTACGGACAACCCAGAAAACCAGCTTTTGAGTGAGCAGTCAACCCACTTTGATGATTATATCTTGGAATCTATGGTTCATCCGAACTGCTTTTTTTTTCAGATTAAAGACCTACTTACAGGCTACAAATATCAATAGATTAACAGACCAAAACATAAACACATGAATCGAAAAGCCCTGACATTCGGCTGTCAGACCATTTTTTTCAAAATTCCCAGATTTCATAAAACACTTAATTAAGGCATCTAGATGTTATGAAAATGTGTTCTACCACTCTAGCATACTTTCTAACATCCTAATACAATATTCTAAACATCTAAACAACAAATCTAACATAAGATCAAAGAGAAATTTATGAACTAGGGTTTCACCTTTTCGAGAAATTTATGATTCTAGCTTCACGATCTTGTTCTTTGATAACACCTAGGCTTGATATGGTAGGTTTATAAGTGTATCTAGGCTTTGAGAATTCTTGGGTTTGCTCAGCCCTAAGGTTCCTATTTATAGAATTTTCCAACTTGGCTTTTTAGTCATTTTTTCACCTACTTGCCTCTATAAAGATTTGATCTATGACTCTTCTGATGCTTGGGAGTTTGGAAGCATGTCATGTGATGTTTTGAAACTTGTAATGGTGACTCCCAACCTACTTGTGAGCTAGTTGATTAAGTTAGTAGCTTAATTAGGCTTAAATCTTCACTAATCTTGATTAGGGTTTTATTTCTAATGATTAGGAATGTTAAGTAATGTTAATTAGTACCTAATAGAAGTTTACAACCATGATTAAGTGTTAACATAAGCTAATTAGAGTTAGATTAGCTAATTAGGGTTTATTAGGGTTAGGGTGTTGCTAATTAGGGTTAGGGTTTTGCTAATTAGGGTTTACTCACTAATCCTAACAAGCACGATAAAGCGTTTTGTCAGTGTAAGCACGAGAAAGCAACTTGTCAAAATAATTTTACCGAAAAGTCTGATTATGGAAAAAAATTTAAGCACGAGGTATCAAGCACGACGTTTTTTGGATAAAAATTTATTTGGTCAATTTTGTCAAACCAAGTATATAATAACACGTAACACATTCAGAACAGAAAAATTTTATTTTATATAACGGGATTTATACATACGAGTCTTATTAGGGTTTTGGGTTTTTACAAAATGGACAAGTGAATGTGGTCTTTTCCTGATCCTCTAGTGCAATCACAATCTAATTATATCTTGAAAAACCATCTAAAAATTAAGAATAAGTATGGTCAGCTAGTTTTTCTAACATTTAATCAATAAAAGGGAGAGGAAGATGATCTTTACTAGTTAAAACATTCAATTTCTTGTAGTCAATACACACTTTCCGTCATGTTTGCATATGTGTGGGCACCAACTCATTATTATCATTTTGAATAACTGTTATACCAGACTTCTTTAGAATTACCTGCACTGGACTCCACCCATTGGTTGTCTAAAATTAGGTAGATTATACATGCATTAAGTAAATTCAGAACCTCATTTTTCATTACCTCCATCATGGGTGGATTCAGTCTTTTTTGAGCCTCTCTAGTTGGTCTCGCTCCTTCCAAAAGAATTCGATGCATACACACAATAGGACTTATACCTTTGATGTCTAAAATTGTCCAACTAAAGACTGTTATATGCT
This sequence comes from Panax quinquefolius, assembly GCA_020205615.1. Lineage (NCBI taxonomy): Eukaryota > Viridiplantae > Streptophyta > Magnoliopsida > Apiales > Araliaceae > Panax > Panax quinquefolius. The sequence goes on from CM035151.1 coordinate 59,736,415, forward strand.
CTCTTAAGACTCTTAGCAGTTTATCTTCTTGTATATTAGTTTGATTATTGGCAATGATTACTAGTAGGGTATCATTTTTTCTTAGATAGGCATACTTCAAGTAGATTGAAAATGGTTTTAATTCCAAGGTGAAGCCTACACAACAGAAGGTAACAATGTTTGTGCAAGTAACAGGTAATTGAATGGAAAATACTGCATAACTATCTGTAATTTTTGGCAAAAAGTGTAATGCAACTATTGTCTCCTTCAATTCTTGAGTCTGCTTAATTTCTTCTTCTTTTTCTAACTCCAAATTGTTGGTGATGGAAAACTCCAAGCTTTCATTATGTATTTGTTCAAAAAATTTATGCACTAAAGAGTCAATTATATCAATAGCAAAAATAGGATTAATATCACTAAGGTACCTCATGGCCTTATATATGTTGAATTGAATCTTTTCACCATCAAACTCCGTGGTCAAGGTCCCATTGTGCACATCAAACATTGTTCTTGCTTTTATTCAGAATGGCCTCCATAATAAAATATGAGCAGGATTTGGAGATGTATCATCATCCATATCCATAATGTAAAAATATGCAAGAAATATTAACTCATTCACCTGTACCAACACATCCTCAATTACCCCTTTAAGGCAACTATTAGTATGATCAACCAATTGAATATTAACACAAGTTTATTTCAAGGGTCCTAGAAAACTAATAGTCATAGATAAAAACAAGTTCTGTTACCCGAAACTCCCCTTATATTATCACTTAATGAAATAAGCTCTTCACAAGATTATAACCATTATACAACCTAGAACAAGCTCTCTAGATTTAATATAACAGTAACATTAAGAACTAGAGAATTAGACTATTCCAAGCAATAATCACACAAGCTCAGATTGTTTAGCCTGATTTCTGACAATCATATCAATACTCAAAATCTTGACCACAATTATGTATTACTAAGTGCTACTTGTGATTAGGAACAATATCAATTACACGTAATATTATCCCTTAATCTAGCAGATGATATTAATCATATTAATATAACTTGCCACATTAAATCAATTAGACCAAATATCATTCAAACAGTCAAAACAAATTATCAAGAATGAATTTCATATAATAAGGAATAAATAATGTTAACTCAATTAAACTATCAACTGTAATAAAGAATCAACATCCCCTAGAACTGAAATAAGAAAATCTAGCCTGACATGCTTCTAATAAAACACTCTAAATTTGTAAAAATATGTAGGTAATTATGTAGTGATCATTTCCTCTTTATACAATTAAAGGTATTTATAGACAATCATCCTCAGAAACTCTAGAAGAACTTTGAACCAACTATACTTCAAAAAATCTTTAATAGATATAGTTTCCTTGTCAGTTTTGAACTTGGTTTCCAAAGAAACTTCTAACTCAGTTCCCATATCAGATTCTAATTTTCATAATCAGTTGTGGTTTCCTTCACAGATTGTAACTCCTTAAAAAAATAATCCAATGCTTCAAATTTTACCCAACTCCATATCCATAAGTTAATCCATAATCGTAGAGTGGGATCTTTAAACAATAAACGTAGAGTCACCAATCGTAGAGTGAAACTCCTCTCTAAGAATCATAGAGTGAACCAGTCAATCGTAGAGTACATCTTCAGCTAGCCATCACAGAGCTTCAACTCAATTAGGACAATCGTAGAGTGAAATGCCACAACATACAATCGTAGAGTAACTAAGTCGCAGAGTAGAAACTTGTCGAACAAGCTTTTGTGTCTGAGTCTTCACTGCAAGTCGTAGACTGCCAACACAACGAACATAGAGTCAATAACCAACTTATCATAGAGTGACTGCACAATCATCGAATAGCAACCTGTAGAGTTCATCTTCTCAGCTCCAACACTACGAACGTAGAGTGACTTACTCAACAAACATAGAACAGTTATTGGAACACAACTAAAGAAACTAATACTTAAGGACCAAAATTGGGATTTTGTATAACTTGGAGAGACCCTTCTCGGTTAACCCCTAACTTATTTATTTTGAAGGGTTTTGTCAATTTGGGAAGTAACCGAAAGCGGGAGCAGTAGTTGAAGTGAAAGAGCCAAAATTGAGCGAGAAAAAAGAATCTCACCTTTAGTCAATTTTGTAGTTAACAATTTTCCGATGAAGTTGATCTACCTTGAATTTCAGATTGAGTAACTGTAGGGTCATGTTTGTTTGCAAGGATTATAATCTTGGGATTATATTCCCATGAATTATAATCTCAAGACTATTAATCCTAGGATTAAATAGTCGTAGTCACATGTTTGTTTGTTTTTTATGATATTATTCATTGGATAACTTAAAATAATCTTATAGTATGTTTATTTTGTTCAGGATTATTTAAAGGATTGGACAAAAATTTATCGTTTGGACTATCATACCTTAACTACTAATAACAAAGATATCATATTCTCATTAGTTTAAGTATAGGTATATAGGATAAGATACATCTGTCTTTTAAACAAAATTAAAAATTAATTTTGTTTGCCAAATTTTAATCTCAAATGATAAGGATTATAATACATAATTAGACATATTAAATAGTCCCAAGTTTTAAAAAAAAACAAATCTCAAATCTCAAGTATAATTTTTACAAACAAGCATGAAACCAACTTCATATAATTTATTTTATTAATGTTACGTGGGCTTTATTTATTTGGGAATGTTTTAGTATTGGACCATATTATGATGATATTACATAATGATCCAACTAAGGTTAGATAAAAAAGTTTAGTAGGGTTAAATGCAAAATCAACCTTTGAACTTTAGTGGTTTTTAGGTATTGAACCCTTTTCTTCCAGTTAACGTAAACTGAGCCCTTTTCTATTAGAAAATTTGGACTTTGAACTGATAAATGGATTTTATATCTACGAATCGATGTCTATTTTAAGCATAATCGTTGTTAATTCTTTGCGTTCATGTCATTCTTACTTGTTTCTTGTTATTTTGTGTGTAGGGTGGTTGGTGTGGCGAATGATAAGAAAAGGAGGCATTTGGAGAATAATTCGATCAAGTATGGAAATTGGCTAAAGTCAGTTAGCAGTGAGGTAGCCTACCGAGGCGGGCTCATTTTGGTTGTACACCCCCGCTGGGGCAGGGGTCCCGAGTTTTGGTTCTCCTAGTTTGGTTCGAATACTGCTGGAAAGAGGAAAAAAAGACTTGGATAGCTTTGGGACTCTATTTTACATAGGATTTCGCCCAGAACTCTGTGGGGGATATATAGTGCTTACCAAACAACAAAATCATCATCATGCAAAGCAAATAACAAAGATTAATTACAGATTTTCATATTGAGCAACAGAGTGAAGATTTTGAAAAACGATCGTATTGATTGCGGCTTGAGACTAAAGTGAAGGGTATTCTGCGTTATTCTTTTACTATAGTTTATTTCTGTAATTGAGAAGGTGATATCTTTGATTTATTCAGTTATTATTTCGTTTATTATGAACTAATTACTTTTTAGGCTTAAGACGGATCTTTAAGTAGAGCGATGGTTATGTAACCTTTGATTTCAGTTTAACAAGCTATTATCTGGTTTATCTATATTAATTTGAGCGTGAATTTATGAATTACCCGATCAACGATTCTTTGTGGACTTGTATGAACTCGAGAGATGAAATACGAGTCTAGATTTAGTTAATATAGCATGTGTTCTTAACTTTTGTGAATAAACAGAATCTTGATGAATGTTAGGGTAGAGATATGCTTGACATCGCATGTAATCATATAAAGAACTTGAACTTCAACCTTCTTTAATTGTAATTCATATAGAGATATAGTGAGTTAGTTAATTAAGGTGTTTAACGTATTTCTATCTTAATTATGGATTTGGTTTAATACGGTATTAGTGCATCGGGAGGTGGCTAGTTCTACATATGTGTTCTTGATTAATAAACTGGAATAGTGAATTAAACTGGAATAAGGGTGTAATAATCTGAGTGATGCTTAGAGTGAAGTCCAAAGCCTAATTCTCAATTATTTGTTTGAAAATTCAGTTTTTAACGTTTATTGATTGTGTGGTGATTTTAATAGTTTTAATAGATATAATTATAAACTAGAAATTGATTAGTTTAATAAAATTAGGATTAATAGAAAATTGGTAATTATGAAGTTAATTTCTTGCTAAGTCTCTGAGGGAACGATACTCTACTTACTATTATATTACTTGTTGACCATGTATACTTGCGTGCTGTGCGTAATTAGATTTTACCCAACATGAACCCCTAGGCGCCACATGTGTGTTGACCTGATGATGTGTCTCACGTGGCGCCTACGTGGCACACGTAGCAGTCTGACGTGGGTATTTTATACTGTAATTTTACACTTGAGCAACGCTGACATGGATTCCTTGGAATTTTTTCCAAAAAATTGCCTCTCCACCGATTCGAACTTGCAACCTCATGTTTGAAACTTCGGTCATATGACCACCCGAGCACCACGGGCCTTGCTATTAATATCAAAACATTTTATTTCCCCTAAACAAATTAAAATACTTCACAAATCCTTCAGAAAAATCTAAGATTCATTTCATTCTTTATTTTTTTTTCTCTCTCTCTCTCTCATCTAATTTTTGGAGAAATTTTAGATACTCCCCAGCGAGGGGTCGGTAAAGTGAGGCAAACGGTTAGGGTTCCATTAATAGTTGTCTCTCTCTCTCTCTCTCTCTCTCTTGTTGTAATCTTGAACTTCGTGAGGAATGAAAAGCGGAAAGCAGCACCATAAAAAAAATATTCATCAAAAGGTTGGGGAAGGTTCAATATCCACTAGAGTCAGTGGGATTTTATCACTAAGGCATTGTGGGTGTGGGATACGAGTACAAATTTTTTTTAAGATTGATACAAAGTGTGACATCGTGGATAACAACCTCTGTGAGTGTTTCAATGGATACATAATCTAATCAAGAGGTAAACCATTGATTAAATTATTGGAAGATATGAGACAGTTGTTAATGACCAAACTACAACAGAAGAGAGATATAGCCATCAAGAATAAATGGGATATTTATCCAAGACCAAAAAAAATACTTAACAACAATATTGAAGATAATTGCCAGTATGTTGTGTTATAAATGGAGATCTACAGTTTGAGGTAATATCTAGGATTTCACCTGATGGGTACACAGTTGTTTTAAAACTTTGCACCTGTGCTTGTATGGCTTGAAACCTCAGTGGAATTCCTTGTGCACATGCATGTGCAACTATATTCTACATGAGATACAATCCTGCAGACTATGTGTCACACTGGTTTAGGGTACAAACATGTAAGACTCCAACTTTTATGAATAAAGATTTAATTTTCTCTAAATATTATTATGAATAATAAAGTGTGGATTTGATATAATGTTATAGTTGTGGGTAATATTTATAAAGTTTGGAAAGTAAGCAAGTTGTCATAAAATATTTGTTTGGTCAAGGAATATTCATACGACGGCACAATCATTGGTGGACTCCGCAACGGAATTACTGTCGGAGTTAGAAAACGACATAAATAACTTTTTATAAAAATAACGAAAAAACTTTTACGGTTAACTATTGAAATACCCAGTGATAAAAGTACAGTAATATGCGTGGTTACATAGTAGCACACGGTATTGTACAGTATCTTTGATTATTGATACTTACGTGAGAAGTCACTTAGTTTAATTCAATTATTGCAACAGTAGTTGATGCATAGTATCTCATATTATTGATTCAAGTATTGTCACAGTATCATCTGCATAATATTTTATATTATTAAATCAATAATTGAGACGACACAGTTATTCATATTATTATTTGCATTATTGACGATGTCTAGAAATTCTGTCAAGGAAAGGGGTTTGGTCTCCTAATTGCATGCCAATAAGGAGAAGTCCTGTAATGACCCCAAAATTCATACAATTTAATTCACGACTTCGGTCGTTAATAATACATTCAACCTCTAATTTTACATCATTAAACGATAATACAACCATTAAAATTTGCAGAATAATTAAAATTTTCTATTACAAACTATCCTCGTTCCCAAAACCTTCAACCTTTATATCTAAATATCTCAGAATCATTTTAATACTACAATAGTTTACATTCGCAAAACAATATTACAATTCAACATTAATACATTATTTGAAACCTTAAACATGGTCAAAAATAATAATAACACAACCAAAGTATATAAATCTTCAAGTATCACATCGATTCATGTCTTTCAAGTAACACATAACTTTACCTTGAATCTCGAACTCGCAAAAGTGGTTATTTGCAAGGTTGAGCTCGATGCACCAAACAAATTTAACGATCTATCATGTTTCACATAGCACACAATTCATGCATTATATATTTTTAATTTATCGAGTTACATTATACAACATGCATGTGCTATCACATATCACATATAAATTGAGTTCCATAACCCAATTAACTTGGTCATATTTTGACTTTAACAATTCATAAAACATGGTATGTAACTCACCACATAATCACATTTAATCCACAAACATAATATAACTGAAAAACTTGCCTTGATTGGATATTACCACAAAAGTTAACCTAGATTTCTCCACAATTCTTCTTGGATTTCTTTCCTCTAAGATGTTTGATCATGTGCTAAGACCTGCTAGAATCTGATTTCCTTTCTCCTTAAACACTCCCGTAGCTTAAATCAAGTAAAATCACTCCACCCATTTCTCTCTCTCTAGAAAATATGAATGTTTTAGTGGAGAGGATGAAGTAGGATGATTATGGAGGTTTGTAGGAGTTTGTTTTGTTGTTTGCTTGCTTCAATCTTGCTCAAGCCATATGAATCTCTCTTCTTTTGCTCCCTCTTCACTCTCTCTATTTTTGTTTTGCAATATGGGAAGGAAGAAGTTTGTTGAGGAGAATGAAAAAGAACGGATGGAAGAGAGCAGGAGAATGGCCATAACACACCAATTAAAAGCATCAGTTACAAAACATATAATGTATCAGTTACAAATGTTTATTTTATATTTTATTTATTATTTTATTTATTTTATTAATAAATCAAAATTTAAAATACAAAAGTCATAAGGCTCTAGTTTGGCAAAACTTAGTTTAAAATTAAAGACTTAATATACTTAAGCCTTGTTGGGTAAAACTAAATTAAAATCACTTTAATTTATTTTAATAACCACTTATAATATAGTTATTTGTCACACTTCTATTTAATTAAGTTTTCATACTTAATTTAATTAATTCTAATAACAATTCATTGCATAATATAATACTTTATTTAATCATTATAAACTCTCTAACTTAATTATTAAATTAAATTAGATTACTATTTCAAAATAATTACTTTTATTAACTCATTAATTATTTATTAAACAAATAAATAATCAAATCACATCAAATCAATTAAACAAATACTTATTCAACGATAAACACATCCATTAAATATTTATATAATTCAATAAATATTTAAATATTTAATTAAAATCTAGATTGTTACATCATTCCCTCCTTACAAGGATTCTGTCCTCAGAATCACAACTCAAACCACTCATTCGTTACAATCTTTCCTACTTACAAAGATTCTATCCCCAGAATCAAAGACACCAATTAAACAAATAACTCAGAGTAATCTTTCATCATTTTATCTAAATATAAGTTTTATATTTCCTACTACATTCATTACTTTAACAAATTCTAGATTTCATTTCATAACCTTCACTTGAACTCAATTATATTTTGAGTATTATATTCATAACCCATTCATTTCATTTTTTAAGAATAGCTATCATAAACACTCGGGATATTACATTCACCCTTTCTTCTAAGAATTTTGTCCTCAAAATTTTTTATTCATTCAATCTAATAAAATAGATTTTACACTAATACTTCATTCATTCCTTGGGTTTTATAACCACTTCCTTTCCACAAAGATCGTTCTACAATTATTAACTTTTCTATTAAAAGTTTTACATTATTCTTTGATAACTCACATCCTTCTCACTTCAGAATTTCTTCTCTCACTTATTCAACACATTCATCATTCAGTGTCATATTCTACGACTTACTTCTTTCTAAGGAATACTTTCCTTTTTCACTTTTATCTTGCAAAATAACAAGAATCCTCCACAATTGTTCAATAATTGGGAAGTAGTATGAATAACTCAGGAATTTAAAAGATTCCAAATCATGCTGAGGGTCACAAGACCATAAACTCTATTCTCTAGGTTTAATAGTGCTTCACCCCCGGTTCTTCACACTTTAAACCCTCTTTGGCAGAATGTTTATCAATCACAAAGACTGAAAACACCCTCCGCAAGTACTCTAGGTGATCAACCTATTGTACATGTATTGTATACAAACATTTCAGTGCAAAGTATAAAACTAAGCGCAACCCCTAATAATAGGGTTGTTCATCTCAGCTTTTCAACATCTGAATCCGCACCAAAACAATTTGGTTTGGCATAACTTCTCAAGAAACTCTTGAATTTCATGAACATCTTTCAATATTTGTCTAATTTGAATCAAATAGCATAGACCTCTACAACAATTCTGGACATCAACCAAAATATACATATACATACATACATATGTATTCTCATATCTCAAAGAAATCTCAAAAATCTTTTATGACGTCACGATATCGCCACTTGTATTTACTGATTCGTTAAGGATTCCGTCATTTGGTGATTTTATCATACTACATCATACCATAGTGGGCTGACGATCCTTAGATCACATCCAACACTAGGTAATACTATATTGATGACTCCATCGTTTTTATCATCTTTGCACCAGGTTACATGATGCATTAAAAATATAAAATACATTTTGATATAATGCAAATCATTTTTGTCTAGCCGAAGCAATTAGCATAGACATACGAATAATAGTATTGTTGTTAAAACTCATTGGTTCCATCATTTGATCCAATGTTTTTCAAGAAAATAAAAGTGTAAAGATCAGCACGAAGTCAATAAATTTCGAAAGTCTAGCATAGCTAATAGATTTAGAGTACCTATGCTTCCACCATCAACTCCACTTTCTATAATGATCCATTGCCTAATAGGTCTATCTATTCCTATCATCCTCAATACTCCATTTACACTTATCTATACCCAGTTCGTCAAACTTACCACACGTTATGAGTTCAGGAACTTGCCACAATCATATGAGTTTGAGAACTTATCCTAGTCAGACCATAGGCGTCCATTCGCTGAGGGGTTCAAAAACATACCATATAATTATGAGTCACGAACCTACCATAAGTATGAGTTTTAAGAACTCGCACTTTACCTTATAATATTCTCTAACTATACTCTACCTATCATTATACACATGAGAAAAGAATCACCTTCTCAGCGGGGCATATAGCAAATAATAGCGACACAAACATTCCGATGATTATCAATGTGATAAAAGCGAGTGCAAGCACAAAACCCTCGCCCATACAAAAGTTTGTACAACTCGGCCATCACATGAGTCCTCAATTGAAATCCCACCTAACTCTATCTTGCTTATAACTTGCTCTTTGCTCCGATACAAATTCCTCAGTATCACATCATCTATAACTCCTCATGAGTTATCTCGCATCTTATTTCATAATACTCCATCTTCATAGCATTAAGCTATAATTATTTAAACATTATAGACCATCTTTCTTTTTAACTTAAATGAGACCACGTCGTGATCTTATTCTATAATCATCTCCTTAAAATTCTTTTCTTAACTCGTGATCGTTTTGTTTTACAATCCTCTTTCTTTCTCTTTTTCATCATTTACGACATTATTCGTTATCTTGGCTTTTGGAGTTAGGAAACTCCCATTTCTTATCTTTATATCTCTTAGATTCTTCTTTGAATCTTCTTGTTAAAAAAAAATTCTTCCTTTAAGAATTTCTAACTTCATTTACATCGCTCAAAATTTCATTCTAGTTCTACACTTTCATCATACGTATCCATTTCTACAGTTGGTACACATCGAGTCTCTAATAGTTTTAATATGGTACGCTGAGTGGTTTCCCACAAACAACTAACAAACTAGGTTCCGAGTTACTAGTTCGTATATACCTCCGCTCTATGAAGGAATCGTTTAGCCCAGATACCATACATCAACTACGAAAGAGTATAATTGTACCACTTAGATATAACTCTCTATTCTTAACTTCTTTATCATTCTCTTTTTATAGACATTCTCTATTTATTATCACCTTACATCATTATTATTGGAGTTGGGTAACCCCACATTCATATTCTTTATAACTCTGCGAGATTCTTTTTTCTTTTTTTTGAATCCTCTTACGCATGTTTTAATCCCTTCTTTATAAATTTCTTAAATTACTTCTTATTGTTCAAACTCTATCTGAGCTTATTCTTTCATTATCTTCGCATTCCTTCTCTAAGGTTATAGCCTACGGTACTCCTACCTAAGGTTTATAACCTACAGCTTTGATACCAACTGTAACGACCCCAAAATTCATACAATTTAATTCTCGACTTCGGTCGTTAATAATACATTCAACCTCTAATTTTACATCATTAAACGATAATACAATCATTAAAATTTGCGGAATAATTAAAATTTTCTATTACAAACTATCCTCATTCCCAAAACCTTAAACCTTTACATCTAAATATCTCAGAATCATTTTAATACTACAATAGTTTACATTCGCAAAACAATATTACAATTCAACATTAATACATTATTCGAAACCTTAAACATGGTCCAAATAATAATAACACAACCAAAGTATATAAATCTTCAAGTATCACATCTGATTCATGTCTTTCAAGTAACACATAACTTTACCTTGAATCTTGAACCTGCAAAAGTGGTTATTTTCAAGGTTGAGCTCGACAGCCCAGCAAATTTAACAGTCTATCATGTTTCACATAGCACACAATTCATGCATTATACATTTTAAATTTATCGAGTTACATTATACAACATGCATGTGCTATCACATATAAATTGAGTTCCATAACCCAATTAACTTGGTCATATTTTGACTTTAACAATTCATAAAACATGGTATGTAACTCACCACATAATAACATTTAATCCACAAACATAATAGAACTGAAAATCTTGCCTTGATTGGAGATTACCACAAAAGTTAACCTAGATTTCTCCACAATTCTTCTTGGATTTCTTTCCTCTAAGATGTTTGATCATGTGCTAAGACCTGCTAGAATCTGATTTCCTTTCTCTTTGAACACTCCCGTAGCTTAAATCAAGTAAAATCACTCCACCCATTTCTCTCTCTCTCTAGAAAATATGAATGTTTTGGTGGAGAGGATGAAGTAGGATGATTATGGAGGTTTGTAGGAGTTTGTTTTGTTGTTTGCTTGCTTCAATCTTGCTCAATCCATATGAATCTCTCTTCTCTTGCTCCCTCTTCACTCTCTCTGTTTTTGTTTTGCAATATGGGAAGGAAGAAGTTTGTTGAGGAGAATGAAAAGGAACGGATGGAAGAGAGCAGGAGAATGACCATAACACACCAATTAAAAGCATCAGTTAAAAATGTTTATTTTATATTTTATTTATTATTTTATTTATTTTATTAATAAATCAAAATTTAAAATACAAAAGTCATAAGGCTCCGTTTGGCAAAACCCGTTTAAAATTAAAGACTTAATATACTTAAGCCTTGTTGGGTAAAACTAAATTAAAATCACTTTAATTTATTTTAATAACCACTTATAATATAGTTATTTGTCACACTTCTATTTAATTAAGTTTTCATACTTAATTTAATTAATTCTAATAACAATTCATTGCATAATATAATAATTTATTTAATCATTATAAACTCTCTAACTTAATTATTAAATTAAATTAGATTACTATTTCAAAATAATTACTTTTATTAACTCATTAATTATTTATTAAACAAATAAATAATCAAATCACATCAAATCAATTAAACAATTACTTATTCAACGATAAACACATCCATTAAATATTTATATAATTCAATAAATATTTAAATATTTAATTAAAATCTGGATTGTTACAAGTCCTTATCGGAAAGCCCCCTCTTTCCTGGGAATGATCTAGTTGTTAATATTGTGAGTTATAATACTAATGATGAATAAATGTTATTAGAAATGTGTTTAGTGAAGCCAAGTGAATTGAGATAAATAGGGAAGTTTTTTATGAAGTATTTGTTGTAAATTTGGCTTATACACTATAAGTGTGTGTGTGTGTGTGTGTGCATATTATGTTTTATTATATTGCATAGTATTGCATAGTGTTGCATAATATTGCATAGTAGTTGTATAGTACTACATAGTGCTGCATAGTAAAATCAAATTTTCAAACGAATTCATCCGTGAATTCACCTGTGAATCCTTCTCATGTGATGTCCGTGATTTTTCTTTTTAAATAGTATCATGCCATTCTTCTATAAATAGGATGCTTAGTTTAGAAATAAAAATCACACCAAAATCAGAGAATTCTTCTTCTATAATATTGAGCGTATTTCTTTTGAGTTTAAAGAAGCTTTGAATGTAGAAAATAGTGCAAGTTTTCTTCAAGAATATCCCCGCTATACTAGTCAGAAGTAATCTCCTTTCAAGGTAAGGGATGTTATTTTTGTTCAATATTCGTAAGAAATAATATTTTCTTCCATACTCTGTAGTAAGTAATATTATTTCGTTTCATATTCCTAATTATACACTTATTTTGATAAGTATTGCTTCTATACTCCTTGAAATTAGTAGAATGTCCTTGAAATTTGTGTTTCATCTAGTATCGTTTCACTGAAATATTTTTCTAGACATTCTTTAAATTTTAATCTTTTCATGCCGAAGTACTATTCATGGGTACTATTCATACATACGACATTATTCATACATACGGTACTATTCATGGGGTAATATTCACAAAGTACTATTCACGGGGTACTATTCACTCGGGTACTATTTACCCGGGGTACTATTCACGAAAAAAATTGATTTTTTTCCTGTCCAAATTATTTTTGATACATGAATATTATTCTTGAATTTTACTCCACAAAGTAGTTATTATGTTGACAATTTGGACATTCTTAAACTCTGGATAAATTGAATTATAAATCTTTAAAATTTATCCTAGATCTCATTTGATTGATTCTTATATCAATGTCATCATCCTCATGCTTATATTGTGATGAAAGTCATCTTTGGCACGTAGTGCATAGATAGACTGTTGATTGGTATGATTATGACCAGAAATTATGTATCGGTATAATCATGACCTGTAATATTACAAATGATGTGGTAAAAGTCATCATTGGCCCGTAGTGCATTGATGGACAGTTGTTGGCATAATCATGATCATTGGTGATAATAACAAATATCCTTGGCCCGTAGTGCATGGATGATTCGAGGATGTGATATTAACAAATATCCTTGGCCCGTAGTGCATGGATAATTCGATGATGTGGATTGTTTATTTAGTTGTGTTTGCAGCGATAAAATATTGATGATGAACTTTTAAATCATAGAAGATAGTGGATATTCTACTTGACTCTTCTAATGGATTGCTTGTTCCGCTATAGTTAAACTTGTTGTCTATTGTATTCTATCAGTTTTACATTGTTGAAGGCTAACGATAATTTATTTTTCATTATCTTAGTCATAATATATTCTTTATTGGGCTAGTTGAGCTCACCCTTTGCTTTCATTGTTCTCTTCAGGAAATGAGAACATAGTTCTGACTAGTCGGGGAATGGAGTGACGGTCCGAGATGGTGGATGTAGTAGTCCTCACTATTCTATAAAATAGTGTGATAATAATTGTAATGAGGATTTCATTTGAGTTTGGATATTTTCTATGAGATAATATTCATTTTAAAACACTCAGCTACTTTTTGTCGTATTGTATAAATGAAGTTTGTATTTAAATTTTGTACCATGTATTTGGCGACTCAGAATGGGTTGTGTATACCTATTTTGGGGGCGTCACAGTCGGTATCAAATCTTAGGGATATGATCCCTAGTTAAGATGTGAGGCTAGAACTAGGAGGGGAGAGAAGGGTAAATCCTTCGCTAGTATGACCTACCTAAGCTTATTTGTTATTTAATTGGTCGATAAGAATATAGGGATAATATGTGGCATGTCAATTAACCCACGTTTTGTGGTAGTGTTTGAAATGGCATCTGAAAATATTGAGATAAGCAATGGAGCATATGAGACTGTTGAGTCACCGATGATCAATAACTAGGATAATGTGCATCAGGAAGGCAATAATCCTTAGGTAAACAACGACACCGACAAAATGATGAACGACGGGATGTTTAGGAGCTTTCTGCAATTCATTCAACACCAAGCAAGAGAAACTCCTGTTAAAAATGCAGGTAGAAACAATGGCAACTCACGGTTGGTCATCGCTAAATAATTTAAGGAGCTGGGACCAACTGAGTTTTTGGGAAAGCCAGAGCCACTTAAGGTAGAGATGTGGATTAAGTAGATCACCAAGATATTTGATTTCTTAGGATGCTCCGAGGAGCAAAAGTTTCCTTTGCCACCTTCATGTTGCGAGGAGAGGCGGATTATTGGTGGGAATCTATAAAATGTACTCAACCTTCCGCACTGAAGATGTCTTGGGAGAAGTTCTAAGAATTTTTTAACGACAAGTACTTTCCTGAGAGTATTCGTCACATGAAGGAAGTAGAATTTATCAAGCTAGAACAAAACAATATGTCTGTATCGCAATATGAGGCTAAATTTGCGGAGTTATCCTGGTTTTCATCCCATTTGGTAGATAATGAGGAGCGTATGACACAAATGTTTCTGCGAGGTTTGAAACCCAAAATACGTCAATACCTCATCTCACAAACTTTGCTTGTATTCAGATGTTGTGAATAGGGCTCAATTATTGGAGCACGATAATGAGTCAGCCCAACCAAAAGATAGCAGCCGGTAAAACGATAATACCAATGGTAGCAGTCATCGAAGCGGTGACAACAAACGTGGAGGAAATCATCATGCCGAAAATGGTAACCACTTCGGTGGCAATCCTGGTCAAGATAATAGAAGTGGAAATTTCAAAAAGAGGAGATTCAACAATGATGGAAAGACAGCAGCACCAGCACCCATTTTCAAGGAAGGAGAATGACCACCAGTCGTATGCTACAAATTCGGACAGGAAGGACACATCAGTCCAAACTGTATGCAGAAACCCAAAGTTTGTTACTATTGCAGAAATAAAGGTCATTTAGCTCGATTTTGTAATATAGCGAAGTTAAGTCCAGCTGGGACGGTGACACCAAAGGCTGTCCCAGACAAGTCAAGGCCAGTAGTTCAAGGGAGAGCGTTTGTCGTGACCTCCCAAAAAGTTAGGAACCCAAACGAAGTTATCACGGGTAAGCTAATCATAAACTCTTGAAAAGTTTATACCTTATTTGATACCGGTTCTACCCATTCTTTTATTTCACCTACTTGTGCTCAATATTTAAATTTGACTCCAGAGAAATTAGACTTTGACTTATCTATTGAAACTCCGTTGGGAGAAACCTTCATTACATCCACTGTTTATAAATCTTGTTTGATTCAAATCGGTACCCTCACATTACCTGTTGATCTCATCTCTTTGAAAATACTTACATTTGATGTGATTTTAGGGATTGATTGGTTAACTACTCATCATGCTTAAATTGATTATTTTTGTAAGGTTGTTAGTTTTCATATTCTTAACCAACCTATTATGTGAATTCAATCAACCAAAGCACTAAAGTCAATCACTATCATATCAAGCCATAAAGCCATTCATTTATTGAAAAATGGATGTCAAGCTTTCATAGCCCATGTCACGGATTTAAACAAAAATACGTCAGATTTGAATGATATCGTTAATAAATTTCCTGACATATTTCCTAAACAACTTCCTGTCCTACCCCCGGAGCGTGAAATCAAATTTTGTATTGATCTTGAACCCAGTACAAAACTCATTTCCAAAACTCCATATCGAATGGCTCCTATTGAACTTTAGGAGTTAAAACCCCAACTGCAATAACTGTTAGACATCGGTTTTATTCATCCTAGTACGTCTCCTTGGGGTGCTTCTGTTCTATTCGTAAAGAAGAAAGATGGGAGTATGTGACTTTGCATTACCTATCAGGAGTTAAATCATGTCACCGTCAAAAATAGGTACCCGTTACCTCGCATTGATGACCTATTTGACCAGTTGTAAGGTGCCAAATTCTTTTCAAAGATCGATCTTCGTTTCGGATATCATCAGTTAAAGTTTAAAACTTATGACATTCCAAAGACTGCTTTCAGAACTCGGTACGGGCATTACGAATTTTTAGTCATGTCTTTTGGATTGACTAATGCTCCTGCTGCCTTCATGGATATGATGAACCGAGTATTCAAGGAATATTTGGATCATTTTGTGGTTGTCTTTATTGATGACATCCTTATATACTCCAAAAGCCATGAAGATCATGAGCAACACTTGAGGCTGATACTCCAAAAGATTCATGAAAACAAGTTGTATGCCAAGTTGAAGAAATGTGAGTTCTGGCTTGAGGAAGTAGCATTTATTGGGCACGTGATATCAAATCACAGAATATATGTTGACCCAGCGAAGATTAAAGTAATTCAAAGCTGGGAGCAACCTAAGTCAGTGACCGAAGTACGTAGCTTTTTGGGCTTAGCTGTTTATTATCGGAGATTCGTGGAAGAATTATCTCAAATCGCTACTCCATTAACTCAGCTGACTCAAAAAGATATAAAATTCTGTTGGAGCGAGGAATGTGAGAAGAGTTTTCAAGAACTCAAGAGGAGACTCATTTTAACACATGTTCTGACAATTGTCGACGTCGGGATTTTTATTTGTCCCTTTCTGTTCTTATTTTTCGGTGTTCTCATGTTAGGTGAGATTTGTTTGAAAAAATAAGTTGTGAAAAGGTCCGACATTTATATGTCGACGAATGGACTATAAGAGTCGCCAGTTGGTTTTTTATATGGTTGTACCAACACAACCGAAAAAAGGTTTGCATATTGACCCAGTGATGTGACACTGCTAAACGGGTCTGTGAAACCGAAATTCATTAGGGTTCGAGGACTTGCTTATGCGGAGGGAAGGTGTTAGGCACCCCCCGACATCTGTGTTACCACAGTAACCGCCACTTTTCAAGAAAATGTTATGTGAATGTGTGTGTGTGTGTGGGTCAATGTGCTGTTATTTGGAAGTAGTACGAGGCCTCGTTCGCACTTATATTCACAAGGTTTGAATTTGTAAAAATTCAGTTTTAAACAAGATATAGTAATGATGTTTTGTAAAAGAGGTTTTTCAAACCCTTATGCTCACTAGTAATTGAGACCTTTTGATACTTCTATTTTATTATGTGTTCAGCTTGATTGCTTTTATTTTCAAGATGCGAAGTATCTTCGAGAAAATAATGTACAAAATGATGCCGAATTCCTCATGGGAATGAAAACCATCTGAGGAAATCCAAACACCGTGAATAATTTACAAGTCTAACCATACAATTTGAAAATGTCCATCACGAGGCAGAATCTAGATTGATGAGATTGAATGCGTGATCACATGATTCTAGGCTCACATGATGTCATGATTTATATGAAAAGGCATAAGCGATTATATATATAAAAGCTATAAATATATATATACAGACATGATCACCAACCACGAAGCACCTGCATGGGGGATCGAAAATGTAAATATATATATATAGAGAGCAGTAAACGCACCAGATGTAAAATCCAGGCTCATCGAACAAAGTCCGACAACAGTTAATATATATATATATATATATTAAAGCAGTTAACGCTTCGGATGTAAAATCCAAGCTCATCGAACAAAGTTCAACACACAGTTCATATATATAAGTATATATATATAAGTAAATAAACGCTCCAGACGTAAGTCTAGGCTCATCGAACAAAGTTCGACACACAGTTCATATATATAAGTATATATATATATATACAAACTGAAATGAAACCACGGACCAAAGTCCGGGCATACACACGCAACACGACTCTCAACGTGAAGAATGGTGTGTGCAAACATGAAGAGAAAGGCTTTAAAGTGTGTAAGAAGGCTTACAGTGGGCTACCAAAGAAGACTTCTATAACTTTAAGTGGATGAACACTCGGCTCCCGCCAGTACAAAGAGTAGCTATATATGAGCTCACAAGTGTTTAAAATGAGAAACCACTCAGTTTAGGGTGTGTACAGAGAAAATTTGACAGGGCTTCCTCGCCTTTTTCTCTTTATAAATGGCCACCCCAGGCTCTCTATTTATAGAGGGGGGAGCCGCAGATGTACCTGCGTCTACCTGGGGTGCCCTGGGCTTAGTGGGGCCCATCATCTCGAAGTACGTGCACGCATTCATTGTGATATTCGTACAAACTTTTAGAATTGCAATCCGGGCATCCGACTGAGGTATGTAAGACCTATTTTGGACTTCTGTTGTGAAGATTTATGCAATGACATGGGATTAGAGGTTGTACAAAGTCAAGTAGATGGGACCATGCCCTCCGATCTTCAAGCTTCAAATTTTATCTGTTACCCTGCGCAATAGTCACTCGGGATTGGACTTCCTTTGTTCTTGTGGAACATTGCTATGTAGAAATGTATGTATGAGATGTTCAGATGGTATGGTGTGGCGTCAAGGTGGCAAGATGATGACTTTGCCCCTCACCGGGGTTATCTCCGGTTTCGGCTGATAAAGCAGACGTTGCTCAAGGTTATCTCTGAGATTGGACTGCTACAAGTGTTGAAGGTCCTCAGTGTCATCTCTAAGGTGTGCCTGTCTTCCCGGTGTTATCTTTGGGTTTTGTACTGAGTGCCTCGGTATGAGTGCCGAGGTTGAAGCTGATTGCATGCATTTGAATCAAGCATTTCTGGGGTTATCTCCGGAACTGTAACTGCTCTCCTTGGGATTATCTCCAAGGTTGGAACAGCTATTCCTGGTGTCGGGACTGAGACTGGATATCTCAGGGTTATCTCTGAGATGAATCGGTCTTCTCCGGTGGAATTTCTGGTATTTGAACTGCACGCCTCGGGGTTATCTCCGAGGTTGGAACTAATACTCCTGGTGTGTGTTCCGGTTGAGGACCGAACTTAGATAGTATCGGGATGGATATGAAATTTGTCTTCGGGGTTATCTCTGAAGAGCGAATCGCGCCCTCCTGTAATGTCGATGAATGTGTGTAGAAAATTTGAGTGTCTACAACAATATCATCTGGTTCAGAGGGATTTGTCATCTACAGCGATGCTTGTAATGACTATTGTACCTTCCAATATTAATAAAATTACATCTTCTGCTTATATGATTGAGTCATCTAATTTATGGCATGGTAGATTAGGACATGTTAATTATAATACTATACGTAGATTAATTAATATTGAATATTTGCCAAAATGTGAGATTAACTCTAATCATAAATGTGAAATTTGCGTTGAGGCAAAACTTAGAAAATCTTCTTTTAAATCAATTGAAAGTAGTACAGAACCTCTTGAATTAATACACATTGATATTTGTAATTTAAAGTATATACAAACAAGAAAAGGTAAGAAATACTTTATCACTTTTGTAAATGATTGTATAAGATATTGTTATGCTTACTTATTGAGAAGTAAAGATGAGGCTTTGGAAATGTTTAAACATTACAAAAATGAGGTTGAGAATCAACTTAATAAAAAGATCACGATAGTTAGAAGTGATAGAGGTGGGGAATATGAATTTCCATTTGTTGAAATTTGTTCACAATATGGTATAATACACCAAACAACTGCACCTTATTCACCACAACAAAATGGTGTTGCAGAAAGAAAGAATAAAACTTTAAAAGAAATGATGAATGCAATGTTATTAAATTCTGGGCTACCTCAGAATTTGTGAGGGGAAGCAATTCTTTCAGCAAATTATATTCTCAATCGAATACCTCAAAAGAAGTCTAAGGTTACACCCTATGAATTATGAAAAGGACGTAAATCGTCTTATAAACACTTAAAAGTGTGGGGGTGTTTAGCAAAAGTAATGTGTTAGTTCCCAGAGGGCACAATAGATCTAGAAGGGGGGGGTTGAATAGATCCTTTTTATTTCAAATACTTTTTTGGTTTATGTTGTATTGTTCATATTAGAGTATATGACAAACATAAGAATCTTTTCAAGCACAGCGGAATAAGTAAAAGATTCCCCTTCATTGATATATTCATAATCATACATACATTGTTCATAGGGTTAGTTTGGTTGTAAGTAGTTAGAACATACATAGCAGTTATAGCAGTTATAGACATAATGTAAATGACATAATGTAAAAGACACTAGAGGATTTTAAGTGGTTCGGAGACTCGAGCTCCTAATCCACTCTTACGCTTTCAACTGCAGGATTTCCACTAAGGAAGGCGACACCACGAATCTCTACGATTCCTTGAGGCCGGTGACCTTGGGACTTGATTCACTAAGAACTCTTCAAGGCGGTGAGCCTTGGGACTCCTCTAGTTCCCTAGGAACTATTCAAGCCTAAGAGGCTTGGAACTTCATTTAGTCCCTTTGGATGAGGACCCTTTGGCCCTGCTTTGTTTAGTCCCTCCGGATAAAGACCCTCTTGGCCCTGCTTCATTTAGTCCCTCTAGATAAGGACCCCTCAGGCCCTGGCTTCATTGAGTTGTTTGTTTGTTGTTGTTGGAGTCGGTCTTTGAGTTGCTAAGATGTCTTCATGTACTACGAACATCTTCTATCCTTAGCGACTTGGCTTGATCATCCTTGAAGAAGCGGTTGAGTGTTGCATAATGCTCGACTTCTTAGGTTGCTCAACTACTCGGATAACCCCTTGATGAAGCGCCTTGAAGATCATTCTCCTTGGTACTTGATGGTTTGCACATGAGAGGCTTCTAAGAAGATGGTGTAAGCTCTTCTGCAAGGTACTTGAAAGCTTTCTCATGCTTGACACCAAGATGGCTTTTGTGATCTCCCTTCTTACTACTCGATGCCTTCCCATGATGGACTTGCTAAGTTGAACGTAAGCTCTTCTCTGTTGTACTTAGAGTCTTCCCATGATGGACATCCAGATGGCATGATGCTCTTCTTTCTCTCGGTAGTTCAGAACACTCTTCATGTAGTAGAGCTCTCACTTCTACATAGTAGAACTTACACTTCTACTTCTTGCTTGATCTGACTTTTGAGTGTTCTTGGTGGATCGTAGAGTGAGCCTCTGGACTCACTATCACTTGATTCGATCAGTCCACCTTCTCTCCAAAACTCACAACTCCAGCAACCTTTAATCTTTGAAGCTCTTCTACATTTATACACCTTCCCAATCCTTCCGTTGGAAAGTAGCCGTTGGAAGCTATTCAAATGTCTTCACAGATCTCAAGTTGCTTAAGGTAGACTGCTTGATGTGACATGACATACTTTTTCTGACTCTGCAGTCTACTGTTTCACCTGCCCTGTCAAATGTATCACTTTACTGTCTTGGGCAGGTCGAAGACTTTATTTCTTCTGATTTCTTGATCAAAGGTTGTCCTTTTGCATCGATGCTCTCAATAAGCACTTGTCCGAATATTACCCTTCAGATTGAACCGTTGCCAATGCTTGGTCTTGGTATCCGAACTCTACGATTTCGATGCACGTCTTGAGGACTGATCGAAGTGTCTTGTTGAGTGTTGCTTTCGTTGACTTAGAAGAGTTAACACTACGATCCTGAAGAGTGTTGATTGGATCTTGATGTAGAACACCTCTTCCTTGTATTGTGCGGTGCTTGATACTTTCGCATTTTCTTCGATCGTTTCTTGAATCGATGGCCTAATTCCTTGCTCTGGTCCCCCTTACGAATATCAAGACACTTTAGATTTGTGGCGCGTCCGACTTTCTTTCTCACGGTGATCTTCCGCTCACTTATCGTGATGAACCGACCCGCACTTAATCACTTTAGTCTTGCTCTCAGGAGGTGACCAATATCTAGGTTCACCTTCCATCAATTCCTTCTTTATTTGGCAAACACTACGATCTTGGTTGCTTCTAAGATCGTTGTCTTCATTCTCTTGATGACTCTTGCATTAGGTGACTTTTCCTTAGTCATTCTTTGAAGTCTTCATTGGATCTCCTTGTGGAAGACTTCATCATGAATGGCCTTACACCTTAATCTTACTTGTTGATTGGGTTTGTGCTTAGATCTTACGTTAGCTGCATGCCATTCGTTGAGTGCTCTCTGGTTCCCTTACTGTGGAATGCATTATTGTAGTGCTGACGGAGGCTTCGTATCTTTGGATATTCTGGGAGTGCTCATTCGTTGAGAATCGTATCTACTCTACGATTCTGACTTAGTATTTTGAGCACTTCTATTGGAGTCGTAGTCTTGCACTCTACGATTCAGCTTTGGCTTTGCAGACAATACGATCCCAAGATCAGATCTTGACACTCTACGATTTCTGCCTTGTGCTTGTTGTCTTCATCTGATCTTGCCCGATTCACGATCTCTGCGCATTCATTCGATGGACTCTACGATCTCGAGTGTAGCCTACGATCCTTGTCTTGGCTTTGGCATCGATAGACTCTACGACTCTGAGTGTAGTCTACACTTCATACTTGGCTTCGGCAGATGGTCGTTCGGCTTATAGACAGGCTGTCTCTACGATTCTGAACATGACTTCCTCGGCACTTTTCACGATCCCAGGAAGCTCTTCTCGACACACTTCGATCCTTCTTCATTTCCCTAGAAGTCTACGAACTCCGAGATCTCACTGCATCTTGCATACTCCTATTACGCCTCGATAGCTCTCCAGAGTTAACTCGACTCTCTGGCGGATCACGACTTACAGTGCGGTGCTCGATGATCGACAAACCTATCTATTACATCATAAGATCAACCTAACAAGCTTGATCTTTCTATATTTATAGTCCTTGTACATCATTTCTTTTAAGGACTTTACAAAAATTTGTTTTTGCTTATGTAGGATCAACTAACATATTTGATCAATTCATTCTAAGTCCTTGTACATATATTTCTATTATCTATCAAAGGACTTTATAACTTTTCTTCATGCAAGCATACTTGCATATTCATTCATATATATATCATAATCAAATCATATATTAAATAGGAATATCATTCACATGTTTATTCGACAATCTCCCCTATTTGATTATGACAAAATAATAAGTGCATATGCATGTTATGAATGAATCTTAGATACGATGGTGGCATTTGTATTTCTAAGCGATTAATCATGAATGTCATTTATATTAATATGGCAATTATATATTCGGACATTCTATATCCACGGATCCAGAACATACCTAACAGGTTAGAGTTGTACCTCCCTGGCTCCTTGTATGTTTCCAGGATTCTTGTTGATCAGCTACTCATCTGATTTCTCTTCTTGCTCTTGCTCTTGCTCTTGCTCTTGTTCCCCCTCAAATGATGACCTTTTGTCTCTGCTTGGTTCCCCTTCATCATCTTTCTTATCTGGCTCCCCCTCAGATGATGATACTCTTTTAAGACTACTGATCTTCTTTGACGTCTTCTCTCCTCTTGACCCTCTGCTCTTCTTCTGATGCCCCTTGCTCCTCTTCTTTCTATGCCTCTTTTTCTCCCCCTTTTTGTCATTAATCATTTGAGACAACTGCTCCATGTTGGAATTAAGCTGCTCCATAAGGTAGGAGGTGTTGGCAACTTCAAACTTTAGTTCTTGCTGACCTAGCTCAAGTTGTACTGAGAATGTTTGCTTCATATCATCAATCTTGTCAGAGAGGGCTGCGATCTACTTTGCATTTGCCTCCTGAACTTGTAGAGCTTCAGCCTTCTGATCTTGTATTGCTTTCTGATAGATGTTATCCCTCTCTTGTAGTTTGAGAGATACATCAGCCAAGATAGCTTGAAGTTTGTGCTTGAAAGAATCATCTCCTGCTTCTATCTGCTTCTGTGATTCTTTAGTGAGCATAGAGATCTTTTTGCTTAAATCAGTAGAACATTTCTGTAATTCCTGCTCCAAAGCAGTTTGATCCTCTTGATTGGCAGCTTCATCTTGGGCAATGGATTGGACTCTACGATTGTCATCTTTGGACAGATTTTCAAAGGTGTGGATAATCTGAACAATCGTGGAGTACCAATTACTTGTGAAGGATGATGGAGTGTCTGATAGCAGTGCTTGATCATAAGAAGGCTTCTTGGATTGGGCTTGAACATGATCAGCCGTAGAGTTAACAGACTCTACGATCAGCTCCTTGGTCATAACCCTTCTTCCTTCAGAATCCACTCTACGATCGTAGGGGATATAGAGATTCTTAGCTTGTCGATAAATCTTGAAGTGAGGATGGTTGGTTATCATCTTGGTAGCATAAGTTTTCACCTTTGGAAAGTTTTGAGCTAGCAGTTCCATGCTTGGAAAAGTCTTGTAACACCAGCTGAAGTAACTTCCATCTCCTTCAGTAAAGGCCTTTAGCCAAGGCATTGATTGGAAGAACCATCTCATCAGCAAATCATCAGGGTTGTAGAGAATGGTTGTGCAGTCCATTTGCATGTTGTTCCAGTTCTTGACTAAGTCAAAGGAGGTCATTCTTACTATTCTGATCTGTTCACCTCCATGGTTTACCCATCTGTCAAGAGGAGTTTCTGATGGTTCATTGGGAACTTCTACCACAATTCTCTTGGTAAATCTTGCACGTGAGAGAATAGGGTGGAGTTCTGAGTCTTTTGATTCCTTATCTTCAGAGTTGGAATCATTTTCTGCTTCTTCCTTCTCTGGACTAGAACCACTTAGATCGACTTGTGAGATAGTCTTCTTTCTTGTAGCATTTCATTATCAAAATCTTATTGATCATCTTCAACAAAGAGACCTTCTTGCTGAATTTCATTGTCAGAACTTTCTTCAGCAAGTCTTTCCTTAGATTCTTTTCTTCTTCCTTTGGCTTCTTCTTGACATCTTCTCACGGGGATCTGATTCATCATCACTTAATTCAATGATGGCATTTGATTGGCTACTGTTCCTCTTGGAGGCAAATTGGGCTTGCAGCCTGTAGCTCTTCCTTCTTCGTGGAGGTTCAACTATTGGAGAGACGGATTCCTCTTCTTCTTCTTCTTCAGTCTCTGACTTCTCTTGCTCATCAGATAAACTTCTTGGAGATCGGCATTAGCGGGAAGCAGAGACTCTTCTTTTTGGCCTCATCACTTTACGAGCCATCGTGAGAGCATTCTTGGTTTGAGGGACATGTTCTTCTTCTTCTTCTTGAATAGCATTTTCGACCCATTCTACTGAAATTTGGTTAGGCGATTGCATTTGGGGATGCACTTTGATCATCATGAATTTCTTTTTCTTCATCAGAGTGACTACTCTGAGGATTGGCTATGGAGCTTAACACTTTTCTTCTTCAGCAGTTTCAGTACTTTCCTTCATCACATCTGCTTCATTCTTATTGCTGGATGCTGACTGTGGGGACTGGACTACATTTTCTGTTTCTTCCCCTTCTACTGACTCCACGTCCCTTTCTTCAGTAGATGTATTGATTTGAGAAGCTAAGGCTGGTTTGTCTTCCACCTTAGCTTTCTTGCTGATAGACCCTTGAAGCAACCTGCTGCTTCTTCTCTTTATGGTTTCAGCAGTTTGGGCCTTTTCTTCTTTATCCTTGTTCAAGGAGGAGACTCTCCTTGGTGGGGCCTGGGCTTTCTTCACATCACCAGCTCTTTTCACCACTTTTGATTTCTTCTGGTGGTGTGATTTCAATTCTTCGCTGAGTCGTGATTGAGCTCTCTGTCTCTGCTATCTTCCTTTTCTTAGCAGAGGCTCTACTACTGCTCCCATCTGTCAGCCTTTTGTTCTCCTTGGGGTTCTTCTTCCAGTTTTCAAATAACTGTGGAGACATCACCTTGTGCACATTTAGGGCTTCTCCCTCATCATCCTTGATCTTTCTCCCTAGCTTTTTCTTCAGTATGATACTCAATAGCCTCCTATGAAATACCTTGGTCAGGGGCTTCTTCTCAGCCTTCTCTACCCATTTGGAGATCTGATCAAACAAGATAGCTCCAAAGTCGATTTGTTTTTTCAAAACTATTGCCGACATGATTTTCAAGCTCTTTGGTCGATCAACGTGTGTATATGCGGTGTTCTTACATAGTATGCACTTTCCAACTATTTCAGCAAGGAACTCATATTGCTTAGGAAACTCCTTCTTCTTCATGTCCTTGAAACTAGGGTTTCTTTGATACTCCATAACTTCCTTTGTTAATTCAGTGTTGACATTGTCAAGGTTCTTTAGCCCTTGGTTAGGAAAACCTAGGCATTGATTGAGGTCGAGAAGATTTTAAATGAAAAGTGACCTTTAACCTTAGTAGTAAGAGTTTACGAATTTATAGAGGCGTTTGAGTAGAATTCTTTAACCATGTTGCAGTAGACTAGAGTATTTGCCTCAAGGCATTCTGAAAATCCAGCCTTCTTTACAAGCTCAAGAATGTCCACGAACTTCTTTTCAAATTTCTCAAGCGATTTTGTTCGAAAAGTGAATACCGGTAATCACTTTGCCGGTTTTCCATTTTGAGTAGTTTGAAGAATGTGGGTATTAGATATAGAAGTTTATGTGAGATGGTACATGCGGTTGGTAAGGCTACGGAGGTTAAGCGATTTTGCTCTTGAAAAGCTTTCTAGGGTTTTGAAAATGGGAGGAGAAAGGTTCGATATCTTTTAGTAGCTGTCTGCTGATTTGAACTTGTCTTTATGGAAGTTCCTTAACTCTGCATATACTCGGTGATGTGTCAATTGTCCATTGGTTACGCGTTGCCCGATAATGAGCTGTAACTCCCCATAACTTTTCAGTTATTAAAGGAGTGGACGTTTAATTGTCGTGGCTTTGACCGTTGACCTTTTGCTCCATAGAGTAACATGATGAGATAGCTATAGACTCTACGATTTCATTTGTTGACACAACGATCAATTTCTGAGAGATGCTACAGTGGATGTCTTCATCTTTCCTCCTTACTTTGATGCAGCATAGCTCAATCACTGATGTATTTGAACTTATCTCCTTGACTTGAATGGCTTAGCAGATGTCTCATTCTTCATGCTCCTTGTGAATTGGAGTACCCTTTGGTAGAACTATGATCGTTGAGTTGTCTTCTACGATTGCTGCAGTTGCACTACGATCGTTTAGTCCTTTTCAAACTCAACTCTACGATCGTCGACTGACTTGGTTCTTTTGAGATGAACTCGATCAAGCATTCCTTCTGTGATAAGGTAGCTCAGGAAGGGCCAACCTCTTAGAGTGAGCTAAGGGTCAGGTTTGTCCCTGAGGCGCTCTTCAGATGAAGTACTAAAACAGTGATTTTCAATGACATCTCATTAGATCTTTTCTGATGGGGAGGTCTTTCTTCCAGCTCTGGATATCTGCAATGCTGAAATCGTGGTGTCCTTCTTCTCTTACACTATGATCATGTGTTTGATCGTAGGAACTTCACGATTATGAATTCAGTGGCTGAAGGGTTATCAGTAGTACGTTTTGAGACGTTTCTACTGACTATGGATCTTCATTTGGTTCATCAGCCACAAAGTTTTGGAACTCTGTAGCTGGTACATCTCTTCCAGGTTTAATAGTGTTGTTATTCCTTAACAGATCACTGCTCCCCCATTGTTGATGCTGTCTTCTCAGATAGATGTGATTCCTTCTTCATGTTCATTTTAAAGTTTGCCCAACATTTCTCCTTCTGACTGGAATCATCATCGTTGCTTTATTTTCCTTGTATCGTAGAGATGAGTATTTTCAGGATTGATCACTCTACGATCATTTGACAGCACTACGAACGTAGTCTTCTTTGATAGTCCTTTGTTTTGAGAAGTTTTGCTTCGTAAAGAACTCCTTTTGTCTTAAGCTCAACGATCTTCTGTTGTGAGCTTCCCTTGAGGATCCTTTCCATAAAGCATATCTCTCTTGATATGAGCATATAGAATCATCTTTATCTTCTACTTTGCATGGCATGCTCCCATATCTGATTTGCATCCATGTGAGCTCCATTCCAGTTAGCTCGAGAGGGTCTTGAGGACGAGGCTTGGACATATAGGAACTTTATCGGACTCATTTACGAGCAGTCCTTAGCCTTCCTTTGGTAGTATCTTCTTGGATGAAGTCTTACGCTTCATCATTCCTTAGAGTGGTCGACCGACCAAACACTGCGAGTTTAAATATATATCTATTTTTGGTACCCATAGTTGAATGGGTCTGCTTAGGTTAGTTTTCTAAACCCTGTTCCTCTTATTTGGATAATCATCATATTTATCATCAATAGACATATCCATACATGCAACTATCTTGTGATAATATATTTCGAGATGCAAGCTGGTGAGTGTGTGTGAGATATGGCATTTAATAACACATTCTCTATCTATGATGGTTTCATCATTTACTGGGTTATGTTCACAATGTTTAAGTGTTCACAGAGTGTGAATCAACTCTACAATTTATGAGTATCTAGTTGATTTATGGATGTGATCAATTTCTACAAATCAGCAAGATCCTCTTATGGAACTGATCATTCTCTGTGTGTTGTCAAACAATTAGAACATAGGTTTGTACATACATACTAGCACATCAGCAATGATTACATAACATAAAAATCATTTGGTCTGTGATACTCTTATGATCTATTTCAGATTTTCTTCAAGATGTCATCTTCAGCCTAAAACTTGGTTAAAGAGAAAATTTGTAGACATTTGAATTTTCCATCTTCAGACTACTTTCTCTCTTCACCTTTTTAGGTAGATTATGACTTCTTGACAGAATATTGTCATAGTTCATAGGATGTTGCAAATATGATGTATACATTAATAATGGTGAGGAACCGTACCTTTTTACTGTCAGTTTCTTAACAATCATTTACCTTAGATATACTGAGTTCAGGTATTGATGTGCATAGCTTTTACTTTTGCTCCTTTCAGCTTAATGCTCTTGTTGGCCTTTCATCAATCAGTCGTGGTCTTGAAGATGTAGATCAAGAGAATCGTAGCATTAAGATCTTTGACATCTTTGAGTTTACAAAGATAGCACCCTGTTGTTGGTTGGTCACTCATAAGTTTGAGAAGATCTTCTTTCTCCTCTCGGTCAACATTTCTTCATACGCGTGACCTCTTCATTTTTTAGACTGGTGAATGCTTTACTCTTTGTCACTGATGTCCCTTGCTTTCTTTCTCTCATCTGGTCTCTTGGATACAAGATTGATTACTGAGCTAGGATTGGTCTTGTTGATATAGCAATCGAGGATATGGACCAATCTGAGCAGCTTTAGGTGTATACACATTTTTGCCTATACACAATATTTCCAACGTGTGAGCTCTTCTGCATATAACAAGTTACTCACTACTAAACTAAGTTTAGAACAATGTTAGTGCACAGGATCGGACAAAGCGATTAGCTTTTGAATATAGCATGAGAACCGCTACGATACCAATTGTTAGTTCGAGAGGGCCTGATAGATCTAGAAGGGGGGTTGAATAGATCCTTTTATTTCAAAACTTTTCTGGTTTATGTTGTATTGTTCATATTAGAGTATATGACAAACATAAGAATCTTTTCAAGCACAGCGGAATAAGTAAAAGATTCCCCTTCATTGATATATTCATAATCATACATACATTGTTCGTAGGGTTAGTTTAGTTGTAAGCAGTTAGAACATACATGCTTGATTATAGCGCGTTATAGACATAATGTAAATGACATAATGTAAAAGACACGAGGGTTTTAAGTGGTTCGAGAGACTCAAGCTCTAATCCACTCTTACGCTTTCAACTAGCACGATTTCCCACTAAGGAAAGGCGGCACCTGAATCTCTACAATTTCTTGAGGCGGTGACCTTGGGACTTGATTCACTAAGAACTCTTGAGGCCGGCATGACCTTGGGACTCCTCTAGTTCCCTAGGAACTCCTTAAGCCAATGAAGGCTTGGAACTTCATTTAGTCCCTTTGGACAAGGACCCTTTGGCCTGCTTTGTTTAGTCCCTCAGGACGAGGACCCTCTTGGCCTGCTTCATTTAGTCCCTACGGACAAGGACCCCTCGGGCCACAGCTTCGTTGATTTGTTTGTTTGTTGTTGTTGGAGTCGGTCTTTGTTTGCTAAGATGTCTTCATGCTTCGAACATCTTCTATCCTTAGCGACTTGGCTTGATCATCCTTGAAGAAGCGGTTGAGTGTTGCATGATGCTCAGCTTCTTAGGTTACTCAACTACTTTGGATGACCCCATGATGAACCGCCTTGAAGATCATTCTCCTTGGTACTTAATGGTTTTTGCATGAGAGGCTTCTAAGATGACCGTAAGCTCTTACGCAAGGTACTTAAAAGCTTTCTCATGCTTGACACCAAGATGGCTTTTGTGATCTCCCTTCTTGCTTCTCGATGCCTTCCCATGATGGACTTGTTAAGTTAACCGTAAGCTCTTCTCTGTTGTACTTAGAGTCTTCCCATGATGGACATCCAGATGGCATGATGCTCTTCTTTCTCTCGGCAGTTCAGAACACTCTTCATGTAGTAGAGCTCTCACTTCTACATAGTAGAACTCACACTTCTACTTCTTGCTTGATCTGACTTTTGAGTGTTCTTGGTGGATTGTAGAGTGAGCCTCTGGACTAACTATCACTTGATTCGATCAGTCCACCTTCTCTCCAAAACTCACAACTCCAGCAACCTTTAATCTTTGAAGCTCTTCTACATTTATACACCTTCCCAATCCTTCCGTTGGAAAGTAGCCGTTGGAAGCTATTCAAATGTCTTCACAGATCTCAAGTTGCTTGAGGTAGACTACTTAATGTGACATGACATACTTTTTCTGACTCTGCAGTCTATTGTTTCACCTACCCTGTCAGATGTATCACTTTCTTTATCTTGGGCGGTCGAAGACTTTATTTCTTCCGATTTCTTGATCGAGAGGTTGTCCTTTTGCATCGATGCTCTCAATAAGCACTTGTCAAGAATATTACCCTTCAAATTGAGCGGTTGCGATGCTTGGTCTTTGTGTATCCGAACTCTACGATTCGATGCACGTCTTGAGGACTGATCGTAGTGTCTTCTTTGAGTGTTGCTCGTTGACTTAGAAGAGTTGACACTACGATCACGAAGAGTGTTGATTGGATCTTCAATGTAGAACACCTCTTCCTTGTATTATGCGGTGCTTGATACTTACATTTGCTTCGATTTGTTCTCGAGATCGATGACCTAATTCCTTACTCTGGTCCCCTTACGAATATCAAGACACTTGATTTGTGGCGCGTCCGACTTGCTTTCTCTGGTGATCTTCCGCTCACTTATCATGATGAACCGACCACGCACTTAATCACTTTAGTCTTGCTTCCAGGAGGTGACCCGATATCTAGGTTCACCTTCCATCAATTCCTTCTTTGTTTGGCAAACACTACGATCTTGGTTGCTTCCAAGATCGTTGTCTTCTGTTCTCTTGACAACTACTGCATTAGCTGACTTTTCCTTAGTCAGCTGTTGAAGTCTTCATTAGATCTCCTTGTGGAAGACTTCATCACGAATGGCCTTACACCTCAATCTTAATGCGATTGGGTTTGTGCTTAGATCTTACGTTAGCTTTGCATGCCATTCGTTGAGTGCTCTCTGGTTCCACTATCGTGGAATGCATTATTGCAGCTTGACCCGGAGGCTTCGTATCTTTGGATATTCTAGGAGTGCTCATTCGTTGAGAATCGTATCTACTCTACGATTCAGACTTAGCATTTTGAGCACTTCTGTTGGAGTCGTAGTCCTGCACTCTATGATTCAACTTTGGCTTTATAGAAACTACGATCCCGAGACCAGATCTTGACACTCTACGATTTCTGCCTTGTGCTTGTTGTCTTCATCTGATCTTGCCCGACTACGATCTCTGCATTCATTCAGTGGACTCTACGATCTCAAAGTGTAGCCTACGATCCATGTCTTGGCTTTGGCATCGATAGACTCTACGACTCTGAGTGTAGTCTATGCTTCATACTTGGCTTCGGCAGATGGTCGTTCGGCTTATAGATATGCTGTCTCTACGATTCTGAACATGACTTCCTCAGCACACTACGATCCCGAGGAAGCTCTTCTCGACACACTATGATCCTTCTTCGTTTCCCCTGGAAGTCTACGAACTCCGAGATCTCACTATTTTGCATACTCCTATTCTGCCTCGATAGCTCCCAAGTTAACTCTGACTCTCCTGGCAGAGTACGACTTCTGGTGCAGTGCTCGACGATCAGACAAGCCTATCTATTACATCATAAGATCAACCTTGTTAAGATCAACCTAACAAGCTTGATCTTTTTATATTTATAGTCCTTGCACATCATTTCTTTTTAAGGACTTTACAAAGCTGTTATGCTTATGTAGGATCAACCTAACATATTTGATCAATTCATTCTAAGTCCTTGTACATATATTTCTATTATCTATCAAAGGACTTTACAGCTTTTCTTCACGCAAGCATACTTGCATATTCATTCATATATATATCATAATCAAATCATATATTAAATAAGAATATCATTCACATGTTTATTCATGACATAATGGTTCTTCCACCCAAAAAGGTGAAAATAGGACCAAAAAGAATAGATTGTATATTCATAGGTTATGCTAATAATAGCAGTGCTTATAGATTTTTGGTTAATAAATCAAAAATAGAGGAAATATATGAAAATATGATTATTGAGTCAAAAGATGTTGAATTCTTTGAAACAGTATTTCCTAATAAAAAGGAACAAGAGCCAAGTTCTAACGAACAAGAAACAAGTTCAAATAAAAGAACTTATGATGATGTTAATGACAGTAATCATGGTTTAGAAGATATTGATGAACCTAGACGTAGTAAACGTGCTAGAACATCAAAATCTTATGGTTCGGATTTTTTAACCTATTTGTTAGAAAATGAGCCTCAAACCTAAAAAGAAGCAATATCGAGTCCTGAAGCTCCATATTGGAAAGATGATATAAATAGTGAAGTAGAATCCACTTTGTATAATCATACGTGGGAATTAGTAGATCTCCCACCAGGCTCTAAACCTCTTGGATATAAGTGGATATTCAAGAAGAAAATGAAAGAAGATGGATCTATAGACAAATATAAAGCAAGACTTGTAATCAAAGGATACATGCAAAAGGAGGGTTTAGATTATTTTGATACTTATTCTCATGTGACAAGAATATCCTCAATTATGATGTTAATAGCCATTGCAGCTATATATAATTTAGTAATACATCAAATGGATGTAAAAACAGCTTTCTTGAGTGGAGATTTAGAAGAAGAAATCTACATGGAACAATCATAAGGATTTATTGTTCCAGGACAAGAAAAGAAAGTTTGTCGGCTTGTAAAGTCTCTTTATGGATTAAAACAAGCACCTAAACAATGGCATGAAAAATTTGATAATGCAATGTTATCAAATGGTTTCAAATTAAATGAGTGTGATAAATGTGTGTATTTCAAGGACACTAAGAATGGGTATGTTATTATTTGTCTTTATGTAGATGATATGCTCATTATGGGTAGTAATAATGATATCATTAAAACTACTAAAAGAATGTTAAATAATATGTTTGACATGAAAGACATGGGTGTTGTCGATATAATATTAGGAATTAAAATTTCTAAAACATCAGATGGATTACTGTTATCACAATCACACTATATTGAGAAAATACTCAGGAAATTCAATTAATATGATTGCAATCCTGTGGGAACACCGGTAGATATAAATCTACACTTGTCTAAAAATAAAGGAGAGAGCATATCACAACCTGAGTATGCACAAATAATTGGAAGCCTTATGTACTTAATGAATTGTACACGTCCTGACATAGCACAAGCTGTCAATAAATTGAGTAGATTTACAAGCAATCCAGGACAAGATCACTGGAAAGCGATTATAAGAGTTTTAAGGTATTTAAAATACACTCAAAATTTTGGATTGCACTACTCAAGATATCCAGCAGTACTTGAAGGATATTGTGATGTGAATTGGATATCAGATACAAAAGACTCTAAATCCACTAGTGGTTTTGTGTTTACACTAAGTGGAGGATCAGTATCATGGAAATCTTCTAAATAAACATGCATTGCTCAATCAACGATGGAATCTGAGTTTATTACATTGGATAAGGTTGGAAAAGAAGCTGAATGGCTTCGTACTTTTTTAGAATATATTCCTATGTGGCCTAAACATGTGCCGCCTATTTGTATCCATTGTGATAGTCAATCAGCAATTGGAAGGGCACAGAGTCACATGTATAATGGTAAGTCTAGACATATCTGTCGTAGACATAATACCATACAACAATTGCTCTCTAACGGCATTATGTTTATTGAGCACATAAAGTCAAAAGAAAATATAGCGGATTCGTTGACGAAAGGTTTGACTAGATAGCAAGTAAAAATAACTTCTAGGGGAATGAGTTTAAAGCCTATAAATGAGAAACGCATATCCAAACTCCATAAAGATAGGTTCTTGGATTCATTTGATTTTGAATCATATGAGAAATGTGAGTCTTGTTTATTAGGCAAGATGACTAAAGCCCCTTTCACTGGACACGGTGAACGAGCTAGCGATGTATTGGGACTTATACATAGTGATGTATGTGGACCCATGAGTTCGTTAGCAAGAGGTAGGTTTTATTACTTCATTACATTTACTGACGACTTTAGTAGATATGGATATGTGTATCTTATGAGACAAAAATCCGAATCCTTTAAAAAGTTCAAGGAATTCAAGAATGAAGTTCAAAACCAATTTGGCAAAAGCATAAATGCCCTTCGATCCCGTCGAGGAGGTGAATACTTAAGCCAAGACTTTGATGACCTTCTAAAGAAGTGTGGTATTATATCACAACTCACTCCACCGGAACACCACACTGGAATGGTGTATGTCGAGAGGAGGAATCGAACCTTGTTGGACATGGTACGATCAATGATGAGTCATGCAGATCTTCCGATAAGCACGGGGTCATGCCCACAGAGACAGTGCATTCACACTTAACCGTGTTCCTACAAAGGCGGTTTAGAAGACACCATATGAGATGTGGACCGGAAGCGTCCTAGTATATGTCGATTCATGAAGATTTCGGGTTCATGAGGCGTTCAGTAAAATGTCTAGATTCGCATAAGCTCGGACCCAAATCGACAAATGTAATTTTGTGGGATACCCAAAGGAAACAAAAGGGTATTATTTTCTACAAACCTTCCGAGAACAAAGTGGTTGTTGCTCGAATCGGTATTTTTCTAGAAGAGAATTTGTCTCTAAAGGAAATAGTGGGAGGAAAGTAGAACTCGAAGAAATTTGAGAACCACAAAATATCATTGAACCTGGGTTGGAACGTGAACAGGAACCACAAGATATTGTGGAAAGTGAACCTGCTCAAATTACACAATACGTTCGTAGATCTGGTAGGACACGCCAAGAGCCTGAGAGATATTATGGATATCTTGTGACTCAAAACGGCGATGTGATGCTCATAGATCAAGATGAGCGTGCTTCCTACCAAGAAGCTATGAATGGACCAGATTCTGAGAAATGGCTTGAAGCCATGAAATCTGAGATGGACTCCATGTATACTAACCAAGTATGGACTCTGGTTAATCCACCCGAAGGGGTAAAACCAATCGGGTGCAAGTGGGTTTTCAAGAAGAAACCCAAGCATGGATGGTAATGTACAAACCTATAAAAGGTATTTGGTAGCAAAAGGTTTCAAACAAATTCAAGGTGTTGACTACGATGAAACCTTCTCTCCAGTGGCAATGGTTAAATCCATCAGGATCTTACTTGTTATTACATCTTTTTATGATTACGAAATCTGGCAGATGGATGTTAAAATTGCTTTCCTTAATGGAAATCTCCTTGAGGATGTGTATATGACACAACCTCTACAGACCTGGAGTTGATGCATATGAGGAAGAAAGTGCAAGAAGGTGTTATGCCGGAAGTAAGAATCGATGAAGAAGGAATACTTCGAGTCAACTCCAGACTTTGTGTTCCTAACGACCCTGATTTAAAGTATAAAATCATGACGGAGGCGCACAACACACCGTTTTGCAATCCATCACAGGAGTACCAAAATGTATCATGATATTCGTAAATACATTTTGGTGGAGCAATATGAAAGAGAGAGATAGCGGCCGCTTATCTCAAGGTGTCTAACGTGTCAACGAGTCGGCGCGAGCATCAAGTACCAAAAGGTCCATTGCAACCACTTGAAATTCTAAAATGGAAGTGGGAGCACATTACCATGGATTTCAATTCACGGCCTTCCCAAAGTTTCTCAAGGCATAGATGCGATTTGGGTCATTGTTGATAGATTGATCAAGTCCGCTCATTTCTTACCGACATCTGAGAAACTTATACACTTGAACGTCTTGCTCGTATGTACATAAACGAGGTTGTAAGATTGCATGGTATGCCAAGTATCCATAGTTTCTAATCAAGACCCAAGATTCACTTCAAGATTTTGGGTTAGTTTGCAAAAAGCTACAAGCGCGGATTTACGATTTATTTCGGCATATCATCCCCGAGACAGACGAAATCGGAGAGGATGATTCAAACTCTTGAAGATCTATTAAGACTACTGTGTCCTTGACTTCAAGGAAGTTGGGACAAGTTCTTACCATTGGTGGAGTTTTCCTACAACAACAGTTATCAAGCAAGTATTGGCATGGCTCCATTTGAGGTGTTGTATGGAAGTATGGAAGAAAGTGTCGTTCTCCAGTATGCTGGGATGAGGTGGGTGAAGCAACATTGTTGGGACCGGAGTTGGTACGTATGACTACGGAAAAGATTCAAATGATCCGACAACGTATAAAAACCTCACAAGATCGACAAAAGAGTTATGCTGATCTTCATCAAAAGGATGTAGAATTCGATATAAGAGATCATGTGTTGTTACATGTTACTCCATGGAAAGGAGTTACGAGATTTAGAAAGAGAGGAAAGCTCAATCCTCGATTCATCTACCCATTTTAATCCTCGATCGAGTAGGAAAGCGTGGCTATAGACTCGCTTTCTGCCAAGTATGTCTCGTGTTCATAACGTTTTCACATATCCATGTTACATAAATATGTGGAAGACCCGAACCACATTATTGAGTTAGAACCGGACGAAATAGTGGAAGATTTGACGTATGAAGAGGTTCCTGTTCAAATCTTAGATAAGAATGAACATATTCTACGCTCGAGGTTATACCTCAAGTCAAAGTTTTGTGGAGAAACCACGATGTTGAGGAAATGACTTGGGAGTTAGAATCGAAATGAAATCAAGGTATCCTTACCTCTTCGATATACCGTGTGCACGCACCCTAATTTTGAGGGCAAAATTTCATAAGAAGGGAGGTTGTAAAATCCCAACTTTTTGAATAAAGATGAATTTTCTATAAATATTATTTTTGAATATTATGGAGTGAAATTGATATAATGTTATAGTTGTAGGTAATATTTATAAATTTTTCAAAGTCACGCAAGTTGTTATATAATATTCGATTGGTGGGGAATATTCGCATAACTAAGGCACAATCATTGGTGGACCCACAACGGAATTATTATGCGATTGAGAAAGCGAAAAAATACTTTATGAAAATAACGGCGGAAGTTTTACCGTTAACTGTTGAAACACCCGATGTTAAAAATACGAGAATCTGGCGTGGTTGCATAGTAGCAATACACGGTATTAATTATTGATGCTTACGTGATAAGTCACTCGGTTTTGTTGGTATTATTAATGTAATAATACAAAAAATCTTTTATATAAAAATGAATACTTTTATAAAGTTATTCTATAAATAGAATATATTATATTCTATTATGCATAGTGTTGCATAATTCTCGCATAGTGTTTTGTATAGTAAAATCTTTTTATATAAAAATGAATACTTTTATAAAGTTATCTGTTTTATTAGACAATAATTAGAATATATTATATTTTATTATGCATATGTTTTGCATAGTACTACATAGTGTTTGCATAGTAAAATCTTTTATAAAGTTATTCATTTTATTAGATTATAAATAGAATATATTTTATTTTATTTAAAAGATTTTGCTTTAAATATGGACCGTCAGATTAAATTAAATCAATCTGGATACATTCATGAGTTAATTACTTATCAGATCCATTTTTCTATAAATAGAAGCTCATTCCTTCATTATTTCTTACGAATTCTATGAAACTAGAGAGATAAACTATAGAGAGAAAGAAGAAAAGTATTCTACTACTTATTTACTCATATATCCGATTACTCTTATTCTTAAGGTAGGGAGTATTATTTCTTTTGTATTCATGAAGAGAACTTACATTATTCCATTCTTTATTATTACATTTGAATAACTCAGATGTATGCCAGCTACCCTATACTTGGTGAAATTCTTACATTATTCCATTCTTTATCGTTATGTTGGAATAAACTCCGTCATGCGAAATTACCGCATGCATGGTTATTTTGTTATTATTCATTCTTTATTATTCATTGGAACATCACTGCATACATGCTTACGCCGAACTTGGTTCCATTATTTATTATTCAGCCGGAATATCCTCGTCATGCATGCTTTTTTCTGTTGGACTGGTTCCATTCTTTATTATTACATTAGAATATCATATATCAGACGCTTTACGTGGGACTGGTTCCATTATTTATTATTACATTGAATAACACCAGCAGGCTGATCTATCGCGTACATGGTGATTTCTTTCGTTATTTCATTCTTTATTTTACTCAGTTAGTTAAAACTTTGACTTCTATACTCCATGAAATTAGTGGAATATCCTTGATATTTGTGCTTCATCCAGTATCTTTTCATGGAAATATTCTTCTGAGCATTCTTGAATTTTACTCTACAAAGCAGTATCATGTTGACAATTTGGACGTTATTGGTTCTTGGACAAATTAATTCTTGAACTTGTTTTATTGAATTCTTATATCATTGTCATCATCCTCATATTTATATTTTTTGAAAGTCAACTATGGCCTGTAGTGCATAAATGGACTTGGTATGATTATGACCAGGGATTATTCGGTGTAATCATGACCGTAATGTTACAAATGATATGGTAAAAGTCCTCATTAGCCCGTAGTGCATTGATGGGACGATTGTTGGCATGATCATGACCATTAATGAATACACAAATATTCTTGGCCCGTAGTAGTACATGGATAATTGTGGTCGTGATACTAAAGAATATCCTCGTCAGAAAAGTAGTGCGGGGGTGATTCGATGATGTGAATTATTTATTAAGTCGAGTCCCAATGATAAAAGTGATGAAAAACCTTTTAAATCATAAAAGATAGTAGATTTTATTCTCTACTTGACTCTTTTAATGGATTGCTTGTTCAGCCGCAGATTAAACTTGATGTTTGTTATATTGTATCGGTTTAACACATTTAAGGCTAATGATAATTTATTCGCATTATCTTAGTCATAATATTTCTTACTTAGGCTATTTGAGCTCACCCTTTCTTTTCTTTGTTCTCTTCGAGAAAATGAGAATATAAATGGGGACGAGTCGAGAAGCGGAGTGATGGACCAGATGATAGTATTAGTAGTCCTCATTATTCTGTGAAATAGTGTGATAATAATTGTAATGAGGACTCCTTTTGAGTTTGTATACTCTCTAGTAGACAATATTTGTATTCAAACTCACAGTTTATGTTTTGTCGTATTGTACACGATAATTGTATTATTAAGTTGTATTTAAATTTTGTACCATGTATCTGGCGACTCAAGATGGGTGATGTATACCTAATTTTGGAGGCGTCACAGCTGACGCATTGAGTAGAAGATCATATGCGGGTACGAATGCGATATTATCAACACAAATGCCCATTTTGTATGACTTACAAAGGATGGAGATAGAGTTAAAGACTCCAGGGACCCACGTGATGATGTCAAATATACAAGTAGAATCGACTTTAATAGATAAAGTTAAAGCTGCTCAAGCTACGGACCTGGAGCTGATGCGTATGAGGAATAAAGTACAAGAAGGTGTTATTCCGGAAGCAAGAATCGATGAAGAAGGAATACTTCGAGTCAACTCCAGACTTTGTGTTCTTAATGACTCTGATTTGAAGTATAAAATCATGATGGAGGCGCACAACACACCGTTTGCAATCCATCTAGGGAGTACCAAATTGTATCGTGATCTTCGACATACATTTTGGTGGAGCAATATGAAAAGAGAGATCGCGGAGTTTATCTCAAGGTGTTTAACTTGTTAACGTGTCAAGGCGAAGCATCAAGTTCCAAAAGGTCCATTGCAACCACTTGAAATTCCAGAATGGAAGTGGGAGCACATTACCATGGATTTTGTTACTGGTCTTCCCAAGGTTTCTCAAGGCATAGATGCAATTTGGGTCATTGTCGATAGATTAACCAAGTCTGCTCATTTTTTACATATACGAGAAACTTATTCACTTGAACGTCTTGCTCGTATATACATAAATGAGATTGTAAGACTGCATGGTATGCCAGTATCCATAGTTTCTGATCGAGACCCAAGATTCACTTCACAATTTTGTTTTAGTTTGCAGAAAGCTATGGGCACAGATTTACGATTCAGTTTGGCATATCATCCTCAGAAGGACGGGTAGTCAGAGAGGACTATTCAAACTCTTGAGGATCTATTAAGACTCTGTGTCATTGACTTCAAAGAAAGTTGGGATAAGTTCTTGCCATTGGTGGAATTCTCCTACAGCAACAGTTATCAAACAAGTATAGGCATGGCTCCATTCGAGGCGTTTTATGGGCGCAACTGTCGTTCTCCAGTATGATGGGACAAGGTGGGCGAAGCAACGTTGTTGAGACCGGAATTAGTACGCATGACAACAGAAAAGATTCAAATGATCTGGCAACGTATAAAAACCTCACAAGATCGACAAAAGAGTTATGTTGATCTTCATCGAAGGGACGTGGAATTCAATGTTGGAGATCATGTATTGTTACGTGTTGCTCCATGGAAAGGAGTTACGAGATTTGGAAAGAGAGGAAAACTCAATCCTCGATTCATTGACCCATTTGAAATTCTCGATCGAGTAGGAACTGTGGCCTATAGACTCGCCTTACCGCCAAGTATGTATAGTGTTCATAACATTTTTCACATATCTATGTTACGTAAATATGTGGAAGACCCGAACCACATTATTGAATTAGAACTAGACGAGATAGCGGAAGATTTAACGTATGAAGAGGTACCTGTTAAAATCTTGGATAAAAAGGAATATATTCTATGCTCCAAGGTTATACCTCAAGTCAAAGTTTTGTGGAGAAACCACGATGTTGAGAAAATGACCTGGGAGTTAGAATCTGAAATGAAATCAAGGTATCCTCACCTCTTCGACATACCAGGTACGTACACCAATTTCGAGGATGAAATTTTATAAGAAGAGGAGGTTGTAAGACCCCAACTTTTATGAATAAAGATTTATTTTCTCTAAATATCATTTTGAATAATAAGGTGTGGATTTGATATAATGTTATAGTTGTGGGTAATATTTACAAATTTTTCAAAGTAAGCAAGTTGTCATAAAATATTCGTTTGGTCGGGGAATATTCGTTTTATCAAGGAATATTCGTACGACGGTACAATCATTGATTTCTTTTCTGTCCAAATTTTTTTGATACATGAATATTATTCTTGAATTTTACTCCACAAAGTAGTTATCATGTTGACAATTTGGACATTTTTAAACTCTGGATAAATTAAAAATCTTTAATATTTATCCTTGATTTGATTTCGTTTGATTGATGCTTATATCATTGTCATCATCCTCATGATTATATTGTAATGAAAGTCATCTTTGGCCCGTAGTGCATAGATGAACTGTTGATTGGTATGATTATGACCAGGAATTATGTATCGGTATAATCATGACCTGTAATGTAACAAATGATGTGGTAAAAGTCCTCATTGGCCCGTAGTACATTGATGGACAGTTGTTGGCATGATCATAACCATTGGTGATAATAACGAATATCCTTGGCCCATAGTGCATGGATAATTAGTGGATGTGATACTAATGAATATATTTGGCCCGTAGTGCATGGATAATTCAGTGATGTGAATTATTTATTGAGCTGTGTTACATCAATAAAATATTGATGATGAACTTTTAAATCATAGAAGATAGTAGATATCATGCTCTACTTGACTCTTCCAATGGATTGTTTATTCCGCTGCAGTTAAACTTGTTGTCTATTGTATTCTATCAGTTTTTATACTGTTGAAGGCTAAGGATAATTTATTCTGCATTATCTTAGTCATAATATTCTTTACTGGGCTAGTTGAGATCACCCTTTGCTTTCATTGTTCTCTTCAGGAAATGAGAATATAGCTGGGACTAATCAGGGAATGGAGTGACGGTCCAGATGGTTGCTATAGTAGTCCTCACTATTCTGTGAAATAGTGTGATAATAATTGTAATGAGGACTTCATTTGAGTTTGGATATTGTCTACGAGACAATATTTGTGTTAAAACTCTCAGTTTATGTTTATCGTATTGTATAAATTAAGTTTATATTTGAATTATGTACCATGTATTTGGGGACTTGGAATGGGTTGTGTATACCTATTTCGGGGGCGTCACAATTGGGGGAATCATTCGAAGTGTTTTTGGAGCGAAAACAATCAAGTTCAAACATTTGCTCCATGCTAAACATACAATCTAGAAATTCATGATCATGCTT
This sequence comes from Panax quinquefolius, assembly GCA_020205615.1. Classification (NCBI taxonomy): domain Eukaryota; kingdom Viridiplantae; phylum Streptophyta; class Magnoliopsida; order Apiales; family Araliaceae; genus Panax; species Panax quinquefolius. The sequence goes on from CM035151.1 coordinate 59,779,023, forward strand.
CTCCTCGACAAGAAAGGGAGTCAAAATTCGAAGAACTTATCCCCAAGTATATAGTTTTGATCGAGGAAAAGATGAATAAATAGGATGTGCTGATGCAAAGGCTCGAAAAATAGATGAGTCAATTTGTCAACACCGACAATAATCAACAGCAGGTTATGTTACCAACCAACATGGTTTTCGAGAATGACATAGGGCCCACATCAATGTTACAAAATGTCATGGAAAATGATAATGACACTGCAAAGGAGGAGGTGAAGAGCGAGGAACTGGTAAAAAAGGAAATAGGAGATTCTGATTTGAGTCCTAATGTAAGAAATTAGATTCTTATCGTGATCCATGTGCCTTCTCCACAACATAATCAAGAATGGGAGTTGGATGAGCAAGTTTTCATGTCACCGGAGTTCTAGGCATCTCTCAATCATCGACGCGATTTGTGATGATAATTTTGTTGGAGCTCATTTTAGTTCCTCTCTTAATTATCTTCTCTTCTTCGTCTTTCCTCTGTTAATTGTGTTCTCTTCTTCATCGGTCTAGGTGGAGGAAGGAGTTGGAATCGAATGGGACTCATTTTAGGGATTTAGGGATTTAGGGCTTTTGATTCCTCAGTTAAATTTCTCTTCTTCGTCGATCTAGCTGATGGTAAAGGAAGAAGTTGGAAACAATTTGGGACTGATTTTGGGGATTTAGTCTTTTACTTATATATTTAATACATGTAAGTAATGTAATTGATTTCCGCATATTATTACGTATTGTCACGTCAAATTTTGTTAAATGATTAACGAACATAGACAACTGTATCAATTTTTGTAAATATTTTCAATCTAATGATGCATTTATAAACCGAGGTCGAATACAGTGGAAAAAAGTGTATTTAACCCAAAAGTTTTAGAATAGAGAGAAGAAATTTAAAAGGGGAAAATAGTGAGTACTCATCTTTAGCATAAAAGAAAGTATAATTTTTACGTAATTTTAAAAAATAATAATATAAAATAGAGTAACGTGAATAAAAAAGTTCTATTTTTTATCACAAAAAATGCACATAACTATAATATGATACACATTCAATCTGATTTTACTTGTTTTAATTGATTTTTTATGATTAAATTAATATTAATAATTAAGCAAATGTATTAAATTTTTTGAAATCAAATAAATCGACTTTGTTAGTATATTGGATGCACTTTCTTCTAATAATAATTTTGTGTCTATATGTAATAAACTTAAAATTAATTTTGATTCTAAATATGATTTATTTGACCATAAAAAGTCAATTATGACAAACAAAATTGGACAGATGGAGTATTTAATTTTTTTTAATGGATCCCACTTCAATGTTTTTAGGGGGGTGTATTTAATTAAGATTTTAAAAGTTTAGTTGTACTCAATCGAGACATTTAAATAGTTTATAAAAGTTTAGTGGTATTCAATTACAACTTTTTTAATGTCTTTAAAAGTTAGATGGTATTCAATTAAGATTTTTATAAAGTCTATAAAAGTATTTTGGTATTCAAAAAGTCATAGATTTTAAAGATTTCTATCAAATGGTAGAGTTTGACAGACTTTAGAAGAAAATTATAACTATCAACCCATATCAAAAGTCTTACATCATCTCTAAAGATTTCTAAAGACTTCTAAATAAAAATAAAGGTGGATAAAACTAGTTATTAATTGAATTTTGTCTTTTATTGGGTCAAATTAGTTATTTATTTTATATGGGATAATAAATATTAATATGTGATGGATAAATAATTTGATAAAATTTGGGCCATAAAAATAATTGGATTTATTATAATAAGAGAATTAACAAGATATATTAATAAGTAAACAAATAACTAGACCTAATCTGAATTGGTGAGGGAAAAAGAAGTCATTCGAAAGCTTCCAATAGAAAGAGGGAAGAGATTTGTTCAACAAAGGTGAGATAAAATCATGAAACTCTCATGTCGGTTGTAAAGATTATGTATATATAATATATGAAAATAGAAAATATATGATGTGTACGTGTATGTTTTTTTTAGTTTTCTGACATTTTAAACGAAGGAAATTACTATTAATTTTTGAGACATCCTTCATATTCGTCTTCAAGTGTCTTTGGTGTATCATAGTGAAATAATGTACTATGTGGTTGTATTCCTGCATGACAAATATATATATATATATATATATATATATATATATATATGTTGGTGTATCATAGAAAAAAAACGCACTGCTTTGATATATGTTAGGCGCATAAAAAAGATCCACACAATTAAATAGAATTAGCAACAGTTAAGATGCAAAATTGGGTTCACAAAATCACACAATCAACATATATATACATATATATATATATATATATACATATATATTAGTAAAGCAATCAATATAATATTGAATTACCAATGCTCCACCCTAACCATTTCAAGGAACAAATACGGAGGCTTTCTTGTCCGTCAATGCTCAGAAAAAAAGAAACAGAATTGATTTTGAAGGGAATAATAGCTCCATTGAGACCACTACTCGAGTTAATATATTTGGAACAAGTTTTTGAAACTCAAGAGCAACAACGAGAGAATGCTAATGAATGGAGGACTAGTATAGCTTCTGATATGTGGAGAGACGTCGATCATAATAATAACAATGGCCGGTAACAAGGGTAATAGTTTTGAAATTCTTAAAAATTTTGAATTATTTTGAGTTTATTTTGGTGATTACAAAGATGAGTGATTTTTGATACCCAATTGTGATAAATTTTCTATAACTTGGTGGAAATTTACTCACATGTATGAAGTTTTGCAACTTTTAATCATATAAATTTTCATTGTCATATTATTTTGTGAAAAACAGAGTTTGATATTCCTACTAAAAAGCGTACGCATATGCATAAAGTATATATAGCTTAATGAAAAGTGAGCTTAATTTTTGTATTGTGTCTGTAGTTTCTAAAGTTTTATTGGTATCCGAGTATCCAAATGTATTATGAAATGAGTAGAATAATGTGAACGCTTTCAACATATATAAAATCTCATGCTACAATAATATAATGAGATTTACTCTTGTTCATGAAAAAAGAGGGAGAGGTTGTACACATGTGATAATTAACAATTAATATAAGTTGCAAGATATATTAGAAATATACAAAAGTCTATCACAGTCTTGATAAAAAGTTTATAAAAGTTTGTTAATTATTTCATGGAGTCTATAAAAGTCATTTTAAAAAAGTCTTTAAAGTATGTGAAAGTCATTAAAATCCCACAAATTCTACAAAAGTGTGTCACTTAAAAAAAGTCTTTAAAAATCTTAATCGAATACACCCCCTTAAGATAAAATAAGTTTTATATAATATTTTGAATTTTACTTTTTTAATAGATAATTTTTTTATTTGCACTATAAACATTTTGTGGGAAAAGAAAGTATTTTAAAAAAAAAATCATTTGACAGGCACAAACTTTATTAAAAAATCATTTGACAGGCACAAACTTTATTACCGAATTTGACCCATCCAAAAATATAAAAGATCCGGTTAAATCATGATTCATGAGCAGTTTGACTAAACCCTGAGATTTAAATTTCCACCTATCTTCCATCTTCCATCTTCCATCGTCCATCGTCCATCGTCCATCGTCCATCGTCCATCTTCATACTAGACTGGAATGAGGATTTGTCCCCAAACTGCAATTTTCAATCAACTGGATTGTACATTGTAGTTTCGAATTCTCTAAATTCTGCAAGCACCCAATTCCCAGTTAGCAAATTCCCAAAATTTCATACCCAAAAAGAAGAAATTGTAATGGGTTTCTCACTGGGATTCTTCTCTACTCCCATTATTTGCAGAGCCAGTGACAATAATGGCACCAACAATTTCCACACTCTCGACGCCTCGTACATCAAACGCGCCGCCGCGTTGGCAGACAAGTCTGCTGGTTTTACCTCTCCACACCCTAATTTTGGTTGTGTGATTGCTACTGATGGTGGTAGAGTGGTTGGAGAAGGGTACCTCCATGCTCAGGGCACCAAGCCCGCCGAGGTGCTGGCTGTGGAGGCCGCCGGAGAGTACTGCAGGGGCGCTACTGCTTATCTCAACATGGAATCCGGCGATTGTCACGGTGATTTCACGGCTGTGTCTGCTTTGATCAAGGTGTCTATTAGCCTCTCTTGTTAAAATACTACTATTAGATTATTAATAATTTGTCAAAATAATTTTTTATGGCATAATTGTACTCCCTCCTATGTTCCACAAGAACTGTCCCAATTTGTAGTTCCGCCCCCTCCCTCCCTCCCACCCAAAAATAAATAAATAAATAAAAAAGAAAAATAGTCCCATTTATTTTGATGGTATAATATTGAATAACACAATGTGGCCAAGTATATTAGCATTACATTATTCATTACTGCCTTCAACTAAACTAAACATTCAAAAAGGAAATGTATTTTGTGAATTTTGTAAATTAGACTCTTTTTGTGAAACGGATGTTGTATTATGTATTAAGAAAATTCTGTTTAACATTAGCATATATAAATCTGATTTATTGCTTGACGTATATTGTACAATTACTCAACAATTAAGGAGAAGAGTAATGATGGTTTAAGAAAATTAGGCACCTCTTGTTAATTCACTATCACCAACTTTATTTATGATGCTTGTGAACAGCAATATTTACTCGTTCTCATATTCCAAGTTTAGATTAATTACCCTTTTCTATTTTTTTTTGTATTACTGAAGAGTCACCAACGTGTAGTATTATTTTTAAACAAGTGCTATAAAGTCACAAAACACCAATTATTATCAATATGTAAGTATGGTAATAATAATGAAAAACAATTCTAGTAAATTACTATCTTTCGTAATTGTTGTGATTACCGTTTTGTGCTTTTGCCTAGTGACATGAGCTGCATTATGTGTGCTTGGCATTTGATTTAGATCTTAGAGTCAGATGATGGGGTCAAGATCAAGCTTCTTATTGTAAATTATTTATTATTGTTTAGACAGGTTTCTCCAAATTGAATCAATGATTTAAATCTTTAAGTGCTTTTTCTGTGCTATAAACACTAGAATAGATCCACACAGTGGGGAAAAAATGAAAGCAGTTGCATTCCCTCCGACAAAGTACTACGCCTTCAAGTTTCAGTTGGAATTCCACTCCCTCGTCATATAGTGAAAACCCTTTCATGGAGTTGAGTCAAATTATTCAACTCTTCAACAAGAACTAAATAAGTAGCAGACAACGAGTATATTACAACTAATTTACTGCTATATAAACATAAAATTGCTGCAATAACTAAGTTTTTTCTATTCTAAAAAACTTAACGGTGATGCGTTAATAATATAACTATAAAAGTGAAATTAGATCATTTTTATCATATTAGACCAGAAACTAATTAAACTATAGGATTTAAAAGTTCCAAGTTCTTGTCAGAGAAAAATTAACTCGACTTGGACTGTCCTAAATCTTTAGTTTTTGGCTTCCATTAAAGGTATATCTTTTATAATTAAGCCTGCTCCACGTGAGTGAGGTGGTTCATTGATTATAATTATATCGTTGAAAATTAATTTTCGGGGTTGAGAGATACTAACGTAGTTGATAAATATTTAGGGAAGACAAGATTTGTACACATTCTAATATAATAGGTAATCACCTGCGTTAGTTTCACACCTTAAATGTTTTTCTATAAATTAAAAGTTATAAAATAGGAAGATTTTTTTTAATATTAGGCAAGATTGTAGAATGGGCATTTAATGAAAGTGTATGTATCATAATTGTTGTTTGAAGTTAGATGCTAGCGCAATCCTAAGCATAGGAATAATCAAATTCAGTTTAGGCTGGGTCTGATGGAAAAGTAAAACAGTAATATTTGAATATATTTTCCATCCAATTATTTCAGCCAAAAAGAATTACAATGCTTAGATCTTATGAATTCATTACACCTTAAATTACAGTATACAAGTAAATCATATCTATTTTTAGGCAGGAATTACTAGAGTTGTTGTTGGGATTAGGCATCCTTTGCAACATCTTCGGGGAAATGCTATTTGTGCATTGAGAAGCGAAAGACTGCAGGTTGATGTCCTTGGGGAGGATCTGCGAAGTAAAACTATTGAGGTATAAATTTTATGCTTTTGCACTTTAAATTATTTGACATTCTGTGGGTAGCAAGTTAATCAAAGTGCTGATTTTGGCATCACCTTCCCCTTGTCTTGTTTTAGTTTGGTTTTGTTGGCTTGAAATGTTTCCAAATGTTATGACATTGGTCTTTCTTTATTGTTTGTTGAAAGATTTGATATTTACCGTGCCATTTGATTCTTGTAAAGCGCAGTTCTTATTGACATTGTAGTTGCAACTAACTTAATATTTTTATGAGATGGGAGAAACATCAATAACTAAAAGCTTTAATTCATTAAGTTCACTTTTAAGTTCTGTAAAAATTGAGATGCTTATTTCATTGAAGTTGTTTCTATCTATTACATAGATTGATATATACATAAAACAACCTAATTACATTTATGGTAATTCCTAAATTTCAGTAATGTGTACACACTGATTAAGGAAGCTGCAATTATGGTATATCCTGTCATATCTTCTAACACTCCCCCTCAAGTTGGTGTATAGATGTCTCGCATACCCAACTTGAAACATAGTGGATGAAACATCTTATTACTAAGACCCTTGGTCAAAATACCAGCAAGCTGATTTTCTGTTTTGATAAAAGGTAAGCAAATAAGATCACTAGTTAACTTTTCTTTTGATGAAGTGTCATCGATCTCAATGTGTTTTCGATTCTATCGTGTTGTCTTTGGGTCGATTCGCAATACTAATGGCTGCCTTATTATCACAAAATAACTGCATAGGCCTATTAGTTGTAACACCCAAATCTTCTAACAAGGTTCGAAGCCACATTAGTTCACATATACCCAAGACAATATAACTCGATATTCCACTTCAACACTAGATCTTGCTACCACGGATTGTTTCTTACTACGCCAAGTAACAAGATTACCTCCAACAAATGAACAATAACCTGATGTAAAACGATGATCCTCTATAGAGCTTGCCCAATCTGAGTCGAAAAAAGCTTCAACTCTCATATGACCATGTGATGCGAACAATAACCCTTTTCCGGGAGCAGACTTGAGATATCTCAGAATTCTGTAAACTGTTTCCATGTGACAATGTCGAGGATCATGCATATTCTGACTCACTATTCCCACAACATAAGATATATTAGGTTTAGTATGAGAGATATATATCAATCGTCCTACCCATGGTTATCAAGGCGTCGCCTAGTCGACGACTAGTCGTCAATATTTGGATAGATGGCAAGGCGAGGTCACGCCTTAGTGAAACTTAGCCCAACAAAAGTAAACTATCAAAGACATCATCAAGTAGAAGTCAAACAAAGAACACGAACCCCATAAATGGACGGATCGATGAATTTCGAGTGCACCTTTGGTACAAGTCCGGTGATGATCGGAAACTTCACACGTCGAGTGAGGTGTGTCATCGCCAATGAACAACTTCGTCTTAGGCTGCTAGGTTCGACAAGCGTGTGTTAGTGTTTGTTGTAAAGAACCTGAAATGATGAGTTTTATCTCTTTATCCGGAGAGTGGTGAGTTGGTGATTCATTTTGTAATTCACTAACACCACGTGTAGGTGATGTAAGTTTTGGATTGTCTTTACTTTGTTTATTGATTGTCTTGCGTGTCACTTTAGCAAATAACTTCAAATGGAGAACAACTAGCAATGAACTTGTCTATTTGACTAGTATAGTTGAATATTATAATCTCAAAAGGTTTATATTGGGGCTGTTTGGCGATAGTCTTTAAAAACTTAAAATATTAACATTTATATTTCTTGATATCTTTGTTTCTTTTTATACTATTTTATTTAATAATTAAAAAAATACTAATTTCATGTATCTTATTAAGGTATACACATACTTTTCTATTAAATAATTAAAGTATATTTTGTGTTTTAAATGGTATTTAATAGTTTTTATTAGGAAATGGAAACATATTTGTGAGTAACTTTCATATGTTTAATATATTTTTGAAGTAAAATATGTATGTGCATATATATATAATTATAAATATATAAATTACACATTACAAACGACTTGTCGACTTGTGGACGACTAGTCGGGCGCTTTGTTGCCTAAGCGCTTAAGCTCCCGGCTGTCGCTTCGCCTCGACTTAGCGCCTTGATAACTATGGTCCTACCAAACGTTGATATCTTTCTTTATCAACTGTAGGTCATGTGTCACCTACTATATGATGATTAACTTCAAAAGGAGAATCAACAGGCTTATCAGTTTCTGTTAAAAGATCAAGGACATACTTTCTTTGAGATAGAAAAATCCCACTGGTAGATCTTGCAACTTCAATACTAAGGAAATATTTCAAAGGACCAAGATCTTTGATCTCAAATTCTTTGGCCAAACTTGCTTTGAGATTCACTCTCTCTTCTATATTATCCCCTGTCACCACAATGTCATCAACATAAACAATAAGAATGGTAGTCTTACCGTTTATCTGTTTGACAAATAGGGTATGATCCGCTCTACTCTGCTTGTACCCAAATCTTATTATTACTTTGTGGAATCTACCAAACCAAGCTCTGAGAGATTGCTTCAACCCATATAAAGCCTTTCGCAGTTTACAAACCTTACCCTTGGTGGTAGATGAAGCAAAACCAGAGGGTATTTCTATATATACTTCCTCCTCTAAGTCACCATGAAGGAATACATTTTTCACATTCAACTGTTGAATATCCCAGCCGAAGTTTGCTGCACATGAGATTATGATACGAACAGAGTTCATCTTTGCCACATGAGCAAATGTCTCCTGGTAATCAATCCTATGAGTTTGAGTGTACCCTTTTGCAACTAATCTGGTTTGAATCGCTCAACTGTCCCATCTGGCTTCTGTTTGACTGTATATACCCATTTGCAACCAACTGATCTTTTTCTGTAAGGAAGTGAGACTAGTTCCCATGCATCATTCTTTTTCGGGGCATTCATCTCCTCTATCATAGCCTGTTTCCAATTCTCATCACTCATTGCTTCTTTCCATCCCTGAGGTACAGATATTGAAGACAAGGAAGAAACAAAAGAGAGATAGGATGCAGACAATTTATCATAAGCTACAAAATTAGAGATCGGATGTTGAGTACAAGCTCTAACCCCTTTTCTAAAAGCAATAGGAATATCAGAATCATCAGATGAGCAAGTAGGATTAGGATTCTCACCATTAGCATTATCAAGACTAGGTTCTGAGCAGGGTTAGAGTAGTGGTGCAGAAATGGTGACCTTATGCTTGCCTCTTCGAACATAGGTTCTCAACTCAGGTTCATTCTGTAACTCCCCCTGTGTAGAATTATTAGGAACATCAATAGGAATAAGGGAAGATGGAACAGGAAAAGAGGGTAGAATAGAACTTGTAATGCCAGCCTCAGGAGGAAGCTTCTCCTCATCAATGACATCCTCCCCCTGAGGAGAAGGTGAAGAAGAATAAAAAGGTTCCAATTCCCAAAAGGTTACATCCCGAGTGACGAATACTTTGTGTGAAGGAGGATGATAACATTTATACCCTTTTTGGGTGGGAGAGTAACCAATGAAAACACACCGAAGAGACTTGGGATCTAATTTTTCCCGAGTGGGAGATTTATCATGAACATAATACACATAACCAAAGACTCGAGGTGAAGGAGAAGGACTTGTTGTGTGGTGAAGCAAAGATATTGGACTTTTGTTCCCAAGAATTCTAGAAGGAAGTCGATTTATCAAAAAAGCAGCAGTCAAAACAGCATCGCCCCATAGAAATTTAGGGGTATTCATAGTGAACATAAGGGTGCGGGCTACCTCTAGTAAGTGGCTATTCTTTCTTTCCGCCACACCATTTTGTTCTGGAGTTTTGACACAAGAGATTTGAAGAATAATGCCATGCTGAGAGATATTAGATGCAAAAGCAGTATTATTACTATATTCACGACCATTATCACTATGGAGAATATTTACTTTAGCTTCAAATTGGGTTTGAATCATTTTATGAAATTCCTGGAAACAATCAAACACCTCATCTTTGGAACGAAGAAGATAAATCCAAATTACACGAGAATGACAATCAATAAAGCTAACAAACCATCTATGACTAGAACGGGAAACAACCCGAAAGGGCCCCCACACATCAGAATGTATAACAGTAAAAGATTCTGAATGTCGATTGTTAATAGCAGAATAAACAGAACGTTTGTGTTTTCCCAATTCACATGGTTCACACAAAAGCTGAGTTTTATTACATTGTTGAACTAAAGATGGAAACAAAGACTCTAAAATAGAAAAAGAGGGATGTCCCAAACGTTAATGCCACTGATGGAGAGAAGACAAACTTGAGTCAGAAGTACAGTGAAGAGCCTGAGCAGGGAACATATTCGACGAGGGAATATCTAAGTAATAGAGACCACCAATTGCATTACTACTGCCAATCTTTTGCCCTGTCACCAAGTCCTGAAAAACATAATGAGATGAGAAAAAGGTTACTGAACAATTTAAGGATTCAGAAAGACGTTGAACAGATAACAAATTTGCAGTGAATGAAGGAATATGAAGAACAAATGAAAATGTCAATGATGGGGTACAAACTACAGAGCCTCTCCCAGAGATAGAAGAGAGAGAACCATCAGCTACGCGGACCTTGTCTTTTCCAGAACAAGGCGTGTATGAAGTAAAGAGGGTAGATGACCCAGTCATATGCTCGGAGGCACCTGTGTCAATAATCCAACTAGAGCAAGTTGATGAAACATTAAGAGCACAAGATTGTATACCTGGCTGGGCGTAATGAGAAGAAGTGGATTTGGAATAGAGTTTCCGAAAAGCTGAGATTTCCTCAGGAGTGAGTGCAGAAGTAGTGTCTGAAGCATTGGAGGTATCAACCTGAGGTGTGGTAGTAGTCACATAGGCCTGAGATCCACGTCCACGACCACTACCACTACCAAACCTACCCCCTCGCCCTTTAGGACGTCCATGAAGCTTGAAAAAACGATCTCTGGTATGGTTCTTACCCCCACAATAATCACATTCACGAGATTCCTTCTCAACAGGAGACCGAGTAGTGAAGCCAAACATAGGAGATGAAGCAACCATGGCGGATCGATCAACAGAATTTAAAACCATCACCCGATGCCTACTTTCCTCTTGTTGGACTCTAGCAGGAGCCTCTCGTAACGATGGAAAAGGTGTCTGACCAATCATCTGTGCTCGAACTTGATCAAATTCTATATTCAAACCTGCCAGGAAATCCACAACTCTATCTGCACTAACAAACTTTTGATAAGCTGCTGCATCTTCCAGACATTTAACTGAAAAGACCCGGTAATGATCAAGTTCCTGCCAAAGAGCATTAATTTCTGCAAAATGCTGAGCCACAGTCTTCTCCCCTTGACTTAGCTCGCGAATCCTTTTATGAATATCATATGCCTTAGACATATCACCAAAAACAGAGAAAGTTTGAGAGATAGCCTCCCAAAGCTCATAGGCAGTGTCTAAGAACATGTAACTACTCCGCATACTAGGTTCCATGGAATTAAAAATCCATGTTTTTACCATGGAATTATCAGATTTCCATTCCTCTTGGATCAGACCCGGTTTCTTAGGCATAGTGGTTGTTCCATTGATGAAGTGTTGCATACGATTGGCCTCAATTGACATGCGGCATGCTTGAGACCATGCCAAATAGTTGGTTCCATCTAGTTTGAAGGGACTTAGAACCAGTGCTGAATTAAGTGTATGGCTTCTAACAACTTGTTGTTCTATGTTACCCTTATGAATCCCATTGCTAACACCACCTTGTTCCGCCTTATAACAAATAAAAATATATATATATATATCCTAGGAGAATAAACCTTCCAAAAGGATACGAAAGAAAAGGGTACGGTGTTGTGAATGAACTGGCTAACAACTTGCAGTAGCACGGAAGGAACCAAGGAACCAAGCAAACCAACTGAAGACAGGAAAAAGAAATCGAAAACTCGAAGCCAAACACAGTGGAAACCAAAACGTTGCCGACCAGGCCAACTGAGGAAGAAAAACCTTTCAATACCACTGCAAATAGCAAGAGGGAAGAAAACCGACCAGACTGGAAGAAAACCGCGTTGGAAAAAATGGCCGGAAAAGGTCTCACGTGCGTGGGGGCACATGCAGCAGTGGGTCGGGAAATTGAAAACTCAAGTTGGGTCGCCTGGTACTGTAGGACTCAATTATGATCTCAATTTCTCCATATCAAGTCGTTCAACTAGGTTTCTAATTGAAACTATGAACGGCAGCAAGAAAAAGAAAAGAAAGCTTCTGGAAAAAAAAAAGGCTTTGATACCTTGTAGAAATTGAGAAGCTTATTTTATTGAAGTTGTTTCTATCTATTACATAGATTGATATATATACATAAAACAACCTAATTACATTTATGGTAATTCCTAAATTACAGTAATGTGTACACACTAATTAAGGAAGCTACAATTATGGTATATCCTGTCATATCTTCTAACACTGTCATATCTTCTAACAAGTTCTATATCCTAAGCTTCTTCTACACACATATATGTTCTTCTATACAAAGTTGGAGCATGTTTTTCATTTACATTTTTGGCTTTTACAAAATTAATATATTTTGTTCTAACTAAGAGTTAAAGAAAATTGTCTGCTGATACCCTTCTAGACTAATGTTTGCTGAGAATGCAGTTGTTTACATTGAAGTTTATCAAATGTACGAGAAAATATAACTTGTAAAATTAGTTTATTAATTGCATTGAGAAAAGGCAATGGGGAGTGAACGAGAAAATCATTTAAATTGTTTACTGCAGACTTGTTTTCTCAAAAATTAGAAAGGAAAAAGGAAAACATTTCAGCCATAAATCCTTCATCTTTTTATGAAATATTATGATTTGTTAGCGAACGGAAAAAGGTTGGTGAGAGGAAAATTTGAAAGAGGTTTTATTCAAATACTATGACATAACCAGAAATACATAGGGAGTACCTCACAAGAGGAATAAAAAGGGCCTGGGAAAAGAAACAGATAATTGGCTTGACCAATGAGGCATTCTGGTGTTAAAGCGTTCCCAAAATTTCCCGGGGGAGAATGTCTTGCTTTTCTATAGTATATTGCTTGTTTGCAAGAGGCCTAAAAGTAAAACTCATGGGTGCCTAGGCCACATTCCTTAATTTATAATGGAAATGTCTTGTTTGCAATTCATATGTAATATCAAAGTCAAAATATTAGGGAAGTTGGGAAATTACGATAATTGGTACAGGAATAAAGAGTCTGAAGCTTATAAAATCCTTAAAGAATAGGTCATGTCTTATTATTTTATTACCGCTGAGGAAAGTAGATATATTAAGATAGATAAATTGGAATGCTTTATTTGGACTGTGGCAATGAATAGACATTATTATGATGACTCATGTTGAACTTCACTTTGCAATTATGTAAGATAGCTATGTATTTTTTAAGTTGGATTCATAGATTTCAGTCTTCAGATGCATTTTGAGTGTTTTAAACGTGATGATGGCTGCTCACCCTTTCATAAATAGAAACTTAGTAGGTCAACAACCTATGTTATTGCTCTTGAGAATGGCAGCCATTTTCTTTCTGAAGTATCTCTTTGGGGGTTTTCTGATATCCGTTTTTATGTTTCTCTAGGAAGCTCTGAATCCCTGCCTCCTAGTCAATGCTCCTTTGCTTTATAGAGCTGCTTCTCAAGTTCCGTTCTCTGTTCTGAAGTATGCAATGACCCTTGACGGTGAGAAACAATTTCAAGTTTATATTGTGACAAGATCAAATCTGATTGACCTTCTTCAATTATTGTAAGGACCACAGAGTTTTGATAAAATCAAAGTTGCTAAAGGTATTTTATTGTATTCTGACAGGAAAGATTGCTGCCACTAGTGGGCATGCGTCATGGATAAGCAGTAGAAAGTCTAGAGCTCAAGTTTTTGAATTGCGGGGTAGAAGTGATGCTGTTATTGTAGGAGGAAATACTGTACGCAGAGATAGTATGGATATTCACTAGCTACTACTTTTCAATTACCAGAGATGCTCAAAATATTAATGATGCAGTTTCTAATTTTGCTTTCAAATATAGATCCACAACTAACTGCAAGACATGGGGGTGGCCATTTGCCTCTGCGGATTGTAATGTCACAGACTCTTGACCTTCCTGATGTTGCAAATCTTTGGGATGTTTCTGAGGTACCCACCATAGTTGCAACTCAAAGAGGCGCTAGAAAGAGTTTCCAGAAGTTTCTTGCTTCTAAAGGCGTTGAAGTAGTGGAGTTTGATATTTTAAACCCCAAGGATGTTATGAATTACTTGTATGAACGTGGTTATCTTTCCATTCTGTGGGAGTGTGGAGGGACGTTAGCTGCATCTGCTATTTCTTCCGGTGTCATACACAAGGTATGCACTAGTTGTTTTTCTTTTTTAAGCTAAAGGTATAATGCTTCTTAATATGTTGTGGACGCCTCTATGAATTTTGCTTATTAATACAAAAAACTGTTGCTTAATTCCATGCTCATATGAGCTTTAAATAAAATTTACTTCATTCAGTGCCTTCTGCAATTTTTGCGAATTATTTGCTATCTTATAGTAAAGTTTGCTGTCCACCTATGCCAATGTAGTTTATTGTATCAAAAATTCGAAATACTTTTTCTTTCTTTTCTACTATACTTTTGTCTCTCTATTCTACTATGTATTTTTCTTGGGCAGCTATAGGTTGCTGATGCATGCTTTGTGCTGTGCTATTTATTTCTTGCATGTTATTTTTCTTATGCTAAATATCTATGAGCATGATCTAACAATATGTATGAACGCAATAATGCATCGTTTACTTTTCTTCGCATTGTTTTTGCATACTAAATCCAACTCATCCTCTATTTTAATAATGTCGAGATGACTACTGTTTGTTTTTATTTTGTTTGCTTCACTAATTTGTTTGACGAAATTTGATTCATTAAACTGAAAATCCAGTTTAGACTGAAAGCCGAGGAAATATCTATATATTGTGGTTTTTTATATGCATTTGATATGGTGATGCAGGTTTATGCATTTGTTGCTCCAAAAATAATTGGTGGAAAGAATGCACCAACTCCAGTAGGTGAACTTGGAATGGTTGAGATGACACAAGCTCTTGAATTAAGTGATGTTTGCTATGAGCAGGTTGGTATTCATTTTTTCTTTATTTTTTTTTGTAATACCAGTACCATAAAAATGATTTAAAATTTTCTAGTTTATTACATGTTGTATCATTCTTCTTACGAGTTATAGCTATAGAAGTAATAATATTAATTGTGATATAAATAGATAATATTAACATTTATATATTTTTTGCCCAAAAAAATTTGTACATGTTAAATTCGTTACAAGGAAACTTGTGATCAATGTTAATTTGATTCAAGAGGGATAAGCTTTATTGTAAATAATTAACTCTTTAGTAGGGAACTGTTTGTGACATTTTCATTTAAATCCTATTTCCATTGAATAAGTTAATTGGAATCAAGTTAAGTTTACACCACAATGATTGCATTGTTATGATTGGAGCTAATGTCCAATTCACCAGCCTTGAAAGTTCATCTCTTTAAGTATATTTATATGTAATAATTCTAGTGCCAGCTGACCTGGTTCAATATAATTTAATGAGAGTTACAAATTAATTTTTTCTTCTGAAGCAGCAAAACTTAAATATATTTATTTTACGAAATTGAAAATTGAGAAGGTAATGTTGTAAAAGCTGCTATGCTTAGACTTGTCAAAATAAAAAGAGCTGCTATGCTTAGAAAAAGAACATATAATTTGTGCCAAGTATTGATCTCATTCACGGGGTTGTGTTCTTAATTCTGATTCATGAACTGCAGATTGGACCTGACATGCTTATTAGTGGATTTCTTCAGCCTATTCCTGACCAGACTCCTGTTATTCCATCATTGGATGAAACATCTGCAATTGATCCAACCGTTTCTCCTTATGAGCCGAGCATCATATTCTTTTACAAAACATGGGATCCTTATGGTGCTTTTTCTAACTTCTCTCCCCATCCAATTCGAATTCCTGATGATAATGGTGATTATATCACCTGGTCAAGTGTAGAGCACTATTATCAGGTCTCTTGCTCCGTCTCCAAAATATCCATCTTCTACAGCTTCCTTCTCGTAAATTCTAATAATTTTTATTTTTTTTTGCAAATGCAGTCACATAAGTTCGTGGGGGTGAATAATCCTGACGTAAGAAACTTTATTGAAGACATAGCATGTGCAAGAAGTCCAGAGGAAGCAGCTCGAATGGGAAGGAGAATACAGAGGCTGCGCCCTGATCTGGTATGTCTTTCAAATTCAGTAGTAAGTGGATGAGCTTCGAGCTTGACATTCCCACTTAATGTGTTTCAAATATTAAAGCATGTAGTGAGAATTTGTAAACATGACGACTTGGCCAGTATTTATGGTTCTTTCCATTTTGATATCCTAAGAAGTATGGACTATGGCTAAGAATTGGTTGCTTGGTTTAAAAGATCTGACTCACTGAACCATGCTTAAACCTTCTCATTTATGATCGAACTTGTGAAAGTGGTTCACGAGCATAAGATGAAAATTGAAAAGTAGTACTTTGTTCCAAAATATAGGATAAGTTTTGACTTTGAAGTCGATTTGAGATATTTTGAAATTCCAAATTGATATGAATTCATTTAATTCTAGAAAATAAGATTATGAACATTTTAAACTATGTAAAAAATACTACTGATTACAAAAGTAATTATTTTCAATAGTTAAATGAATCACATCAATTTTGAGGTTGAAAATATCTTAAATCGACTTCTTGAAATAAAAAAGTGATCTTATATTTCAGAACGGATAGAGTATTTTGTTTTCCGTTTTTTCTTTTCTCCCCTCTCTCTCTGTCTCTATTTCTCTTGCTCTCTCTCGATGCTTCTGGTGAAATAAACTGAAAATATAAGTTGCAGTAATTGCAATGCGTCAATTTTTGTGCTTTGATAACTCTGTCTAATTTGATTCTTATCCTCAATCTCTTGCTTCTGCTTAAGATTCAATTAGTAAGCCTATGATACTTGCACGAGATTATTCTAGTGGTTACCAAAGTATTAAATTTCAGTCTTGCAATAGTGTTTTCGATGTCTAGTAAAAGTTAATGCTTAGCATCAATTCTTCCATAATAAAAAAACAAAAAACATTGCATTTATTTCTGCTTTTTGAGTTCCACTGTAGGAATGTACTATCTCCAGGTGCTACATAGTAGAATAGAGCATTGATTCTAGATGCCTCTTAGTAAATTGTTGTTCATAAGGAAAGCATGAAAAAGACCTTTCTCTTTGTAATTGCCACAAAGAAATATTCGTTCCGGTCTAGGGAAATATATGTTTGTTCCCTTATTTGTTTCAAGAATAGTTTAGTTTAGTAACAGCTTTGGGTTAAGGTAGACAACTTCTTGTCAGCTACATTGTGCCATTGTATATGTCAAACCTCGTACAATTGCTTTATTCTCCCTTTATTACAAGCCTTTATCACAATCATAGTAATAGTGTAACGCTGATATAATTGATATGAACAACTGAAAATTTTCATTTTAGCAAATTAAATAATTAATGATCCATTCTACACGTGTGCAATGCAGGTAAGATCCGATTGGGAGTCCATCAAGATTGATGTCATGTACAAGGCATTGAAATATAAATTCTCGATATACCCTCACTTAAACTCTATGTTGCTCTCGACTGTGGGGTCTGTCCTTGTAGAAGCGTCGCCTCATGATCTCTTCTGGGGCGGAGGTCGAGATGGAGAAGGCCTAAATTATCTTGGTAGGCTCTTGATGCAGTTGAGATCAGAGTTTCTAGGTGAGACTCCAACATCAGATGATAGCTCCATAGCTCAACAAGAAATAGGGGAGATGAAGTAAAAATTTCACAGGTTAGCTATATAATTATTTTTGTAACATCATTATTTTGAAAATGGTCAATAATCTATTCATCATATTGTTCACTAGTCAACAAGGACATATTGCTCATATTGCATACTCTTCTTCCTTTTACCTGAAAGCTAGCACATACAAGGACATTTTGTCCTTTTCAATTTCAATAATTCTAGGGATATTTTTTTGGTGACATTCTAGCGACATTATTTTTATTTTTTTATTATTTTTTTTTGTAGTACCTCTCAAAAAATGTATAATATTTATTCCAACTGAATTTTTTATAAAAAATAGTATTTTAGGTGTAATTTGGATACATACAAGAAACAAGGTTGTATAGACTATATAGACCATATTTCTTGTATGTATTTAAATTACACCTAAAACACTGTTTTTTACAAAATTTTCAGTTGAAATAAATATTATACATTTTTTGAGAGGTACTAAAAAAAACTAAAAAAATAAAAATAAAAAAATAATGTCGCTAGAATGTCAGCAAAAAAATGTTCTAGAAGGACTCTTTGAATTTTTCAAGATTATTGCCAACTAGAAAAAAAAATATTTCTTTAATATTGCCACGTGATAATTTTCTTGGTCTTATGCCACATAAGAAAGGATTTTTCAAGTATGCTCCAAGAATGACCGAAAGTTTAAGAAAAGATGTAAAAAGTGTTTTGGGCTTTAAATATTCATTTTGGTTTAATAGCCCAACACTAGAAAACTTGATTCAAATATTGGGTTTGAGAGTTTTAAGAAGATTGGCCCGTGTTATGTTTTTCTTTTAGGGACAGCCAATTAATTTCAGCCCCTTCAAAAATGTCGGCCCATACCAAATAAATAGTTTCAAACTTGTAGCTCCTTTTTATAAAAAAAGTTTTTATAAATATATTGGTAAGCATATTAGTTCAGGTAATCATATAAAAATGCAGTATGAATCCTATGGTTAGGAATTAGGATTCTAACCTAGATTTCCTAAATGAAAACTTTTAATATTTTTTTAATTTCCGCTTTTTATTATAACTAAATTTGTTATCATCAAAACTTCAAATAATTTTAACCTATCAGATTGTTGTTGCTTTCCCAATATAAGAACTATCAAAACTTAATTACAAATATTAAGAAACTTTTGTTGGCACCCCTTGAAAATAATTAGTTACTCCCTTCGTCTCCAAAAGAATGACGAAAGTATAATTTTCACACAAATTAAGATAGTGAAAAAAATTAGGCGAGTATATATTTTTTTCCTCAATTTACCGTTGTCCTCGAATAGTGTCATGAGTTGATATTTGTATCGGTTAATATATTTAAAAATTACTCTAGGGGGACCGGCATATGGTGACCGGGTATTTTTTTAGACTCCCAAAATAATTATAATATTTATTGAAACTGAAATTTTTATAGAATACAGTGATTTAGGTGTAATTTGGATACGCGTAAAAAACAAGGTTGTACAGTCTGTGCAACACGCATATCCAAATTACACATGAATCACTGTATTCTGTAAAATTTTTAATAAATATTATAATTATTTTGAGAGTAAAAAAAAAAATCCCGACCACTAGACCGGTTTCCCCAAAAGGATTGTATATTTAATTGGGTTTTGAATAGAGTGAGAATTAGTGATGTTACTGATTGACTATTGAGTTAAGTAAAATATGATAGTAAGTCGAGGGTAAATTTGTCCAAGTAAAAATGTATGTAGTATTTTTGTCATCCTTTTGATGATAAATTTTTTTACCACTTAATTCATTTTTTTAGGAACGGAGAGAGTATTAATTTAGTAATGATAACATGATATGAAATTTTACCCCTAAAAATGTTAATATACCAATAATTATTATAAATTAATTTTTAAAAAGTACTTGTATTACTTATGAAATTTATTATTTAAAAGTTGTCTTAAATCACATCATTTTTCAAAAAATGCATATAGGGCTAGGCGACTTAACATCGGTGGTATTTTGAGAGCAAAACATTTGAATTTATTAGTGCAAACATAAAAGAAGAGAATTGAAATTTGTCACACGTAAAAAGTGAAATTTTACAAAATTCATCTTACATGAATAGTAAATGAATCCTATATTTATGTGAAAGAGACATTATGAAGATATCAAATAAAAGAATTCATTTTTATTGATTGCTTGTTGTGAATGAGAAAATAAGACTTCAAAATTTTAAACAAAATATAATTTTCATATAATATGAATAGGAAAAGGATTATATATATATATATATATATATATATATATATATATATATATATATATATATATATATATATATATATATTGCAAATATTTAAGTCGATTATTTGATTGTCAATTACATAGATAAGTATTAATGATAACTTTTTAAGAAAGATATGTAATAAGTAGGGTTTTCCTATTATTCTTACCAATCTCATATATTAATAAAACTTCACAATTATAATTCGGCATAAATTTATCACAATACATAACATCCTTCGTATACATATATGGCTGAGCAAATAACCAAATTGGAACCGAAATCACACCAAAAATCGCAAAAACAGCACCAACAGTTCCGGCGTATGTGGCAGTTTTAGATGAATTGAAAAATCAAATTTACGGTTTCGGTTTCGATTTGGTTACTAGCTAAAACCACACGAATACAACCGAAACCGTACCATATATGTGTATGTATGTATGCAGGGGTAGATGAAGTACAAGGGCAATCTCATAACCGGATTGAGCTAGAAACAGCTGTGAGGATTTTAGCAACATAATTGAAACTCACGTTTTCTGTACTATGTATAAGGGAACATTATCTAGTGGAGTTGAGACTTGAGATTGTTGTTGTCTCAACCTCAATAAATTCTTTTAAAGAATGGTTAAGGCCTTCAGAAATAGCCTATGGAAAGAAAGTTGGTTATTTTGGTTGGCAGCTAAAGACTTATTATAAATGAATTATGAGTTTTACAGAACATATAGTGAGCTAATTATATGTTTCCTTTTCTCAGAAGGAATAACTTATATGAATCTTGATTCTTTTGGCCTTTTTATAGATTGCATAAAATTTTGTTATTTTAATTGGTTTTGGAATCGAAGCTGTCTTGAATAAACCATGAGCGCACTCAATCATGAAGTGATTTAAGTATGCGGTTTAAATTTATCAGCTATGACTTAAAGCGATTTTGAGTCTCATTTGAATTTCAAATGTCACCATTTTCATCCCTATATACATCACTCAATATGAATTGTCTTAATCGGTGGATGGCATACGAGTCAAGGCCGACAGTAATGCCCAAGTTGTTTTGTTCGTGCAACATTTTATTAATCAAATCGTGAATCATATGGTTTATATTTTATATTTTTTGTCTTTTCAAAAATTAAATAAATTAATAGTTTATACTTTACGTAATGTATCAAGTGTATTAGTCATGAATGGCGGGAGTTGCATTATACAATAACACTAGTCACTTGAGTATATCCGACCAATGTCATCCATGGAAACTTATCAAAAAAAATTATATTGACAAAATAATTGTAAAAATGTTAATAGACGTGTATTTATAAAATACTATCTTCATAATTCATGTAAGGCACGATTTTTTTTTATTTATAAAATTTTGTTATTCTCAAAGGCACTATAAAATTTAGGTGGGTTGAATATATCTTTTAAAAATTTTAACATGAAAAATTATTACCAATATTAAATTAAACAAATTACTTTATTGATTATGAACAGCGGAATGATGTTATAAAAAATTCCTTCAAAGATTAATAAGAAATTGCAGTTCTAAATTTAGTGTAAGAAAGTGTAAACAAATCATAGGGATAAAACGTAGAGTGCCGAAAGTAGAGTGCAGTAAAGTAAGCGACACAATTTTTTATAAAAGATTCGGAGTACAAATGTCTGTTAGTCCTCTCTTTTACTCCGCGAGTAGGGATATTCCACTACGGAAGAGTAATCATTCAAATTACAGTTCACAAATAACTATTTTACAACTGATTCACTAAGAATCCCTCAAGACACAAATTTGGATTACACTGATCACTAAGATCACAATTATAAAGAAGTTGAATGATTTGAGGCACTGTTAAGTAACGTTAAGCTTCTTGATCACATGACTTAGCAGTCGATGAGATTTCTAAATCGTAGAATGAGTAGATTATGAGCTCAGACAATCAGCACTTCAACTTGATCGATTTATCTCTATGTATTCATGTATTGTTTGATACTGCTAGCTTTTTTATAGATTCACCTTGGGATCTTCCTGTTGAGATTTGATTGTTATTCCATTCTAACTTGGGCACCTGTCGATTTTCAATAATTTGATTTTGAAATGTTGTCGGCTATGACCACTTTAGGTCGCTTTCGTTGTACTCTGTCAGGTGCAGATGTAGTCGTGTGTTTTTTTCCTTAGCAGATATAGTTGTTAGACTCAACTTCAGAAATGTCTTATCCTTGTCGACAACCTTTAGGAGGACCATCCTTGGGATTTTCAGTCCTAGGTGTACGACATTGTCATAAACAGTCAGATAAGAACTCTACAATTTTGCTTAATCCCAAAGTTATATATCTGATAATAGAGTGTCTGACGCCCCTAAAATAGGTATACACAACCCATTCTGAATCGCCAAATACATGGTACATAATTTAAATACAAACTTAATTATACAACTGTCGTGCAAAATACGACAAAACATAAGCTGAGAGTTTTAACACGAATATTATCTTGTAGACAATATCCAAACTCAAATGGATTCTTCACTACAATTATTATCACACTATTTTATAAAATATTGAGGACTACTACAGCCACCATCTCGGATCGTCATTCCATTCCCCGACTAGTCCCAACTATGTTCTCATTTCCTGAAGAGAACAATGAAAATAAAGGATAAGCTCAACTAGCCTAGTAAAGAATATTATGACTAAGATAATGCAGAATAAATTATCGCTAGCCATCAACAGTGTTAAATTGATAGAATACAATAGACAACAAGTCTAACTGCAGCGGAACAAACAATCCATTAGAAGAGTCAAGTAGAACATGATATCTACTATCTTCTATGATTTAAAAGTTCATCATCAATATTTTATCACTGTAACACAACTCAATAAATAATTCACATCACTGAATTATCCATGCACTACGGGCCAAGGATATTCATTAGTATCACATCCACGAATTATCTATGCAGTACGGGCTAAAGATATTCGTATTATCACTAGTGGTCATGATCATGTCAAACAACTGTCCATCAATGCACTACGGGCCAATGAGGACTTTTACCACATCATTTGTAACATTACAGGTAATGATTATACCGATACATAATTCTTGGTCATAATCATACCAATCAACTGTCCATCTAAGCACCACGTGCCAAAGATGACTTTCATCACAATATAAGCATGAGGATGATGACAATGATATAAGAATTCAATCAAACGAGATTAAGGATAAATATTAAAGATTTATAATTCAATTTATCCAGAGTTCAAGAATGTCCAAATTGTTAACATGATAACTGCTTCGTGGAGTAAAATTCAAGAATAATATTCATGTATCAAAAATAATTTGGACAGAAAAGAAATCAATTTTTGTCGTGAATAGTACCCCGGGTGAATAATACCCGAGTGAATAGTACCCCGTGAATAATACTTCGTGAATAGTACCTCGTGAATAGTACTTTATGAATAGTACCCCGTGAATAGTACCGTATGTATAAATAGTGCCTTATGTATGAATAGTACCCATGAATAGTATTCTGTCATGAAAAGATTAAAATTTAACAAGAATGTCCAGAAAAATATTGCAGTGGAACGATACTAGATGAATCGTAAATTTCAAGGATATTCTACTAATTTCAAGGAGTATAGAAGCAATACTTATCAAAATAAGTGTAGAATTAGGAATATGAAACGAAATAATATTACTTACATACTACAGAGTATGGAAGAAAATATTATTTCTTACAAATACTGAACAAAATAATATCCCTTACCTTAGTAGGAGAGTAATTTCGACTGGTATAGCGGAGATATTCTTGAAAAAAACTTATACTGTTTTCTACACCTAAAGCTTCCTTAACTCAAAAGAAATACGCTCAATATTATAGAAGAAGAATTCTCTGATTTTGGTGTGATTTCATTTCTAAACTAAGCATCCTATTTATATGAGAATGGAATGATACTATTTAAGAAAATAATCACGAACTTCACAGGGAAAAAAATTTCGGGCCCAATTTATCAGCACACCATTTGATCAACCAATAAGAGAATACCCTCTTGTGAAGGTAATTAGAAATTGGGAGAAATAGACCAATGGGAAAACGCCCTTATTAACAAGGTAGTGAATAGTAATGAGAGTTTGGTCAATAATAACAAAATCACCCAATCACAGAATTACCTCCTTTGAGGGTAATTGGGGCCACGGAAGAATTATGTATCCTAAAAAAACTAAATGAACAAACACCAATTTAAAAGGATAATTGAACAAACATCTTCCACTCATCAATTATTATTCTTATCTTTAATTAACACGATCTTTATTCATCATTAATATTATAACTCACAATATTAACAACCAGATCATTCCCAGGAAAGAGGGGGCTTTCCGATAAGGACTTTTCCTTATTGGCGCACAATTAGGTGACCAAACCCCTTTCTTCGACAGAACTTTCTAGACATTGTCAATAATGTAAATAATAATATGAATAACTTTGTCATCTCAATTATTGATTTAATAATATAAAATATTGTGCATATGATACTGTGACAATAATTGAATCAATAATGTGAGATACTATGCATCAACTACTGTTGTAATAATTGAGTAAAACTGAGTGACTTCTCACGTAAGCATCAATAATCAAAGATACTGTACAATACCGTGTGCTACTATGCAACCACACATATTACTGTACTTTTATCACCGGGTATTTCAATAGTTAACGGTAAAAGTCTTGCCATTATTTTTATAAAAAGGTTATTTTTGTCGCTTTCTAAATCCGACAGTAATTCCGTTGTGGGGTCCACCAATAATTGTGCCGTCGTACGAATATTCCCTGATAAAATGAATATTCCCCGATCAAACGAATATTTTATGACAACTTGCTTATTTTGCAAAATTTGTAAATATTACCCATAACTATAACATTATATCAAATTCACACCTTATTACTCAAAATGATATTTAGAGAAAATTAAATCTTTATTCATAAAAGTTGGGGTCTTACATGATATGTGAAAATTTTACAAAGTAAGCAAGTTGTCATAAAATATTCGTTGTCTCGGGGAATATTCGTTTATTTTGGTCTTGATCAAAGAATTTTTGTCTCTCTCACAAATATATAAAATAAACCAACTCTATCCTTTTTCTTTTTAAAAAAGATTAGTTTTGACTTTACTTCTAAGTAAGTAGATAAAAGTTAGTACATATTTATAAAAGTTTAAATAACTTTTATAGTTGATACTTCTCAAATAAGCAGATATGCAGTTAAAGATCAAATATCAAATAAAAGTTTAAGACTTTTATGTGGGATGCTTTCAGGTAAGCAAATATGAAAATTGATGCACTTTTATAAAGATTTTCTTTTCTTTTAATAAAGAATGTGTTTCTATGGATTAAACAGGTATAGAAAAGATTTTCTTTATAATTAAAGAGTGTGTTTCTATGATTAAACAAATATATCTTTGACTAAGTCACTCAATTTTATAATGAAACAAGTACCTTGCGAATAAGTAAGTTTGTGAGCAGGATACTTGTAATGACAGTTATCAAGTATGACAGATTAATCAATTTAAATAATACTTGAAGAAATTTGTTTCACCTACGTATATATTATATTATATTTGTTTCACCGACTATATATTATATTATGTGTGTGTGTGTATGTTTATAACAATTATATATATATTGAAATTCTGTAATTGAGCACACCTAGAGGGGGGTGAATATGTGTAAATACCCAAAAGTGATCTACATTAGTCAATGTTTAAAGTTTATAACTGTAGACTATAATCGGACGGGCTAACCCTGTCCATATTAGTATATGTTCTTCGTCTGCTATAATCGGACAACTAATATATGTCTGTATTAGTATATATTCTTCGTCTGTTATAATCGGACAGCTAATACATGTCTGTTTTAGTATAATTTTGACCATGAGTTAACCCAGATTCTGCAGATTAAAGCATATAACAGAAAATAAAAAACAGTAATTCACGCCAAGATTTTTACGTGGTTACACCACTATTCTCTAATCTTGTGGCCTAATCCATGTCCAATACTAAACAGTATTGGAGATTCTTTTTATTAAACTTTAATACGCTATTAAGTATAAATAAAAAGAACTCCCTGTTCAAAGTAGCTTCACACTGATGGACACCACTGCCCCTTTGCACATCTACAACCTTTCTCACCATTGAGACCTTTGTACCACTGCAACCTTAAAAGCTCTCTAAGAACAGATCCTATCTACTACTAGATAGACCAAGCCACACATAACTTACACTCAGAATTTAGTATAAATGATATTAGAATACAATGGACTCTTGATTATCAGCTAAAAATAATTAATAAACAATACAATCAATAGCTCTTGATAATCTCTGTACTGAAATTGATATAAGCTTCAAGTCCCTGTTCCTGTTTTAGCCGAGAAGGAGAATAAATAACGTGAGTAGCAACGACTATAAAACTGTTAGCTAAAAAGCCTCTGAGCCATTGGAAGGACTCATGATTTCAACAACTTTGTATAAATAAATAGATATGAGATAATCTTCAATAGCTATATGGGTTTCCAAAGGAAACTAAATTACTTAATAAAAGGAAAGAAATACACAACTTGAATAATGGATATAATATAAACTCTAAATCAACAACCAATCCAAGCAAAAACTGGAATAGCTAAAATAAAGTTGTTAGAGTCATATTCAACTTTAATTAGTTAAATGGGTTTCCATTATAGACTCATTTTTAAATATAAACAGACTCCTTAGCAAAATCAATTCCTTAAAAAGATCCAATTCAATTTTGAATTGAAATCTCAGCTAAAATAAATTCCCAAATATATTTCAGTAAAATAACCAAGTACATAGAATTATATTCAATATAAATAATATATGAACCCAAAATATAATACATGCAATCCATAAAATAACTAAAATGTATAAATATATTGTCATTATTAAAATCACCATAATAAACACTAATATTCTCCCCCTTTTTGATGATGACAATATATTAAACTTTACAATAACATGTTCCCTCTAAGTATATGCCCCCCCCCCCCCCCCCAAATTTATGCATATTAAGGAGTAAAAAAATGACTTGATCCAAATAATCATCATTGCATATTCTTAGCACAATATAATATCTTACTACTAACACGAATACATATTCAAATACCAAATATCTCTCCTCCTTTGTCATTATAAAAAAGAAATCATTAAGCCTATGTTGATTATAACATAATCATCATTACCCAAATATCATATCTCTTCCACTTTGTCATTAATAAAAATTAATTCATATCAATTTAGCAAGCTTATAACAAAATCACATATAGCAAATAAACAAAATGATCATACCTTTGCGATTTGTTACCTATATATATATATATCAAAATTTTGTTACCAATAATAAGCTTGATAGTTGAGCTCCTTAGTGTAGTCTCTCAAAGTAAAGTATTATTCGTCTCCATTTTGATCTTGAGATATCTACAAAACAAATAAATTGTCTCTACTTTTTTGATACCCAAATCTTCTTGGGTCCTTTTGTGTTAGTAGCATATAAATCACATTTCTTTACCCAAATTTATTTTATTACAAATAGAATCAAAATGACCTTTAAAACCACATTTTTTACAAGTAACAAACGGTGACCAATAAAGTGGTTTATATCTTGATTTACTATTAATCATTCTAATATTATCATTAGTTCTATTTTTTATATTTTTAATAGTATTATACCCAATTCCTTGTTTATCAAGACTAGACCTTTGTTCCTCTAACATAACATTTATGTTATCTTCTCATTGCACAAATTTAGCAAGATCATTTTTTAAAGATGTTATTTCTACATTTGTTATATTATCATCATATTAAACATTCATCATTTTTCCATCATTAAAAGCATCTATGCATGCATATCTCATTTTCAAATTTTTTAACACTTCATTTTCATTTTTAAGATATTCATTTTCTTTTCTCTCTTTAACAAGAGACTTAACTTCATTCATTAGCTCATTTACACAATTCTTAAAATAGGCAGTTTTCTTTTTGAGATGTTGATTTTCATTTTGTAAAGCAATATAATCAGGCATAGATATTTCAAAAGCTTCATGAAAATTTGTTACCTCAAGTTGATCATGTAAGACCCCGAATTTTATGAAATAAAAGTATTCAATTTTTCTTATAATTACTATTCAGTAAATGGTTAAATTGATAAAAGTTAAAGTTAAGGGTGATATATGAATTTTTTTCAAAATACACAAGTGGTTATAAAATATTCATTGTTGTCGGGGGGAATATTAAAATGCCAGTATGACCATTTTTGGGCCCCATAATGAGAATAAGCTGTCGGATGAAGAAAACAACAAAATTAAGTTTTTATAAATAGCAGCGTAATCGTTCACAGATTAACACTTTGTTGGAATACCCGGTTGGTAAAGTAAAATGTCTGGCGTTGTTGCAGCGGTAGCTGCACGGTGTTGCACAAGTATTTTTTCAATTATTGATTCTTACGTGAGAAGGCACTACTCAATAATTATTACGATAATTCTTGTTCAATATTTTATTTTATTGATTCAATAATTCTTTGTGTTGATATTTTATTATTGTTGTTCAATAATTATCCTTTGCCTTGATATTTTCCATTATCGGATCAATAATTCATATTATTTGAATAATATTATTAGATAGCATTATTGGCAATGTCTAAAAAGTTACATCGAGGAGAGGTTTGGTCACCTAATTAATTGCGCTTGAGAAGGAGAAATTCTTATTGGAAAGCCCCCTCTTTCCTAGGAACTGTCTGGTTGTCATTATTGTGATTCTGTAATATTATTTGTGAATAATTAGTTATTGATTTATATGATAAGAAAATATTTATTTGATGTGGATATAAATGATGGATTTATTTATGTATTTATAAGTGAAGGAATTAAAGATGAGGTGTTTTATCAGTATTTGTCGAAATGGAGAACAAAATATAGGATTTTCAGAAAAATTAGTTTATTACTTGATTTTGTAAAATCCATAACTCTTTATTATGTATAATGAGTTAAGAGATGAGCCATATATCAAAAGAAAGCCCTAGAAGTAAGCTAGCTGTAGAAATTTGAATCA
This sequence comes from Panax quinquefolius, assembly GCA_020205615.1. Lineage (NCBI taxonomy): Eukaryota > Viridiplantae > Streptophyta > Magnoliopsida > Apiales > Araliaceae > Panax > Panax quinquefolius. The sequence continues at coordinate 59,808,284 of CM035151.1, forward strand.
CCCAAAAATTCTTTGTAGATATTTCGTGGTGAAATTTTGAATGAAAGCTGGTCCAGAAGGACTAATAGTCCGAAAAAATCGATTGTTCTTGACTATATTGCGTGAGTTATAAATTTTGATCCGACCGTTGGATCGTTGTAATTTTTGGATATGTTATACATATATAAGTTGAGTATATGTCCACAAATTTTGACCGTTAAAATGAGCGTATGATTTGTTATGAATTTTAAGAGAAGTGGCGATTCGGAAATTAGGTTTTGGTGGAAAATTCTAGAATTGAGTGGGCCCCACTCTTGGTTGTTGGGGAAGATGGCTGATTTTTGGTGGGTGGAATAGTAGCGAGGTAAAGCCATCGGTGCGAATAAGTCAAAGTCTGCTTGGTGGGCTAACATTTTCCTATAAATAGAGGGCTAAGTTAGAATTGAAAATCACACCGTAAACAAAGTTTCTCTCTTCTCTCTCTAGATTATTGAGTGTAATTTGTGAGTATTTAGATACTTGGTGAGTTGATATTCATCGGTGCAAGTTTCCTTCCGTCATATCAGATATCCCGTCGAAGTCTTTGCTCTTTTGAGGTAAGGGATAGTAAGGGATATTATTTTTTTCAGTAATGATATTATTTCTTGATATCATTATCTTTGAAATGTTGATCTGAAGTTTTTATCAAATTTGGAACTTTTTCATGTCGGGGTTACTATTCATGAGTTACTATTCACGAGTTACTATTCATGAGTTACTATTCACGAGTTCTTATTCACGAGTACTATTCATGAAGCGTGAAGATGTTTTTTTGTGGAATTTCTATCTTTTTTGGTTGAGTTACTTATTCACGTATACGGACTATTCACGATATCTGGCACTATTCATAGAAAAATAAAATTTCTTCTTTTCGTCAAAATATCTATACGGATACTAGCTTTGATTGTATCCATGTTTTGATCATTCTTGAATTTTACACCACTATGATTATTTTGAGGTATTTTTGGATGTATAGATTAGGAGTTATGGATTTTATGAGAAAAGACTATTTTAAAAGTAACTATTTATAACTCCTTGCGGTTAACTCCAAAATTGATGAAATTTTATTGAGAATACATCTATATAATATCGATTGTACTTACTCTGTGAATTTGAAATTTTTGGATAAAAGTACAATTTATGATAAATGTTTAAATATTAATTGGTTTTGGCCATATGAAAAATAGTAAATGAATTTTTAAAATTTCGAGAAAAATATATGTTCAATATGGGACTATTTTATGCTAAATCCCGGAAAAGAAATATTTTTAGAAGCTGATTTGGTATTTTCATGAAAATATTCTAGTTATGAGTAAATGAATTAAATATGTTATGTGAAGTAAGAAAATTGGAAAATATGATTTATTGGCTTGAGAATCATATATGAGATATATCTGATTTTTATGAGGGTTTTGGTTAATGATGATGAAATCTTATGAGTTTGACATTTTAGATGATTAAATGCATTAATTATTAAAGTGTAAATAATTGGATTAAATTATTTATAAGTTTGAGAAATGATTAAAATATTATTATAATATTAATAATATTAGATTATGAGATTTCTAAGTTATTTATAACATTTGGATTAAGGTGTTATAAATATGGATATGAATTTTATTATGAAACTTTATCTTTTCGTGTCGAGGTTCTTATGCGCATTATCACGGGACTATATCACGAATACTGGGTACTATTCACAACAAATTGGTTTCTTCTACGACCAAATTATCGTTGATTTATGAATCTTACTCTTGAAATTAAAACCATGTTTTGATTATATTATTTTTATATAACATTCTTATAACCCTAATGATGATATTTCTCTTTGACTTGAGTGTAAAGATGGGTAGATTATTGGTATGATCGTGACCATAGGTTCTCTTTGGCCGATGGTGCAAAAGTTGAATTGTTGGATTGGTATGATCATGACCATTGAATTTACAATTGAATATTTTTAGCTTAAGTGCAAAGGTGAATTGATCAACATGGTTATAATTATTCTTATATAACTTCACGAAATGATTATGTATTTCGTTGATATATGAATATCTTTGGCTCGTAATGCAAAGATGACTGTTGTTGAATATCTTTGCTTTGTAGTGAAAAAGATGAATTATTGATGAATATCTTTGGCTCGTAATGCAAAGATGACTTTTGTTGTTGAATATCTTTAGCTTTGTAGTGCAAAGATGAATTATTGATGAATATCTTTGGCTCGTAATGCAAAGATGACACATTGTTGAATATCTTTGCTTTGTAGTGCAAAGATGAATTATTGATGAATATCTTTGGCTCATGTAATGCAAAGATATTTTGTTGTTGAATATCTTTAGCTTTGTAGTGTAAAGATGAGCTGTTGATGAATATCTTTGATTCGTAGTGCAAAGATGAATTTATTAGTATGATTATGAGCAGAGGCGTGATTTGGTATAACCATGATATTTGATGTTTGAGGTAAAGGCGGTGATGAAAATTATCTTCGTTCCGGATGAGAAGAGAATTTAGAATCACAATTATGATTATGAGTTATTCATATGATTGTGGAAAGGCTGTTGATTGATGTTACTGGGGATAAAATATTGTTGGTGGACTTTTAACGTGGAGAAGACAATAGACTTTATAGTCTATTTGACTCTTTTAATGGATTGCTTCGTTCATTTGCAACTATGGTTGAAAAGTTTTATCATCTACCATATGTTCTAAATCTACGATTCATTCTTGATGAAGACTATTGATAATTTATTTATCTTTAGTCATAATATTCTTTCTTGAGCTAGTTGTGCTCACCCTTTTGTTTCACAATTCCTTTCGGTGTAATAAAAGTGTAAATTTGGGTTGGCGGGGATAACAAGAGAATAGAGCGGTGGTCTATAGTTGTTGAGGTTCTCCCTAAAGAGTATGAAAATAATTTTATTGAGGGCTTTAGTGTGTTGTATTTTATACATCATTTAATAGTTATTTTGGTGAATTAAATAGGGTGAAAGCGAACCCAACTTTGAAAGGTGTTTTGTCACTATCATACAAGATGTCTAATGACATACAAACTTCGTGTTATCATAAGACATGGTTGTGCTCATCCACTTCTTTGAGTATATTTACAAGCACTACCTATATAATCTTGGTGTTTGTTTGGAGTATAATACCAAATTAGAGGCAGTGGAGATAATGATATGTCAAGAGAGACTACGCCATTGGGAAGAATATGATAGTAATCTTCTTGTTTTTCTTTGGGGTCTATTAGATTGAACCAAGGATAATTACGTGGCCATATGATATCTACCATAACCTAAAAGCATGGCCTCCCGTATACGAAGGTTTCTTGAGCACTTCCCAAAGATTCTAATTTCTAAAAGCAGCTTTTTTTTTGTACCTTTATGTAAGGTGTCATGGTGACGTGTTATCGAGTTGGTGTCGAGTTACATTTGGTATATATTGGTATCCAAACTCACAGCATATGTGTTGTTGTATTTTGCACGACAATTGTTGTAATAAAGTTGTAGTTGTTTTTCGTACCATATATTTGGCGACTCAGAATGGGTTGGATGGAATGGACCTATTTTGGGGTCATTACAGATCATCATCTTCTAGTCCCATGAAATAGAGTTGAACAGTTTCTTCTTCTTGTTACTTTGTTGGCTTACTCACTGGAGTTGAGCTACCTTTTTGCTTTCTCCTTTGTTTCTTTCTTTGAAGTAGTCTCTCGAGTTTTCTTAAGAGCATTTCAATTTCTTCATCAAAATCTTCGTGATCACTTTCATTGTTGATCTCGACTTGAAGTGCCAATGTCTTCTTTATTTGTGCTTCATCTTCTTCATCATACCTTCTTAACTGATTTTTAAATTCTTCAAGCTCTCCAAATAAAGTGAGAGTTTCCATAGTATTGATTGTAGTTGAGTCTTTAAGAGTTTTAACTTTTGGTGCAAATCGTTTAGGCATGACTCTAAGTATCTTTCTGTTTATCTCCCTTTGATTAATTTTTTGTCCGAGCATACTTAGAGAGTTCATTAGAGTGAGAAATCTCCCTTGAGCTTCATTAGTTGTTTCATCATTTTCTAACTTGAATAACTCATAGTCTTGTATTAGCATACTTAACATCACCTTTTTTACTTTGGAAGTACCTTCATGGCTTGTCAAGATAGTATCCCACATTTCTTTTTCTATATTACACGATGATACTTTATCAATTTTAGCTTGGACCATTCCACTTAACAAGGTGTTCATGGCTCTTGAGTTGTAAGAAAACATGTAGCTTTCATTTTCATCCATGTCTATGAGAGTCTTGAGTCTACCATCATCATGTCTAGGAATAACATGTCCATTTTTAACTACCCACCATTTCCATAGGTCTCTCTTGAGATAAATCTTCATTTTGAATTTTAAAAAGTTGAAGTTCTCGTTTCCGAGCAACAGAGGTGGTCGGCTTGTAGATTGACCTTCTTGAAAATAGAGGTATGCCACAAGATCTTTCTCTACGACCTAAAAAGATCAATATTAATAGAGCCTTGCTCTGATACCAAATGAAAATTTGTAAGTAAGCACACCTAGAGGGGGGGGGGGGTGAATAGGTGTAAATACCCAAAAGTGATCTACATTAGTCACTTTTTAAAGTTTATAACTACAGACTATAATTAGACGGGCTAACCCTGTTCGTATTAGTATATGTTCTTCGTCTATTATAATCGGACATCTAATACCTGTCTGTATTAGTATATATTCTTCATCTGTTATAATCAGACAGCTAATACCTGTCTATTTTAGTATAATTTTGACCACGGTTAAACCATATTCTGTAGATTAAAGTGTTGGTTGATTTCGTAATCAATGAATACGTGCAATTATACACGATCAACAAGTAATAAAGTGAAAGTAGAGTATCGTTCCCACGAGGAATTATTTAATAAAAATCACCAAGTACTAATTCTTAACCAAACTATTTTTTTTAAACAATCTCAAATCGTGATTTTTCTAATTAAGAAAACTAAATTAACTAATTAAACTGAATTGCTTTATGACTGAATTCAGATAAATAAATATTAAGATTTCAATTTCTCCAATTATGAACTATAAATCAATTATCCAATTATCCCAACTATTATGCCTACTGAATTGTTAACAGGAATTCTCAAATGCGAAAAGTCCTTTTCCAAGTGATCAATTGCCTTCTATTTAACCCAGATTAATTTTTCTATATTCATATGCAAAACAATTGAATTATATTCTTTTCAATCCCAATTCCTTATGTGTTACATGTGGCAAAGAGATATTTCCATTCCATTCACAAACCTAATTATTCACTGTGCAAATAACTAAGTCACATGTCACCATGCCCAGTTCTAACCCTAGAATTCCTCTTTCAATTCCTTCTAGAGTAACAAGGTAATTACTGATCAAATAATTAGTCAATAAGCATAAGGCAAGATAAACAATTCACTTTGACATAAATAAGTGGAACAAATCAAATAACTAATTTATAGACATGAAAGGTTCAATTGAAATCTTAATGAAAGAGTTAGTTCATAATTAATGAATTAAAACCAAGAATCCACAATTGAATAGACATTAAAAGATAAAAGTATGATAAGAGAAGAGAATAGAATCTGTTGTCAGCAAATCTGATACTCCCCGCTTGCTCTTGCTCTTGATCTTCAGTGTTCTCCAAGTTGCTTCAATCTTCAATAGCTAATTAAGAACGAGGGTTTATATTCTAATCTAATGGAGTGTTTTATCTAAGCTAAGCTATGTAATACCCCTTTATTTTATGCATTACATCATGTATTTATTGGTTACAAGTCCAATTTTTAGCTTAGGAACAAACCCAATCCCATTTGGAGTCAAAAAGGTGTCAAAATTCGCCTCAAAACGCGTCCAAGCCTAACCAAACCCTTCCCCAGCGCCCCAGCGCTGGGATTCTGCCCCCTAGCGCCCCGACGCTGTAAATATGCTTGATTTGGGCGCCCCGGTGCTAGCACATGTTCTGACATTTTCTACTCCGACGTCCTTTGGGAAAATGACCATAACTTCTTTGTCCGAACTCCAATTTTGATGATTCAAGATGTCCCAGAAAGAGGAGCAGTAGATCTACAGCTTTCATTCTTTGAGTTTTTCGAAATAAGGTCCAGAGAAATACTCAAATTGGCTCTGAAGTGACTGCTGTGTAAATGGCAAGCCGAAAACGCGCATCTAGCCACCCCAAACGTCGATCCAAGTAACTTTTGTCCCAATTCCTACAAAATAACATAAAACATGCATGAATAGATATAAACACTTAAAAACATCCAAAAGATTAATGTCAAACGCACTCAATTATGAGTATAAAACTCACTCATCATAAAGCATATTCCAGAAAACAAAAAAAATAGTAAATATCCTCTAATCTAGTGGCCTAATCCACGTCCAATTCCAAACGGTATTGGAGACTCTTTTTATTAAACTTTAATACACAATTAAGTACAAATAAAAAGAACTCCTTGTTCAAAGTAGCTTCACACTGATGGACACCACCGACCCTTTGCACCTCTACAACCTTTCTCGCCACTGAGACCTTTGCACCACTGCAACCTTGAAAGCTCTCTAAGAACAGATCTTATCTACTACTAGATAGACCAAGCCACACAGGACTTACACTCAGAATTTAGTGTAAAGGATATTAGAATACAATGAACTCTTGATTATTAGCTAAAAATAATTAATAAACAGTACAATCAATAGCTCTTGATAATCTCTGTTCTGATATTGATATAAGCTTCAAGCCCCTGTTCCTGTTTTAGCCGAGAAGGAGAATAAATAACGTGAGTAACAATGACTATAAAACTGTTAACTAAAAAGCCTCTTATCCGTTGGAAGGACCCATGATTTTAGCAGCTTTGTATAAATAAATAGATATGCAATAATCTTCAACAGCTATATGGGTTTCCAAAGCAAACTAAATTACTTAATAAAAGGAAAGAAATAAACAGCTTGAATAATAGATATAATATAAACTTTAAATCAACAACCAATCCAAGCAAAAACTAGAATAGCTAAAATAAAGTTGTTAGAGTCATATTCAACCTTAATTAGTTAAATGGGTTTCCATGATAGACTCCTTTTTTAAATATAAACGGACTCTTTAGCAAAATCATTTCCTTAAAAAGCTCCAATTCAAATTTTAATTGAAATGTCAGCTAAAATATATTCCAGTAAAATAACCAAGTCCAAAGAATTATATTCAATACAAATATTATATCAACCCAAAATATAATACATGTAATCCATAAATAACCAACATGTATAAATATATTGTCATTATTAAAATCACCAATAATAAAAACTAGCATATATGAACAAGTGTGATAAAATTTGTTTCACTCACATATATATTATATTATATTTAATCTATGTTGTGAAAATTTGGCCACTTAGGATTTTAAAGTCCGTTTAGAGAATTTCAGATAAATAATATCTGAATTATATCGGTATCTAATTACGGACCAAATTGTTTGTTTCACAATCTGATAATTATATAAATATTTTTCAATATTTATATAATGTATCTATATAGACTAAAAGCCACTTAGGATTTTAAAGACCGTTCGGAGAATTTTAGAGAAATTACTTATGAATTATATCGGTATCTAAGTACTGACTTTTTATATTATATTTAATAGATTATATATATATATATATATATATATATATATATATATATATACTTATACATATACATATGTATAACAATTTATCTTTATATATTTATATTGTGACGCCCCCAAAATAGGCCCACACAACCCATTTCGAGTCGCCAAATACATACCACATAATCCAAATACAAACTTCCTATTTACAAAATTTAAACTGTCCTGCAAAATACGACAACACATAAGCTATGAGTTTCTATACAAATAACAGTACTCACAATCCAAACCAATGATACTTTACATAAAGGTGCAGTCGATAACTGTTTTAGGAATTAAAAGTTTTGAAAAATTCTCAAGGAAGCCTTCATACATGTGACGCCATGCATTTAAGTTATAATAGATATCATATGACTTGAGGATTAACCTTGGTTTGTAAAGACCGAGAATTTTTGAACAATTATATCTATATTTTTACGAATAAATTTTTGTATTATTATTATTATTATTATTATTATATTTTAAGAATATTGGTATCATGTATAATATTTTGAAATTTATGCGATATGGACTTAGCAGAATCGTTAATTTAAAATTTTAAGTTGACTAAGAATGAAAGTAAAGTCGGATATGAAATCAAAACCCTAATTATGAATTTTGAATAAAGAATGAGAATATTAATATAATATTAATTGTATTTCAGTACTATAAGTATGTACTGTATGTGTGTACTGATAATGGTTGGTCAATTATAGTGTAGCATGATAAAACCCTAGTATCAAACTGATAAACCCTAATTTAAAACTCAAATAGGAGTTCAAGACTGTTAAGTAATTGTGTTAATGTGATTAATGACAAGTATTATAGATTTAATGTTAATTAAGGAAATACTAATTATCAATTAGAAACCCTAATTATTAGAAATCCTAATTGCTAAGTTATAAACCCTAATATCTAAATTAGAAAGCTAAATGCTAATTAGTGGATCTTAAACTTAATTTTCAAGTTATAAGTAATTAGGAAACCTAATGTAAATAGGAAACCCTAATTTCTATTTTTAGAAAGTTTAATTTTCATTTTAACTATAATTAGATATCGTAGAAAATCAAATTGTAAAACCTTAGGGTTAAAGGTTTAACCTTAAGGGTCAAAACCTAAGGGTTATGTCAAGTTACAAGATTGCCATTAAAATTACAATAAAAAAGACCAAAATGCCCTTTTCACACATTCTTTATTAGATAACTTGTAAATCTTGCCATATAACTGAGTTGGTGACCAACTCTAGATCACCCATGTGCTAAAAATCCCAGCAATATTCAGCCATATACATCATCCTATATACTTTGTATCATCATATATATAGATTAAAGTGAGAGAAAAGTTCACATTTTAGCTCATTTGTTCACCAATCACTCAACCAAACTCTCTCAACCCCTAACCCATGAATTACATTAGTAGACCAGTCCCAAATCAAGTCCATAGCACCACCATAACAGATTAGAAGCCAAGAATCAAGTATTGTTCAAAGAAAGGTAAACCCTAAACCAAAAATTTTGATTTTGCATGCTATATAAAAAGTTATGTTTTTGTGTTTTAATATGTTGTATGACATGTTAATAAGTGATCTGGGTAGATATATTATAGATCTATAACATCTAGATGCACAAAATTGAAGATTTTAAAAATCTGGAAAAACTTGAAAATATTGTATGACAGTCGAATGTCAGACCTCATAGATCAGTGCCTGTTAGTTGTTTTAGTGTTTTAAAAGTTTGTAGTTGTAGTATGTTATGTGGACTATGATCTGGAACTTGGATCAGGGTCAGATCATGTATTTATTACACGTTATGGATGGTCAAACCTCATTGACCGGTGTCGATGTAGGGATTTTTATTTGTCCCTTTTCGTTTCTTGTTCTTTGGTGTTCTCATGTTAGGTGAGATTTGCTTGAAAAAATAAGTGAAAAAGGTCCGACATGTATCATGTCGACGATGAACTGTTAAGAGTCGCCAGTTGGTTTTTTATATGGTTGTACCAACACAATCGAGAAAAGGTTTGCACATTGACCCAATGATGTGACTTTGCTAAAGCAATTCGGTGAAACAAGAGATTCATTAAGGTCCGGGGACTTGCTTATGCGGAGGGAAGGTGTTAGGCACCCCTCGACATCCGTGTTACCACGGTGACCGCCACTTTTCAAGAAACTGTTATATGAATGTGTGTGTGTGTGTGGGTCAATGTGCTGTTATTTGAAAGTAGTGCGAGGCCTCGTTCGCACCTATATACAGAAGGTTTAAATTTGTGTAAAAATTCAGTTTTAAACAAGATATGGCAGTAGTGCGAGGCCTCGTTCGCACCTACAAGACAGAGAGAGTTTATTCCCTTTTTACCCTTGTCGGCAAATGCAAGGAGTGCTGCTCCAATTGTCGAAGGCAAAGTCCTGGTGGACTGTAGTGATTGAGGGGCTGTCATCATCCTCCTTTTCCCGAATGATGACCATTATGTCTGGGCAATCATCGTCTGGGGTGTATCTATTTGTGTGTTCATCATGGACAATGATGCGTACGTTGGACATCATTCTGACGATGTCTTGTTTAATTCTTCGTTCCTCTTCTTCCATTGCAGGATCTGGAACTAGGATTTCTTTCTCCTTCACCGGTATCAGCTTGGGAAATAACATAGCCATTACGTTGACTGACACCTTTACCAGAGGTTGTGCGGACTCAGGATTTGCAGGTGGAGATAATCGTCGTGTGGCTGAAGCTGAAGGAATCTGTCTGTGCATATGAGGATTTCTGCGACTGGAACTTGCAGCATCCGGACCTTGGGTTCCTCCTTGTGCGGAGGATTCAACATTTATGGGTATCCTTGTACCCTGAGTAGATTGGTGTAGTTCTTTAAGCAGAACAACTAAATCTGTGATTTGTTTACTTAATTTGTCGAATTCTTTGCGAGAAACTGGATTAAGATCAGTCTGGTCAAATGAAGACATAATTGATTGTAAGCTCGTGGCCTTTTTGGATTTTGACCGGGTAACTAGACCAATTATATCCCTACAAAAAAGACTTATGTAGTTTAGTCTTAGTGAATGTATTAATATTACGTAATGTGTCCGTTTATGAGTATCGTCCTGCGAAACGGATGTCAGTTGACAAGATAGCATGTCAGGTTTTGATATAAAGGGAAGGCATGTACACTTATTCCTTCCTATTTTCCATTACATTGAGATTTACATGGAAATAAAATTACAATTAATTGAATTTACAAGTAATTGAAATGTGAAAGTATGAAGAGACTTTCCTCTGCGTTTGGTTTATCAGAGGCTGACCTATCTTAGGTTACTCTCGCGGTTTTTCGGCATGAAGGTTCCCAAATCATCGCAATTTACTAGACTAGAAATTAATCCGGTCTTTCAACTGGAGCGAATTTGGGTGGTGCCTTTCCTGAGCCTCGTTGGAATTAGTCTCCCTACGATTCCATTAATCAAACACCAACAGGATAGCCTCCTGGTGGAGGGACCACACAACATACATTCACATACATCGCGTCTCACCGTATGGAAATGATGACATGTGCGAAGCACTAATATCATAGGCAGATATGGTGCGAAGCAATAAGGGCAGTAAGTAAATGCATTAGTACACATTCATTCAAATGTAAATACAACATTCACACGCAGGCATATAACAGTTTTGAAAAGTTTGTAATAACGGCTTAAGTCCTCTTACTGGTGTCCCCAGCTGAGTCGCCACCTGTTGACGTTGGGATTTTTATTTGTCCCTTTTCGTTTCTTGTTCTTTGGTGTTCACATGTTAGGTGAAATTTGTTTGAAAAAACAAGTGAAAAAGGTCAGACATTTATCATGTCGACGATGAACTGTTAAGAGTCACCAGTTGGTTTTTTATATGGTTGTACCAACACAACCGAGAAAAGGTTTGCACATTGACCAAGTGATATGACACTACTAAACGGGTCGGTGAAACCGAGATTCATTAAGGTCCAGGGACTTGCTTATGCGGAGGGAAGGTGTTAGGAACCCCCCGACATCCATGTTACTATGGTGACCGCCACTTTTCAAGAAATTGTTATATGAATGTGTGTGTATGGGTCAATGTGCTGTTATTTGGAAGTAGTGTGAGGCCTCGTTCGCACCTATATATACAAGGTTTGAATTTGTGTAAAAATTCAGTTTTAAACAAGATATGGCAGTAGTGTTTTATAAAAGAGGTTTTTCAAGCCCTTATGCTCAATAGTAATTGAGACCTTTTACACTTCCATTTTATTAAGTGTTCGACTTGATTGTTTTTAATTTTCGAGATGCGAAACATCTTCGAGAAAAAATGTACAAAATGGTGCAGAACTCCTTATGGGCATGACCATCTGAGGAAATCCAGACACCGTGAATAAATTTACAAAGTCGCTACAATTTGAAAATGTGCATCACAGGGCGAATCTAGATTGATGGTGAATCTGCGATCACATGATTCCTAGGCTCACATGATGCATGCAATTGATATGAAAGTAGTAAGTCAGTAAATATATATATATTGACATGATCACCACCACGAAGCACCTCCCATGGGGATCGAAATGTAAATAAAGTCGTAAAAAGCAATCAACATACGGAGTAAACTCTAAGCGGGACAAAATATAAAGAAATCAGTAAAGCGATCAAGCGCCACGTAAGTAAACTCAGTGCGGAATGAAATATATATATATATATATATATATATATATATATATATATATATGATAAACGCATGCAGTGAATAATTGTTGTCGGACTTTGTTCGATGAGCTTGATTTTATATACAGTGCGTTTAGTTTATATATATATATATATATATATATATATATATATATATATATATATATATATATATATATATATATATATATACATCCAGAATCAGTGCATACCCTTATCTTACTCACGTGCTTACCCCCCCTTTGGCGGCGGTTTGACAATACAATGTAAATACATATACTTTTAATGACTATATATATATGTTGTCCGTCGCTAAAAGTATAGATGACGATTGTATGGCCAAAACCCATCAAAAAGTAAAAGTGAGTAATGTGAGTAGATAAGGTATGCACTGATCAATCATATATATATATATATATATATATATATATATTGCGATAGCGCTCAGGATGTAAAATCCAGGCTCATCGAACAAAATTCGACAAGCAGTTCATATATATATATATAAAAGCAAATAAATGCTCGAGATATAAGTTCAGGCTCATCGAGCAGAGTTCGACATACATACATATATATATATATATATATATATATATATATATATATATATATATATATATATATATATATATATATATAAGAAAATAAATAAGCGCTCGGGCCAAAGTTCAGGCTCAATCGAGGCATAACTCGATAATGTTAGTCCATATATATATATATATATATATATATATATATATATATATATATATATATATATATATATATATATACAGACTAAAATGAAACCACAGATAGAAGTCCTGCAAACCTGTATGACGTGACTCTCAACGTGAAGAATGGTGTGTGCAAAAATGAAGAGAAAGGCTTTAAAGTGTGTAAGAAGGCTTACAGTAGACTGCCAAAGAAGATTTCTATAACTTGAAAGGGATGAACACCCGACTCCCGCTGGTACAAAAGAGTAGATATATGTGAGCTTACAAGTGTTTAAAATGAGAAAACACTCAGTATAGGGTGTGTATAGAGTAAATTGGACAGGGCTTCCTCGTCGTTTTTCTTGCAAATATGGCCACCCCAAGCCCTCTATTTATAGAGGGGAGGCCGCAGGTGTACCTGTTGCTTCCCGGGGTGCCCTGGGCAATTGGGGTCCTGCTGTCTCGACGTACGTGCACTCAAACAACGCGTTGTTCGCTCGAACCTTCATAACTTTCAATCCGGGAGTCCGATGGAATCGTGCCATATCATTCTGGAAAGCTCTTTCCGAGAGCTATGTAACGACATAGGATTTGCCCTTTTTTGAATGCAGAAAGATGGGTCCATGACCGAAATGGTATTTCTGAGTTTTCGTCAGGCAGTCCGTTGAGCCAGTTTTGCGTAGTTTGCGCTCAAAAATTATGATATGGTTCTTGTGAGACTTCTTTTGAAGCTATTTGAGTTGAAATGAGTTGATTTGATGTGAGTTGAAGTTGAGTTGGAAAAATGACCATTTTGCCCCTCCTGTGGTTATCTCCGGTTTTCGTACAGTTGTAGCAATCTTTTCTCAGGGTTATCTCTGAGGTTGGCATGCTGTTGACTTTGAATGTCCTCATAGTTATCTCCGAGGTTGGCTTGAACTCTTGGGGTTATCTCTAGGCTTTGAACCTGATCCCCCGGGGTTATTTCCAGGCTTTGAACTGATTTTCCCGGGGTTATATTCGGGGTTGGAAACTGATTTCCCGGGTTTATCTCCGGGGTTGGAAACTGGATCTTCCAGGGCTATCTCCGGGGTTGGAATTGATTATCTCTGGAGTGTGAAAAAGACATTTTTGCCCTCTTGCATAGTTAGTAATAGGAAAAGAAAATTTCGAGTGTCTACAACCGTCCATGACTTAACCATTCTGGGTAACCCAAAACTTGCCCAGAAAGCTTTGACAGCTTGTTCATACATCTAGATCATTCAGGTGTTTGTTGATTTGTTCTTGTTGTTGTATCTAGGTTGTAGTATGGTATATGGACTAAAGATTTGTGTCTTTAGATCACTTAAATAACAAATAGATTTAATGTAGTGGCTGGTCAAAGTAGCTTGCACGATCATGAAAACTGTTTTCTGGGTAACCCATAAAACTCAAGAACACAACCTCTGACAAGGTTTGACCGGCTTAGATATGGAGAATGTGTTGTTGTTAGAATGATTTATGTAATAGATCTGTTCCTTTACATGTGGACTACAATCCTGAACCATTAGAACACCAAATGATTGCATAGAAAGCAAGTTGTGGAAGCCCAAAAGTGATCAGTCGAGCTGTTCTTATTTTCTGGGTAACCCAGAAAATGAAGAACAGCTCTGACAGATAGTTTGAGCCTCCAGATCTTGCTTGTGTTGCTATCTGACCTAGAAATTGCTTAATACTTGTAGTATTACATCAATACTACAAGTTTTGACCATTAGTTTGCCCAGAAACATCAAGATCATATAATTATGTTTGGCCAAAGTAGGTACCTAGAAACTGATTATGAATGTCCTTGAGGCTCAAGAACACATTAGGCGACAGTTTCTGTCGCTAAAGGCTATAGTGACAGATATATTAATATTAATTAATTTAATTTTCAAAAATCATTTAAAAATTAAAATAAATTATTAAAAATTTTAAAATTAGTTTTAAAATTATTTTAAGTTATAAAAATTAACTTTTAATAATTTGACATATTTTTCATAAATATTACTCCCTCCGTCCCAAATTAATTGCTAAGTTTTGACTTTTTAAAGTCAAATTGACCATTTTTAAAACTATTCTTTTTACTATTTTTGCTAAAATATAGGTGAAGAGATTATAACCAAAAGAAAGTATATACAATTTATTACTAATCCCAATTTTTATAATTTTAGAAATATATTTATATATGCTTAATTATAAATTCTAAAAATAGTTAATTTGACTTAAAAAAGTCAAAGCTGAAAGCAATTAATTTGGAGACGGATGGAGTATTATTTATTTGAATATTAATGATATTAAATTCATTTAATAAATGTATTAAATAAATTGATTAAAAATGATTTTATTAAATTAAAAATTATTTTAAATGATAATAAAGTATTTAAAAATATTTTAAGTTAAAAACATAACTTTTAATATTTTAAGGTAAATTCCATTAATAACTTAATATTAATGATATTAGATTTATTTAATAATTATATTAAATAAATAGTTTTAAAATGGTTTTATTAATTTAAAAATCATTTAAAAGGAAATAAAGGATTTAAAAATATTTTAAGTAATAATAAATGACTTTCAATATTATGATAAATAATACATTAATATTTAAATATTAATGGTATTCATTTAAAATGATTTTAAATGTTTTAAAAAATCATTTAAAGGAATAAAATGTTTTAAAAATATTTTGGGTTATTATAAATAACTTTAATATTTTGGCAAGTATTTCATTAATATATTAATATTACTTAAATATTAATGATAATAAGATTAATTAGTATTTAAATTATTTAGAAATTATTTCAATGATTGAAAAATCATGATAAATGATAATAATTATTTAAAAATTATTATAAATCTATGAAAAATAATATGAGTGATATTTAAATTATTTAAAATAATATGGAACTATAGAATAGAGTTTTAAACTCGATAATTATCCGATAAAGCCGTCAGAACACCAAATTGGTTCCGAAATTGATCAGGACCTAGATAGTTTGACTTGATAGGTGATTATTTATATTCCAATGACTGTTATAACTATGTAAAAATATGATTAAGTTATATGTTGATAGCAAATAGCAGTACTCTGTGTTACAATATATTATTCTAATCGAAAGAATGATCTTATGAATGATATGTCTTTGTATAAAAGATAAAACTAAGTTGTGTAGCTGTAAGCAGCAGATTAGACAAGTATCATACCTTTGCATTTACTTTATGTAATGGACACGTGTAAGCAAGTCTTTAAACTATATTCATGATGAACAAACTTCTTAACTCTATTGTTATTGGTCAAGATATATCATGTTTATAGATTGATAGGCTTGATTATGCAAGTGTCCTCACTTGGATAATGGTTGTATTTAATCACATGTTGATACATACTTATTAAATTCGGGTATGTATACGTTATTTAAAACCCGACTAAGCTATTTGACTCCGCTAGACCTAGATTAAAAAATATTGTTGAACATGATAGAACATTATTGTCATCCGACCGAATTGCTTTGGTTAGGATTCTAGATTGAATATGAACATCCCGATCATGGGAAACTTTTGTGCACCCAAGGCGGATATGATGAACGAAAACATCGTTCTAAAATATAGTATTGATCAATACAGGGCATACCAGGCTGATCACCCTCTGTGCCCGTAAGTCATGACAGTTTGTGGATGAATTTATGTATAACCTTTTCAAAAATTAAAAATAAAAGTTCATAGTCTGTCGACTGCTCTCTATTCATAGTCAGTACGTAGTTTCAAAAATGTAAATTATTGGTTATGTTGTTCAGTGTTATTCAGTTTGCTTCACAACTATTGTTTCGTTGTAGAAGTGCAGTTCAAAAAATTTTTAACTCTTTCAGCTAATATTTATTATTTGCTATTACTTGCTGGGAAATTAAATGCTCATTCTTGCTTTAAATTTAAATGTTTTCGGTTAAGCTAGATCGACTTGAAGGTTCCGACAAAGATAATGGGAAGGACAAGATGAAGAATTAGACTGTTTAATGTTACTTGTAATAACTGTACTTTTGATAAGTTACTTATTATGATGTAATGTATGACTTAAAGGTTCACGACTCTAGGGAGGTAGATAACTTTGATATAATATTTTTGTGTACTTAATACATAAGTAGTTTGAATGAATGTTATCGTGTAGCACCAAGTAGGGGCTTCAAGTACCCGAATTTGGGGGTATCACATGTTGGTATCAAAGCTTTAGGTTAGAAACCTTAGGTGGGGGTATACCTTAGGCTATAACCTTAGGACATAGGGAAACATTGAAAATATAAATAACTCAAATAGAGTTTAAGTCCCTTCGATGAAGATTAGCATAACTCTTTTGTCGATCTTGTGAGGTTTTTATACGTTGCCGGATCATTTGAATCTTTTTCATTGTCATGCGTACCAATTTCGGTACCAACAACGTTGCTTCACCCACCTCATCCCAACATACTGGAGAACAACACTTTCGTCCATACACTTATTTTGATAAGTATTGCTTCTATACTCCTTGAAATTAGTAGAATATCCTTGAAATTTGCGCTTCATCTAGTATCGTTCCACTGGAATATTTTATAGATATTTTTGTTAAATTTTAATCTTTTCATGACGGAGTACTATTCATACATACGGTATTATTCATATATACGACACTATTTATACATACAGTACTATTCATACATACGGTATTATTCATGAAGTACTATTCACGGGGTACTATTCACTCGGTTATTATTCAGCTCAGATATTATTCACGACAAAAATTGATTTCTTTTCTGTCCAAATTATTTTTAATACAAGAATATTATTCTTGAATTTTTCTCCACAAAGCAGTTATCATGTTGACAATTTGGACATTCTTGAACTCTGGATAAATTGAATTATAAATCTTTAAAATTTATCCTTGCTTTCACTTAATTGAATTCTTATATCATTGTCATCATCCTCATGCTTATATTGTGATGAAAGTTATCTTTGGCCCGTAGTGCATATATGGACTGTTGATTGGTATAATTATGACCAGGAATTATGTATCGGTATAATCATGACCTATAATATTACAAATGATGTGGTAAAAGTCCTCATTGGCCCGTAGAGCATTGATGGAAAATTGTTGGCATGATTATGACCATTGGTGATACTAACGAATATCCTTGGCCCATAATGCATGGATGATTCGTGGATGTGATACTAATGAATATCCTTGGCCCGTAGTGCATGGATAATTCAGTGATGTGGATTATTTATTGAGATGTGTTGCAGAGATAAAGTATTGATGATGAACTTTTAAATCATAGGAGATAGTAGATATCATACTCTACTTGATTCTTCTAATGGATTATTTATTCCGCTGCAGTTAAACTTGTTGTTTATTATATTCTATCAGTTTTGCATTATCTTAGTCATAATATTCTTTACTGGGCTAGTTGAGCTCACCCTTTGCTTTCATTATTCTCTTTCGGAAATGAGAACATAGTTGGGACTAGTCGGGGAATGGAGTGACGGTCCGAGATGGTGGTTGTGGTAGTCCTCACTATTTTATAAAATAGTTTGATAATAATTGTAATGAGGACTCCATTTGAGTTTGGATATTATCTACAAGACAATATTCGTGTTAAAACTCTCAGCTTATGTTTTGTCATATTTTGCACGACAGTTGTATAATTAAGTTTGTATTTGAATTCTGTACCATGTATTTGGCGACTCAGAATGGGTTGTGATTACCTATTTTGGGGGCGTCACATATCACCCTTAACTTTAACCTTTTATCAATTTAACCATTTAATGAATAGAATAATTATTATAAGAAAAATTAAATACTTTTATTTCATATAATTCGGGGTCTTACAATCACCCCTCCTTATAAAATTTCGTCCCCAAAATTTACATACCTGGTAGTTCGAAGAGGTGAGAATACCTTGCTTTCATTTTAGATTGTATATTCCCGATCATTTTCTCTGTATCATGATTTCTCCATTACTCATCTCTTAGATTTCAGATATAATTCCAGAATACAGCTTCAAAATAAAGGTTAATTGACATTTCACAATTTGTCAACTTATTAAGTAAGAAAATTCAGCTTAGGTAGGACACACACTAGGAAAAGATATTACTCGTCTCTTCCCTCCTAGTTCTAGTCTCAGATCTTCGCCAGAGACCATATCCCTAAGCTTTGATACCAACTGTGACGCCCCCAAAATAGGTCCACACAACCCATTTTGAGTAGTCAAATACATACCACAGAATCCAAATACAAATTTCCTAGTTACAACAATTAAATTGTCGTGCAAAATACGACAACATATAAGCCTGTGAGTTTCAATACAAATAATAGTACTCATACTCCAAACTAATGATACTTTACATAGAGGTACAGTCAATGACTGTTTTAGAAATTAAAATTTTTGAAAAATGCTTAAGGAAGCCTTCATACATGGGAGGCCATGAATCTAAGTTATAGTAGATATCATATGACTTGAGGATTAACCTTGGTTGACCCAATAGACCCCAAAAAAAATGAGAAGATTATTATCCTGTTCATTCCAATGGTGTGCATCTTCTTGTCATATAATTATTTCCATTGTCTCAAACTGAGGATTATATTCCAACCATACTCCAAGATTATATAGGTAGGGCTCATAGATATAATCAGCAAGTGGATGTGCACAACCATATCTTATGATAACACGAATTTTTATGTGGTTAGACATCGTATATTATAGTGGCAACACACCCTTTAAGCTCTCAGTACAATTATGTCCTCCTCAATCTAGTGGGGTGAATTTTTGACGCTTCCAAAGTCGGGTTCTCATCACCATATTGTTGTTCACCAAAATTAACTATTAAATGACTTATAAAATACGACACACACATTTTAAGTCCTCAATACAATTATATATTATCATGTTGTTTTATAATGTATTCAGAAACTTCAAGAATCACAGACCATCACACTATTCCCCTGTTAACCCCGCTCGACTCAGCTACACTCTTACTACCTTAAAGGAAGTGTGAAGTAAAAGGGTGAGTACAAATAGCCCAGTAAAGAATATTATGACTAAAGATAATTAAATTATCAATAGCCTTTCATCAGTAATAAATCAGATATTTAGAACATATAGTAGATGATAAAAGTTTTCAACCATAATTGCAGCGGAGTCAACAATCTATTAGAAGAGTCAAGTAGAACATAATGTTTACTATCTCCTCCAAATTAAAAGTCCATCATTAATATTTTATTCCTGTAATACCCATCAATAGTTCTTTGTTGTGCCCAAGAAAAAAAGAACTTTCATCACATGTCTTCACCTGAACCACCAAAGCTTATAGTTAAATTCATAATTCATGTTTATAATAATGTAAATCAACAGTTTCTCCTTGCTACAAAGGCTTAATAGAACTTTCACTCAATGTTCTTGCCACAAAGCCTAAAGACACTCAATAATCATATCGTCTTTACACCCTACACCAAAGATATTCAAATATAATAACAATGGTCATGATCATACCAAACATTTATCTATCTTTGCATTACAGGCCAAATATGTTCAACTGTAAAACCAATGATCATATCAAACAATAATCTATCTTTGCACTACGGGCCAAAGATATTTATTTGTATCATCGGTGGTCATGATCATGCCAAACACATGTCCATCTTTGTACTACGGGCCAAAGATATCAATCAATTGTTCATCTTTGCACTACGGGCCAAAGTTGTTCAACTGTAAAACCAATGATCGTGCTAAACAATAATCTATCTTTGCACTACGGGCCAAATATATTAATTTGTATCATCAGTGGTCATGATCATGCCAAACACCTGTCCATCTTTACACTACGGGCCAAAGATATCAATCAACAGTTCATCTTTTGCACTACGGGCCAAAGATATTCATCAATCAATATTTCATCTTTGCATTACGGGCCAAAGATAACTTTCAACATAATTTAAGTCTAAGAATTATGACAATGACATAAAGAATGAATCAAGTGATATCAAAGATAAATATTAGAGATTTCTAATTAAATTTATCCAGAGTTCAAGAATGTTCAAATTGTCAACATGAAGATCATAACATGGATTCAATTTCAAGAATAAGATTCATAAAAGATAACTTGGACAAAGAAAATGAAATTAATTTTTGTTGTGAATAGTATTCATGAATAGTACCGTATGAATATTACCCGTGGACCATCACTCTGTTCCCCGACTAGTCCCAACTACGTTCTCATTTCCTGAAGAGAACAGTGAAAGAAAGGGTGAGCTCAACTAGCCCAAAGAAGAAATATTATGACTAAGATAATGCGTAATAAATTATCATTAGCCTTTAAGCAATGTTAAACCGATCAATATAATAAACATCAAGTTTAGTTTGTGGCGAAATAAGCAATCCATTAAAAGAGTCAAGTAGAGAATAAAATCTACTATCTTTTATGATTTAAAGGTTTTCATCACTTTTATCATTTGGGACTCAAATTTTAATAAATAATCCACATCATCGAATCACCCCTGCACTACGGCCAATGATATTCTTTAGTATCACGACCATGAATTATCCATGCACTACGGCTAAGGATAACCATGTTTTCATCAGCGGTCCTGATCATGCCATAAAATAATTCATCTTTGCACCCTTAGCCGAAGAGAATCCATAGCCATAATCATACCAAAAACTGTCCATCAATCCACTACGGGCCAATGAGGACTTTTTCCACATCATTTGTAACATTATGGTAATGATTACAATAGAATAATCCTCGGTCATAATCATACCAAGTCCATCTATGCACTACAGGCCACATATGACTTTCAACAAAATATAAGCATGAGGATGATGACAATGATATAATAATTCAATAAAAAAAGTTCAAGAATTAATTTATCCAAGAACCAATAACGTCCAAATTGTCAACATGATACTTCTTTATAGAGTAACACTCAAGAATACTCAGAAAAATATTTTCATGAAAAGATACTGGATGAAGCACAAATATCAAGGATATTCCACTAATTTCATGGAGTATAGAAGTCAAAACTTAAACCAACTGAATATAAGAGAATATATGAAATTGCAAATGGATTATTCGCCCGCCATGCGGTAATCCACGTATACAGATCATTTTCACAATTTAATAAGGAATGAATACAAAGGATCATTCACCATGCATGTGGTAATCCACATAGACAAGTTATTCCAACAGAATAATAAAGAATGGAATCACGAAGGATTCACCACGCATGCGATATAGCGCGCACAAATAGGTTATTCCCAAGAATAATAAATAATGGAACCCGGTCCACAGTAACGCACAGACGTGATATTCTACGAGAATAATAAATTATGGAACGAAGTTAAAGCATAAACGCACGCATGTAATATTTTGATATAATAATAAATAATGGAACCAGTCCGGTAGTAGCGCATACATGCATGGATATTACGACGAATAATAAAGAACGGAATATTAGAAGAATTTCACCATGTATGCGGTACTTCACATAAACAGGTTATTCCAATATAATAATAAAGAATGGAATAACAGAAGAATTTCACCAAGTATAGGGTATCCCTCGTATACAGGTTATTCCAACAAAATAATAAAGAATGGAATAACATAAATTCTCTTCATGAATAAGAAAGAAAGAATACCCATTACGAGTATAACAAATAATATCCCCTACCTTTGAAAGAAGAGTACTGGATATAGAAGTAGTGAAGTAGCAGAACACTTTTTTCTTTATCTCTATTGTTTCTCTCTCTAGAGTTTCAGTGAATTCGTAAGAAATAATGAATGAATGAGCTTCTATTTATAGAAGAATGGACTACATAGTAACAAACTCATGAACGGTCCAGATTGATTTACTTTAATCTGACACTCCATATTTAAAGCAAAATCTTTTAAATAAAATATAATATATTCTATTTATAATCTAATAAAACGAATAACTATATAAAAGATTTTACTATGCAAACACTATGCATAATAAAATATAATATATTCTAATTATTGTCTAATAAAAGCAGAAAACTTTATAAAAGTATTCTGCTTTTTATATAAAAAGATTTTACTACTGCAAAACACTATGTAGACACTATGCAACACTATGCATAATAAAATATAATATATTCTATTTATAGAATAACTTTATAAAAGTATTCTGTTTTATATAAAAAGATTTTACTATGCAAAACACTATGCATACACTATGAAACACTATGCATAATAGAATATAATATATTCTATTTATAGAATAACTTTATAAAAGTATTCTGTTTTATTACATAATAATACCAATAAAACAAAACTGAGTGACTTATCACGTAAGCATCGATAATCAATACTGTGTGCTACTATGCAACCACGCGTATTACTGTACTTTTACTACCGAGTAGTTCAACAAGATATTGTGTAAAACTTCCGCCGTTATTTTCATAAAATATTTTTGTCGTTTTCTCAATCGGATAATAATTCCGTTATGGGGTCCATTAATGATTGTCTTGGTTATGGGATATTCCCAACAAAAATAATATTCCCCGACCAATCAAATATTATATAACCACTTGCTTACTTTGCAAAATTTGTAAATATTACCCACAACTATAACATTACATCAAATCAACACCATAATATTAAAAAAATTATTTCAAGAAAATTAAATATTTATTAAGTAAAATCAAGGGTCTCATAATCTCCCTCCTTATGGAATTTCACCCTCGAAATTTACGTGACGTACTGTATCTTTGAAGCGGTGAGGATACCCGACATCATTTCAAATTCTAACTCTTGAGGTATAACCTTTGAGTGTTGAATACGATTCTTCTTATCCAAGATTTTAACACGTATCTCCTCAAACATTAAATCATCCGCTATCTCGTCCGGTTCTAAATTAATAATGTGGTTCGGGTCATCCACATATTTACGTAACATCGATATGTTAAAAACGTTATGAACACGCGACATACTTGGCGGTAAAACGAGTCTATAAGCCACAGTTCTTACTCGATCGAGGATTTTAAATGGGCCAATTAAATCGAGGGTTGAGATTTCCTCTCTTCGTCGATTCTTGCTTCTAGAATAACGCCCTCTTGAACCTTCTTAATTCTTTACATTCATCAGCTCCGGGTGTGTAGCTTGAGCGACTTTAACTTTATTGATTAAAGTCGATTCTACTCGTATATTCGTTATCTTTATGTGGGTTCGTATATTCGCACTTGTAACCGCATACGATCTTCTACTCAACGCGTTAGCTACCATGTTCGCTTTTTCCTACGATGGTATTGAAAGGTACGATCGTAATCTTCAACAGCTCGAGCCAACGTCTTTGGCACATTATACGATCATTTTAGGTGAAGAAAATATTTGAGGGTTTTAGAAATGGGTTTTGTACTGGGGTCAATACAAAATTCGATTTTACGCTCTAGGGGTAGGCTAAGAAGTCTTCAAGAATACGTCAGGAAATTTATTAATAATAGAAATATCATTCAAAAACGTGACTCTCATCCAAGACTTAGATAGCACGTCACATTGATACCTATCAACTTGCCACCGTCATTCACGGCGTTGCCTCTGAGAAAGTCTAAAGCCGGTGCATTCCACACAAGAAAGTCAACAACGAAAGGATCAGGGATCTTTATTTATGGCTTGATATGACAATGATTGACTTTAGTGGTTTGGTTACTTTGAATTCGCATAATAGGTTGGTTAGGAGTATGAAAGCTAACAACCTTACGAAAAGCATGATGAGTAGTTAACCAATCGATTCCTAAAATCGCATCAAAGGCAAGTATTTTCAAAGATATAAGATTGACAGGTAACGTGAAAGTGTTGATTTGAACCAATAAGATTTATAAATAGTGGAGGTAACAAAGGTTTCTACTAACAAAGTTTCAATCGATAAGTCAAAGTCTAATTTCTCTGAAGTCAAATTTAAACGTTGAGTGCAAGCAAGAGAGATAAAAGAATGGGTAGAACCGGTATCTAATAAGGTATAGACTTCGCAAGAATTTATAATTAACTAACCCGTGCTAACTTCGTTCGGGTCACTCGTTTTTTTTTGAGAAGTCACAAAAAATGCTCTTCCTGAAACCACTGACTTTGTTTTGTCCGTATCCGCCTTTGGTACCACCGTCCCAGCTGGACTTGACTTCACTATACGACAAAATCGAGCTAAATGACCTTCTCTTCTTGAAATTTCCACTTCTATTATCTTGGCCATGATTACCCATCAAGTGGTTACCATTCTTGGCATGATAATTTCCCCACGATGGTTATCATTGTTAGATGGCCGTTACCATTAGGTATGATTATTATCGTGTTGTTGGTCGTTACCTTTTGGTTGAGCTGACTCAACGGTCTCATGTGCTTCATTGCTATTCTCAACATTCTCGAATGTCATTTTCAAATACTGCAACAAAACAAGGGTTAATTGACATATCACATAATATCCTATATACTCGTGACCAATTAAATACCAAATAAACTTAGGTAGGTCATACTAGCGAAAGAATTCCCATCTCTCCTCCTAGTTCTTGTCTCACATCTCGGCCCAGGATTGTGGCGCTTGCAAAATTAGGTATACATCACCCATCTTGGGTCGCTTGGATCATGGTATGTAATTCAAATACAACTTCTTAATACAAGTGCCGTACAATACACGACAAAACATAAAGCGTGAGTTTGAATACAACTATTGTCTACTAGAGATTATACAAACTCAAAAGGAGTCCCCATTACAATTATTATCACACTATTTCACAAAATAGTGAGGACTAATAATGCTATCCTCTGGACCATCACTCCGTTCCCCGACTCGTCCCAGCTATATTCTCATTTCCTGAAGAGAACAGTGAAAAAAGGGTGAGCTCAACTAGCCCAAAGAAAAAATATTATGACTAAGATAATGCGAATAAATTATCATTAGCTTCCAACAATGTTAAACTGATAAAATATAATAGACATCAAGTTTAACTGCAGCGGAACAAGCAATCCATTAAAAGAGTCAAGTAGAGAATAGAATCTACTATCTTTTATGATTTAAAAAGTTTTTCTTCACTTTTATCGCTGAGACTCGGCTCAATAAATAATCCACATCATTAAATCATCCCCGCTTTCTACAGGCGAGGATATTATTTAGTATCACGACCACGAATTATCCATGCACTTCACGGGCCAAAGATAATCGTGTTTTCATCAATGGTCCTGATCATGCCATAAAACAATTCATCTTTTGCTCCTTGGTCAAGAGAATCCATAGCCATAATCATACCAAAAGCGTCCCATCAATGCACTACAGGCCGATGAGGACTTCTAATTTTCACATCATTTGTAACATTACGGTCATGATTATACAAGCATAATCCACGGTCATAATCATACCAAGTCCATCTATGCACTCTGGGCCACAGATGACTTTCAACATAATATAAACATGAGGATGATGACAATGATATAAGAATTGATAAAACAAGTTCAAGAATTAATTTATCCATGAACTAATAACGTCCAAATTGTCAACATGATCTTTGCTTTTAGAGAGTAAAATTCAAGAATGCTCGGAAGAATATTTCCATGGAAAGATACTTAGATGAATCACAAATATCGAGGATATTCCACTAATTTCATGGAGTATAGAAGTTAAAATTTTAATCATAATCTTGAATGGAATAACAAAAGATATCACCATACATGCGGTACTTGCGATGAGCGGTTATTCAACGAATAATAATAATGGAACGAAGTCGGTGAAATTGGCTGCAAGCGGGATGTTCAAATGAGAATAATAAATGCAGAATAATAAATGATGGAACCGGTCCCACAGTATAGATGCAGACGGGATATTTAGATAGAATAATAAAGGCGGAATAATAAAAATGGAACCGGTCGGCGTATAGCGATGACGGGATATTAAATGAGAATAATAAAAGCGAGAATAATAGAAGAATGTCACCAAGTATAGGGTAGCAGCGTATCTGAGTTATTCAATAGAAACAATAAAGAAAAGGAATAACAAAAGTTCTCTTCTTGAATACAAAAAAATAATATCCCTTACCGTAAAATAATACTTGATATAAGAGTAGTGAAGTAGCAGAATTTTTTTTTCTATCTCTCTATAGTCTCTCTCTATTGTTTCTCTCTCTAGAGTTCAGTGAATTCGTAAGAAAATAATGAAGGAATGAGCTTCTATTTATAAGAAAATGGAATGCATAGTAACTAATCCATGAACGGTCCAGATTGATTTACTTTAATCTGACGATCCATATTTAAAGAAAAATCTTTTAAATAAAATATAATATATTCTATTTATATAAAAAGATTTTTACTATACAAACACTATGCATAATAAAATATAATATATTCTATTTATAGAATAACTTTAATAAAGTATTCTATTTTATATAAAAAGATTTTACTATACAAAATACTATGCATAATAGAATATAATATATTCTATTTATAGAATAACTTTAATAAAGTATTACATTTTATATAAAAAGATGTTTCTATTTTATTACGTTAATAATACTGAATAAAACAAAGCGTCTAAATCAACAATAATTGAATCAAATAATGTGAGATCTTGTCGTGACTATTGTAGCAATAATTGAACAAAAGCGAGTGACTTCTCACATAAATATCAATAATCAATACCACAGTGCTACTCTATGTAACAACGCGTATTCATTGTATTTTTACTACTACCGAGTAGTTCAACAAGTATCAACGGTAAAACTTTCGTAGTTATTTTCAATAAAATATTTTTGTCGTTTTCTCAATCGACAATAATTCCGTTTTGTGGGATCCACCTGATGATTGTCTGTAGTATGCGAATATTTTACATTTAAAAGCGAATATTCCCAGACCAATCAAATATAATATGACAACTTGCATACTTTGCAAAATTTATAAATATTACCCACAACTATAACATTATCTCAAATTCACACCATAATATATAAAAAAAATTATTTCGAGAAAATTAATTCTTTATTCATAAAATCTGGGGTTTCATAGGGATCCTATCCCTAAGCTTTGATACCAATTTGTGGCGCCCCCAAAATTAGGTATACATCACCCATCTTGAGTCATGGGATACATAGATGCAGATTTCAAATACAACTTAATAATACAACTATCAGGTATACAATCACGACAAAACATAACTCGTGAGTTTGAATACAAATATTGTCTACTAGAGAGTATACAAACTCAAAAGAAGTCCTCATTACAATTATTATCACACTATTTCACAGAATAGTGAGGACTACTAATGCACCATCTAGGACCATCACCGTTCCCCGACTAGCCCCAACTACGTTCTCATTTCACGAAGAGAACGGTGAAAGAAAGGTGAGCTCAACTAGCCCAAAGAAGAAATATTATGACTAAGATAATGCGAGAATAAATTATCATTAGCCTTAAATGATGTTAAAGCGATACAATATAACAAACATCAAGTTTAGTTGCAGTGAACAAGCAATCCATTAAGATTCAAGTAGAGAATAAAATCTACTATCTTTTATGATTTAAAAGGTTTTCATCACTTTTATCACTTTGGGACTCAAACAATAAATAATCCACATCATCGAATCACCCACGCACTACGGCCAATGATATTCTTTAGTATCACGACCATGAATTATCCATGCACTACGGCTAAGGATAATCATGTTTTCATCAACGGTCCTGATCATGCCATAAAATAATTCATCTTTGCACCCTTGGCCGAAGAGAATCCATAGCCATAATCATAACAAAAACTTTCCATCAATACACTACGGGTCAATGAGGACTTTTCCACATCATTTGTAACATTACGGTCATGATTACACCAAATAATCCCTGGTCATAATCATACCAAGTCCATCTATGCACTACAGGCCACAGATGACTTTCAACAAAATATAAGCATGAGGATGATGACAATGACATAATAATTCAATAAAACAAGTTCAAGAATTAATTTATCCAAGAACCAATAACGTCCAAATTGTCAACATGATACTTCTTTGTAGAGTAACACTCAAGAATGCTCAGAAGAATATTTCCATGAAAAGATACTGGATGAAGCGCAAATATCAAGGATATTCCACTAATTTCATGGAGTATAGAAGTCAAAACTTAAACCAACTGAATATAAGAGAATATATAAAATTGCAAATGGATTATTCGCCCGCTATGCGGTAATCCACGTATACAGATCATTCACCATGCATGTGGTAATCCACATTGACAAGTTATTCCAACAGAATAATAAAGAATGGAATCACAGAAGGATTCACCATGCGTGCGATAGACTGCATAGACAGGTTATTCCCAATAAAATAATAAAAAATGGAACCGGTCCCAACAGTAAACGCTTGAGATAGGATATTAAAAACAGAATAATAAATAATGAAACCGGTCGGCATAAAAAGCATGCAGACGGGATATTCTAACATAATAATAAATAATGGAACCGGTCCCGCCGTAGAACGCGCGAGGCGAGGATATATTCGGAGAATAATAAAGAACAAAATATTAGAAGAATTTCACCATGTATGCGGTACTTCGCATAAATAGGTAATTCCAATATAATAATAAAGAATGGAATAACAGAAGAATTTCACCAAATATAGGGTATCCCGCGTATACAGGTTATTCCAACAGAATAATAAAGAATGGAATAATAGAAATTCTCTTCTTGAATAAGAAAGAAAGAATACCCATTACGAGTACAACAAATAATATCCCCTACCTTTGAAAGAAGAGTACTGGATATAGAAGTAGTGAAGTAGCAGAATACTTTTCTTCTTTATCTCTATAGTTTCTCTCTACAGAGTTTCAATTGAATTAAATGAAATAATGAATGAATGAGCTTCTATTTATAGAAGAATGGACTGCATAGTAACTAACTCTCAAGTAATACCGAGTGAATTACTTTAATCTGATGGTCCATATTTAAAGCAAAATTTTTTAAATAAAATATAATATATTCTATTTATAATCTAATAAAATGAATAACTTTATAAAAGATTTTACTATGCAAAACTATGTAAACACTATGCATAATAAAATATAATATATTCTAATTATTATCTAATAAAGCAGATAACTTTATAAAAGTATTTTGTTTTATATAAAAAGATTTTACTATACAAAATACTATGGAACCTTTATGCAACACTATCATAATAGAATATAATATATTCTATTTATAGAATAACTTTATAAAAGTATTACATTTTATATAAAAAGATTTTACTATGCAAAACACTGTCGCAGAGACTATGCGTAATAGAATATAATATATTCTATTTATAGAATAACTTTATAAAAGTATTCTATTTTATTACATAATAATACCAATAAAACAAAAGCTGAGTGACTTATCACGTAAGCATCAATAATCAATACCTGTGTGCTACTATGCAACCACGCATTACATCGTACTACTTTACTACAAGAGTAGTTCAACAAGATTAAGCAGTAAAACTTCCTTAGATTTAAATTTAGAAATACGAAATGAAATAATATCACTTACATAATATGGAGTATGAAAGAAAATGATATTTCTTACGAGTATTAAAATAAAATAATATCCTTTACGCGAAAAAAAATAATATCCTTTACCTTAGTAGAAAATTAGATTTGACTAGAATATCAGTTATTATCTTGAGAAAATCTTGTACTAAAAGCTACACTCAAAGTATTATTATACTCAAAAGAAATACTCACAATATTGTAGCAGGAATGCTTGAGATGTTTGGTGTGTTTAGAAAGGAGAGTTACCCCCCTTTTATAGTGCAACCTCGGAGGGAAATCCAATAAACTTTGCCTAACTTTTCTTTTTTTCTTCTCCGCCTAACTTGTAATTTCTTCTCTGCTTAACTTCTCATTTTTCAATGGTTGAGGGCCCACTAAATTTGGATAAAAGAATTGCAAGAGGAATAACCAACTTGGAAAAAAAGGACAAGGCTATAATTCTTTTGAAAACAAAGCATTCAATTACAATTTGCTTACCTCCATCCCTTTTATCACGTGCTTATATATATATATATATATATATATATATATATATATATATATATATATAGGCTTAAATATGAATCAGTACCCTAAACTATAGGCCATATTCCACTTCAGTGATCCACCTTTTAATTTTGTCAATTAGATGATTAAACTATTAAATTTTTCCAATTGCAAAAAATTGAACATGCCACGTCAGAAATTACTGACATGACAACTTGTGTGGGGCCTTATGAAGCTAGTGTGGCAAAAAAAAGAGTTTTTTAATCATAATATTATTTGTTTTGTATTATAGTTATGTTATATAATTTGTTGTTTGACCATTTTACCCCACACCAAATCAGATTTGTTTATTTTATGATTAAAAAACTTTTTTTTGACACACCAGTTTCTTAAGGCCCCACACAAGTTGTCACGTCAGCAATTTCTGACGTGGCATGTTTAATTTTTTGCAATTGGAAAAAATTAATAGTTTAATCATCTAATTGACAAAATTGAAAGGTGAATCACCGAAGTGGAATATGGCCTATAGTTTAGGGTACTAATTCATATTTAAGCCATATATATAATAATATTAATTTAAACAATTATTATATATTATAATAATATATTTGAACGAATATTTATCAGAGAAAATAATTATGTTTCCATAGAAAAAATTGCAAAACTTTTCACAAATGTTTCATGCTAAATTCTTTCATTTATATCAAAATTGAATCAATATCCCCCACATAATAATTATTCACAATTAATATTATAAGCTCACAATATTAATAACCAGATCATTCTCAGGAAAGAGGGGGATTTTCGATAAGGATTTATCCTTATTGGCACGCAATTATATAAACTAACCCTTTTTCTTGACATAATTTTCTGGACATTGCCAATAGTGCTAACTAATAAATATGAATAATTGTGTCATATCAAATATTGATTTAATAATATAAAATATTGTGCAGATTATACTATGATAATAATTGAATAAATAATATGAGATACTATGCAACAATTACTGTGATAATTATTGAATGAAACTGAGTGACTTCTTACGTAAGAATCAATAATCAGAGATACTGTGCAATACCGCGTGCTACTGTTCAACAATGCGTATTACTGTACTTTTATCACCGATTATTTCAACAGTTAACGGTAAAAGTTTTGTTATTATTTTTTATAAAAATGTTATTTTTGTCGCTTTCTATATCCTACAGTTATTCCGTTATGTGATCCACCAATGATTGCGTCGTCGTACGAATATTCCCTGACCAAAACGAATATTCCTTGACAAAATGAATATTTTATGACAACTTGCTTACTTTGTAAACTTTGCACATATCACCCATAACCATAACATTATATCAAATCAACACCTTTTCATTCAAAATAATAATTAGAGAAATTAAATCTTTATTCATAAAAAGTCGGGGTCTTACAACCTCCCCTCTTTATGAAATTTCGTCCTCAAAATTGATGTGCGTACCTGGTATGTCGAAGATGCGAGGATACCTTGTTTTCATTTCAGATTCTAACTCCAAGGTCATTTTCTCAATATCGTGGTTTCTCCATAAAACTTGACTTGAGGTATAACCTTTAAGAATAGAATATGTTCCTTCTTATCCAAGATTTTAATAGGTACCTCTTCATATGTTAAATCTTTCGTTATCTCATCTGGTTCTAATTCAATAATGTAGTTTGGGTCTTCCACATATTTACTTAACATAGATATGTGAAAAACGTTATGAACACGAGACATACTTGGCGGTAAGGTGAGTCTATAAGCCACAGTTCCTACTCGATCGAGGATTTCAAATGTACCAATAAATCGGGGGTTGTGCTTTCCTCTCTATTCGAATTTTGTAACTCCTTTCCATGGAGAAACACATTACAATACATGGTCTCCGACATTAAATTCCACATCCCTTCGATGAAGATCAACATAACTCTTTTGTCGATCTTGTGTTGTTTGTGTACATTGCCGGATTATTTGAATCTTTTTCGTAGTCATGCGTACCAACTCTGGGTCTGTTACTTGAGCAACTCTAACTTTATCTATTAAAGTCAATTTTAATCGTATATTCAACATCTTCACGTGGGTCTCTGGAGTTTTTAACTCTATCTCCATCATTTGTAAGTCATACAAAATGGGTCTTTGTGTTAACAATATCGTACTTGTACCCACATATGATCTTCTACTCAATGCGTCAACTACCACGTTCACTTTTTCAGGATGTTATTGAATGATATGGTCGTAATCTTTCAACAGCTCAAACCAATCTTTGGCGCATGTTAAGTTCATTCTGGGTAAAGAAATATTTGAGGCTTTTGAAGTATATTAAGATGTCATCAATAAAAACAACCACAAAATGATCCAAATAATTTTTTTTAATATTCGGTTCATCATGTCCATGAATATAACATGGGCATTGGTCAATCCGAAAGACATAACTAGAAATTAGTAATGCCCGTATCGAGTTCTGAAGGCAGTCTTTGGAATGTCATCAATTTTAATCTTTAAATGATGATATCTGGAACGAATATCGATCTTTAAGAAGAATTTTGCACCTTGCAACTGGTCAAACAGATCATCAATGTGAGGTAACGGGTACCTATTTTTGATGGTGACATGGTTCAAGTCCTGATAGTTAATACAAAGTTGCATACTCCCATCTTTCTTCTTTACGAATAAAATAGGAGCACCCCAATGAGATGTACTAGGACAAATGAAACTAATGTCTAACAGTTCCTGTAGTTGGGTTTTTAACTCCTGAAGTTCAATAGGAGCTGTAACGACTCCAAAATTCATACAATTCAAATATTGACTTTGGTCGTTAATAACACGTATAACTTCTGATTTTACATCATTATTCGATGTTAAACTTAATAAACTGCGGAATAATTTAAATTTTTATGTCTTCTTACTTTAATTCCATGAATCAAAACCTTTATCATATACACATCTCTGAATCAAGTCATTTTATGATTCGCTTCATCAAAGTTATTATGTATAATCTTACATTTTAATCTGATAACCACATACCAGATAACTCAAACTTGAGAGTTTATCATTACATAATCATTGTAACTTATCAGGTACATTTCTCAAAACATGTATCTTTACCTACCTTTAAACCATACTTAGCTTATTACTCACCTTATCAGAGTTAATAAATAAAACTTACATCCAGGTTTAATACCCTTCCATACAACAAACAAAACTTAAACTTTATAACTTTACATCTATTAAACATCATACATTATTCGGAACCCTAAACATGGTTCAAATAATAATAATTCAGTCAAAGTGTATAAATCTTCAAGTATCACATTTGATTCATGTCTTTTAAGTAGCACGTAACTTTACCTTGAATCTTGAACTAGCCAAAGTGATTATTTGCAAGGTTGAGCTTGACAGCCCAGCAAAATGTAATTGTTTTCATGCATCACATAACACATAATAACATGTTCAACATATATCTCATAAACATTAGACTAACATAATGTACATGCTACAGTTCATATAACAAGTATAAAGATTGAGTTTATTACTCAATCAACGTAGTCATAAATTGACTTTAACATTTCATACTTTCAACATATATATAACACATCATGCTCTTTGCAATAAAGATTTGAAACAGTTAATCATCAAGTTCACATAGCAAATAGGAACTGAAAGACTTGCCTTGATCGTTGTTTACCAATAATAGTTTAACAGCTTACAGTTATCTGCACTTCACGTGCCCTACACAATTATATAATCATACACATCAACTATTAGTCACATAGCAACTCATAGTAGTTGTAATGTAAACTTTACTCTATATCCCATAACCCTTCTTATTAATCAATACACATTGTTCAATTTGATTGTGTTAACTTTCGACTTACATCTCACTATATTTCATACTCGAAGTTCATTCAAGTGTTTAAGTCTTTCTAGGAATACTTATTGGTTTTATATTAACCACATTTCATATCTTATAATATTTATTTCATTTAACTTAAAACACTTTTTACGTTCATTAACACTTGTCACGGCGTTTCGATGTTCATTTGTCACACGCCCGATTTGTCTCTCTTGTGTGTGCTTAGTATGCCTATAAAACTTATCTAATACATCATTTATTAATTTTAAGCATCATTATATTTACTAACATTCATGTTTTATAACTTAGAACAACATCTTTTATCGTCAAGAGCACTACACTTGCATACGTGCATGCCCGGCACCCTCTGATTGCCTCCGAAAACACAACAGTCCTAAAGATGATACTATTGACCCCTTCTAACGACCTTAAATTGAAAAAAATTAAAGAATACAAGTTGTAGGACTACTCGTCCTTGTTCCGGATCATCTTGAATCGCATCAATCAGAGTTCGTATGAAAACGTTATGCTCATTTTAGTAAAATATGTCCGATTAGTTTTTTTCAAAATTTAGCTAGACAGACTAACCCCCCCCCCCACCCCCCCCCAGGGTAGGGGTTTTTGCTCTAGGATAGCTCGCTGGGGAGGGGGTCCCTTCTGTGATTTCATGAATTATCTTCTCGAACACTACAGAAAGCCAAATTAGGACTAAAAACTCCTTTCTAACAACCATACCAACCTACCCAAGGTGTAATATGTTTACAGAAACATACACTAATGTTTCTAACACGATTCTAACCACATAAACAACATAAACATCCAAATTAAAACCTTTAATTTCACTATTTCTATTATTTCTTCTTCTTTTGACATTCATAGAGAAATTCTTCACTGTGAATTCGTTTTACAACCAAATTGATTCATTCAACTTGCGTTCTTTTCATTTTTCAACGTACTAACAACATCTATTAACAATTTCAGATTATATACACGTTCTAACAATCAGTTTTAGCCTTAAAATAGACCAAAATACATATATTAAACAAAACTCATATTATTCATCTTTAACATGATTTTCATGAATTTGACAACTCTAAAATCGTTTATAGATGACATACCACAGATTATAGACACCTATAAACAAATATATCCTTATCCCTCATCAACCCAAACTAATTTTATAGAAACCTAATATTTGAGGCAAACAAAAGTAGAGAGTTTTAAGGTTGGATTAATACCTTTTGATTTCTTCTTAACTCAATTAGATAATGAATAAGGTTATTTTCTTCTTGTTCTTCCAAAGATCTTCTCCAATTCTCAGAGAATTCTCTTATTTCTCTCTATTTTTCTCTGTAAACTCCCTTCTCTCTTTTCTCAGGCTTAGGCCAAACCTTTACGTAAAAATCAACGCATAAAAAAACTAAACGTCTAAACTGACGTACTATTAAATATAATAATGATATATCAGTTATAAAATTTAATATATTTTATTTATTTAAAATAAAATTCAAATTCAAAAGCCATAAGGCTTTGTTTGACAAAATCTTTTTTAAAATAAAGACTTAATATACCTTAAGCCTTGTTTGGTAAATCCAATTAAAACTCTTTTAATTTATTTCAATAAATCATTTATACTATAGTTTATCGTCCCACATTATTTACTTGGATTTCCATATCCAAACTTAATTAAATAAACAAAACTAATTACCATAAAATTATAAATTTCATTATAATTTCACTTAATAAACTAACATATCACTTTAATTACTAAATTAAAATTATACAACATTCTAACAAACCATATAATCCTTAATAAACCTCTAATTTAGTTATTAAGTTAAATTAGAGTATTATCTCATAAATTTAATTCATCACTCTTTTATCTTAATTAAATTAATTTCTATAACTCATGAATTATTTACTTACTAATAAATAATCCAACAAATATCTACTAAACAACAAACACATCAATTAAAAATATTTATTTAATTCAATAAATATTTGAAATTCTAAATAAAATTCTTGATTGTTATAGGAGCCATTCGATATGGGATTTTGGAAATGGGTTTTGTACCAGGTTCAAGGTCAATACAAAATTCAATTTCACGCACTGGGGGTAGGCCATGAAGTTCTTCGGAAAATACATCATAAAATTTATTAACAATAGAAATATCATTCAAATCTGACGTATTTTTGTTTAA
Organism: Panax quinquefolius; assembly: GCA_020205615.1. Classification (NCBI taxonomy): domain Eukaryota; kingdom Viridiplantae; phylum Streptophyta; class Magnoliopsida; order Apiales; family Araliaceae; genus Panax; species Panax quinquefolius. The sequence continues at coordinate 59,845,403 of CM035151.1, forward strand.
ATCCATGACATGGGCTAAGAAAGCTTAATATCCGTTTTTCAATGAACGAATGGCTTTATGGCTTGATATGACAATGATTGACTTTAGTTGTTTGGTTGCTTGAATTCGCATAACAGGTTGGTTAGGAATATAAAAACTAACGACCTTATGAAAATAATCAATTTTAGCATGATGAGTAGTTAACCAATCAATCCCTAAAATCACATCAAATGTAAGTATTTTCAAAGAGATGAGATCAACAGGTAATGTGAGAGTGACAATTTGAATCAAACATGATTTATAAACAGTGGATGTAATGAAGGTTTCTCCTAACGGAGTTTCAACAGATAAGTCAAAGTCTAATTTCTCAGGAGTCAAGTTCAAACATTGAGCACAAGCAAGTGAAATAAATGAATGGGTAAAACCGGTATCTAATAAGGTACAAACTTCACAAGAGTTTATGATTAGCTTAATCGTGATAACTTCGTTCGGGTACCTTACTTTTTGGGAAGTCACGACAAACGCTCTCCCTTGAACCACCGACTTTGACTTGTCTGGGACAACATTTGGTGTCACCATCTCAGTTGGACTTGACTTTGCTATGGGGAACATTCCACCCTCAACTATTTCATCATACTCTTGATCCATTATCTGAATCATTAATCTTTGATCCATATCGAATTAGTGTTGACCGCTCTGTACATGGTAATTCCAAACTCGATTTTGGGTCTCCCAATTGCTGTCCAAAAAGCGAGATCCATATGATTTATTTTGGCCTTTTTGAATCGGACGTCTCTTTCTACAATATCAACTCGTCTTGCGGCTTTTACCCATGCATCCTCATTTCTCACTCGTTCAGTTGGTTCTTCTTTCAGCTGATCTGTGACATTTGCATTTTTAGATTCCAGCTCTAATATTATATACTCTGCTATTGATTGATTTCGCAATCAATAATTACGTGCAAGTATACACGGTCAACAAGTAATAAAGTGATAAGAAAAGTATCGTTCCCACAGAGAATTCTAATTAATAAACTCCAACTACTAGCACTATATCAATCCAATTTTATTTAAACAATGATAAATTATGATTTTCTGAAATATGGAAACTAAATTAAACAATTAAAGATATTATTCTAAAATAAGAAAATAAATAAAATAAGATTTGAATGAATGATTTCCGATAAATAAGGATTAAGACTTCAATATCCCCAATTATGAACTATAAATCAATTATCCAATTATCCCAATTATTATGTCTTCTGAATTGTTAACAAGAATTCTTAAATGCCAAAAGCCCTCTCTCGAGTGATCAATTGCCTTCTATTTAACCCAGATTAACTTTGCTATATCTCTATGCAAAACAATTGAATTAAACTCGTTACAATTCCAATTCCTTATGTGTTACATGCGGTAAACAGATATCTCATTCCATTCACAAACCTAATTATTCACTGTGCAAATAACTAAGTCACACGTTATCAAACCCAGTTCTAACCCTAGAATTCCTTTCTCAATTCCTTCTAGAGTAACAAGGTAGTTATTGGCCAAATAATTAATCAATAAATGCAAGGCATGATAAATAATTCACTTCAACATAAATAATTGGAATAAACTGAATAATTAATTTATAGCCATAAAAGGTTCAATTGAAATCTTAATTAAAGAATTAGTTCATAACAGAAATAAAAACCAATAATTATTTGCAAATCATCCTTAAAGAATTACAAATTGAAAATAAGGAGGAGAAGAAGAAAACTCTATAGCCAATCCTTAGTCTCCAAGTAATCCTTGTGTAGCCTCCAATGAATGAAAATAAGCTGAATAATTGATTAGATGATAACCTAATTTCAGCACTTAATCTCCTTTTATACTTTTCCACAATCCTAATCCAAATCAGCTTTAAATAACCTTCAATAGTCAAGTCAGCCAAAAGTCAACGTCAGATCTCACCAAGGAGTTATTTCGACCCAAAGGCTTTGCTACCGATTTACATTCTGAGATATAAGCGCCCAAAGACCGGAAGTTGAATTATTTATCGTTTTGCCACTTTCAGCTTAAATTCCCCCGTTTGCTCCTCCAGCTCCCAAATATGCAAAATAACACATAAACACAGTAAAAATAGTCCTAAACGACTCGAAGATATAACAATTTAAACCCAAGTATATCCGATTTATGGGTATATTACCCAATCCTCAAATACCCCCAAATTTAAATCGTTGCATGTCCTCAAGCAACAAACATAAAACAATACTAACAATACGAAAACGACAACTCATGCAAATGCAACTAGCTAAATGAACGTAATTCCAGCAATCCAATAGCTCACGTATATCCACAGGCCTCAGAAAAATCACAAAAACATGCTAATACATCATGCGAACACAGATCAATGATATTCCAACAATCAACGAATCTGAATCTGTTATTACTAATATTGTGAGTGTGTGTTCAACAACCATGCTAACCCATAAAAGGCAAAAATATGAAAGATAATAAATTTCTTAGTAAGCATCATACAGTGTAAACTTGAGAACTCATCAAATATACTTGTTTCAACTGAAATCAAACAATTACCCGAATTCAAGAGTCAAAATGGAATACTTATGCTTTTCTTTTCTTTTCTTTTCTTTTTTTTATAACGGGGGCTCTTTGCACTTTTCCCGCTTTATTTGCATTTTTTATTTTATTTATTTTATTTTTTTTCTAAATATACATAAATGACTGTGCAATGTCTCATCCCATTAGGGTAACAGTGTTACCCTTTAGCGAGCTTTCGACCAACGACTCCCAGACCATGAAAGACCTTAGGGCGCTAGGTGTAAAGACAATCCCCTTAGGCGTACTTGCTCAAGTAACAAAGGCCCCGAAACAAGACTAGTCACCATGTATATATTTTTTTTAGCTTATATATTCCAAATATTTTTCCCCCAAACTTGAGTTTATGCATAAATTCAGTCTTCTCTAGCTATTCAAATTGTCCTTTCATTTCACTAGCAATCATCCTTTAGAACTCTATTATCTAACCATTTAAACTATCATAGGCAACATGGTCATTTTTCAAAGTGCTTTCCTATAATATCAGTGTCAAACAGATAAAGATTCAATTCATGTCAAGAAAATCATATCACTGACTCAACAATCCTTACTAGACTTGTTCATGCAATTCTAATTTCATCATTGGCCCCCAAATATACGTATTATCAAAAACTGGAATTCACAAGCAATCCTAAATGCAACATTACTAACAATCAATCCACAAACTAATAACAAACTACAACTTCGAAAATAAAACTTAACTACCCCCAAACTAATCTAGAGCAATGTCCTCATGCAAAAAATAAGTCAAAATAAAACAGAGGACTTCCCTGACGAGCTTATTCCTTGGGTGGAGCATCATCGTCCTCGCCATCTCTCTTGATGGAAGGGGAAATTTGGCGAAACAGAGCGATTGGGAAATGGCTAAGTTGAACGCCCGGATGTGATTGGGACGGTCGATGCATTTCAATAAACAAATTGGTCAACTAAAACTTGAAAATCACGCTCTTGACGTTCGACAAGCGCACATTACGGGACTCCATATTATAAAACCAAATTGATCTATCTCCATTGGGATGCCTTCGAGGACCACACTTCGATTGCTGTAGATGGGCCATAAGTAGGTGGAGCCTGAGGTGGTGGGGCTTGTGTAGGTGTAACTTGGGGAATTATGAAACCCAATCCCCTAGGGTGATTTGCCCCACCTGTTCACACTTTATAACGGCTGATCAACTTGTGGTCCAGCACTGGCATAGGCTTTTGAATCATCTCGTCTGACTTCCATTTGATGCCGAACTTAGCATATAATACGCAGATGAGAGACGGATGTGGTAACCCTCCAGTGGTACTTCCACGAGATGCTCGGAGGACAGATTGCAAAATGAGATGGCCCACATCAATTTTAAATCCTTTGATGATTGAGTATAGAAGAACTGCACGTTCCCTGGTAACATGACTCACATGGGTGCATGGCATGAGTTTTGCGCAAATGAACGCATACCATGCCTTCCCATATAAGCTGAGATTCGATAGTGGGAAATTCATGTTTCTGCGTTCATGTACTGTCCATGTGGTGCCCGGCTGACAAAGTTCACGAATTATCTGCTCATAATCTGGCCCATCACTAACAAGACTGGCATACTCATCATGAAAACCCTCCACTGGCAGTTGATAACACTCATTGAAGTCTTCTTCGCCAATTTCCACTATTTTTCCCCTTACAAATACCGTATAGTGATCATGTTCGGGCACGTTGGCGTAAAATTCTTTCACCACTGCAATTATCTTTGGATCGGCCGCATTCGATAAGTGTGAACCGCCTTCTCTCGGCTATCACGACCGCCATGTCGCCATCCTTTGATTGATCCGGTCTCAACCCACGCTCCGGAACCAATGACCGAGTAGCCATTCGGTTGTATCTTTCCTGAAACGCAAGACTAACAAAACGGCGGCTGTCAAATCTCGGAGGTGGAGTCGAGGCGGTCCCTGAACCTTCACCACGCTGACGTTTGGGTGCCATGTCAGAAATTCTGCAATTACAAGCATATATATGTAATAGCATCGAACAGAATTGGAATTTGGATAAACTTATGTATAACTTTACCCCCAAACTTTAAAATATATGTCAAAATTGAATACATTGGTGGGGATGATACTCGACACAAAAACACAGGCGCATGCACAATAGTACCAATTGGAGTCATGGACTCTTCAGTTTCGAGAATGAACAAAAGCCACACAAGAGATGCCCTCAAGAGTTGTCATGGAGTGAAATAGGAGACATGCATGTATCAATATAGTGTAATTCACCCCACTCTAAGTTACTATGTGCAATGAGAGCCATGTGCTACAGTAGATTAAAATCATTGTGGTGGCAAGAAGGTCCAGAATGATAGTGCTTGGACATGGTGATATATGTGCATGTGGACACGATCAATGACTCAAGTAAATTATCAAACACCTTGTGGGTGTGCAATATATCCCTAGCATTCAAACATGTATAATAACATACGCTCACAATTTAATAATTAACACATATGTGCCGTATAAGATAGTCAAGATCAGGAGATTGACATGCTTCGATGTTGGTGTAAAAAGATATGAATTTAGTAGAATATGTACATACCAACCACATCATTAGATAGCTTTATGCCCCAAGGTTCAAATATAATTCAAGACATACCTAGTTAGATTTTGTTGTAACTGAATGAGAAAGATGAAATTTATGGAACACAGGAGAACAATGGATCATATAAATCTGATTTGAATTATGAAATTGTTATTAGCACTTTTCAGTTACCCTGTGAAGGTAATGGAGGCGTGTGGCATGGAATTAAAAGAGAAGAGAGGTTGAAATAGAAGAGAAGTGTAACTGTCCGGTATTTGAGTTCAACCAGAGCTCTGAATGCATCCTCAAAGACCGGGCGTAAGCAATATCATAGCAGAGCAATGCCAGGGACGCTAGAGGTCAGAGGCTTGGGTACCGGGATAGCACCGGGATGCTAGGCTCTAACTCAAACGGAGCGTCGGGGCGCTTGAGTGCAGTAGCTTGTATACGGGGCTAGCACTGGGGCGCTATTACACAAGCATTGTGGAGTCATGCTTGGCAAGGTCAGAGGGTCGAGAGGTTCATGAATTGCATAGCGTAGGCTGTGTGTTGTAGGTCTGAAGTTGAGAGAGTAAAGGTATTTGGGGGTTAAAGAGGTGCAAGAACTCCAAGCCTCACTCATACTTCTTTAAACCTGCAACATGAGACTTTATTAATAAACCTATGCCACCAGGATTCACTCAAGACTCAATCACCCACAATATTGACTAACTCTACTACCTAATACTAAAATAGAGAAATGATATGTACTAGATAAAAAGAATAAAATAAAATAATCTAAGAATAAAAATAAAATATAAAATGATTGGGTTGCCTCCCAATAAGCGCTTGGTTTACTATCGTCGGCCCGACTTTGCTGGTATGCTCAATTGTCTACTGGGTCGGAGAGGTTCATGACCGTTGGTTGACATTCAATAGGTCCACTCCAATAATATTTGAGTCTTTGACTGTTAACCTTGAATGTGCAATTTGACTTTGGTTTTTTGATCTCAATGTTACCGTGTGGTGTAACAGACACGACTGTAAAAGGACCTGACCAACGTGATTTTAGTTTCCCAGGAAATAACCACAATCTTGAGTTGAAAATCAAGACTTGTTGGCCCGGTTCAAACGTTTTATCGAGAATTTTCTTATCATGCCATGCTTTGACTTTCTCCTTGTAGAGTTTTGCGTTTTCATAAGCGTTGAAACGGAATTCATCCATCTCGTTCAACTGCAATAACCTTTTCTCACCTGCTGCTTGTTCATCAAAATTGAGCTTCCGAATGGCCCAGTGTGCACTATGTTCTAGCTCGACTAGGAGGTGGTACGCCTTTCCGTAAACCATTCAATAAGGTGACATACCGATCGGATTCTTGTATGCTGTACGATATGCCCATAGAGCATCGTCAAGACGTAAAGACCAATCTTTTCGTGACGGATTGACCACCTTTTCCAGAATTCTCTTAGCCTCCCTATTCGAGACCTCAGCTTGGCCATTGGTTTGGGGATGATACGCAGCTGCGATTTTATGACGAACCCCATACTTTACCAACAATTTTGTGAACTGCTTGTTACAGAAATGTGTTCCCTCATCACTTATTATTGCCCGCGGAGTCCCAAATTGCGTGAAGATATTTTTCTTTAAGAATTGAAGGACGACTTTAGCATCATTGGTGGGCAAAGCTATGGCTTCAACCCATTTGGAAACATAATCCACTGCCAACAAAATATACTGATTATTAAAAGATGAGGGGAACGGTCCCATGAAATCGATTCCCCAAACGTCAAATAGTTCTACCTCCAATATAGTGTTGAGTGGCATTTCATTTCGCTTGGAGATATTACCTATGCGTTGGCATCAATCACACTTTAGTACATAGAGATACGCATCCTTGAACCTTTCCCACGCCTCATATAACGACTCTGAATCAAATTGTGCGAAAGTGTGAATATCGTTCCGTAGTTTTGCCGACTTCGCTGGTGGGAAGAACTTAGCTAAAAATTTTTGAGCTAAGTCATCCCAGGTGGTGATTGAGCCAGGAGGAAAAGAGTGTAACCAGCTTCGTGCTTTATCTTTCAAAGTAAATGGGAACATCCTCAACCTTGTAGCATCTTCTGATACATTGTTGAATTTGAAGGTATCGCAAACTTCCAAGAAACTCAAGATATGCTCATTAGGATCATCTATTGAATTACCCCCAAACTGACATGTATTCTATAGCATCTGAATTGTTCCCGGTTTTATCTCGAAACTGTTCGCATTGATTTCCTACTCTTAATACTGATCAGAATCCGTGACATTCGGCATGGCGTAATCCCTAAGTGATTTTTGTTCATTCTCTGCCATGTTCACGGGTATTTCCTGGTATGCCAGTTCTTCTTCCAAATATATAACCTCACTATTCAAATGCACTTTTCAGAACTTCTTTTCGATGTCGTCTGTATACGGAAAAAGTTCCTCTTTAGCCTTCGATCTAGTGTGCATACACGCACAAGAATTCCTGCCAATCCAAGAAGAAAAATAAGTAACGTTTAAATTAAGACCGAATTGATTATAACTAATATGAAATTAATATTAATAAAATTTTCCCAAGAATGGCGCTTAAAACTTGTTGATTGATTTCATGAATCAATAATTACGCAAGTATACACGATCAACAAGTAATAAAGTGATAAGAAAAGTATCGTTCCCACAGAGAATTCTAATTAATAAACTCCAACTACTAGCACTATATCAATCCAATTTTATTTAAACAATGATAAATTATGATTTTCTGAAATATGGAAACTAAATTAAATAATTAAAGATATTATTCTAAAATAAGCAAATAAATAAACTAAGATTTGAATGAATGATTTCCGATAAATAAGGATTACGACTTCAATATCCTCAATTATGAATTATAAATCAATTATCCAATTATCCCAATTATTATGTCTTCTGAATTGTTAACAAGAATTCTTAAATGCCAAAAGCCCTCTCTCAAGTGATCAATTGCCTTCTATTTAACCCAGATTAACTTTGTTATATCTCTATGCAAAATAATTGAATTAAACTTGTTACAATTTCAATTCCTTATGTGTTACATACGGTAAACAGATATTCTCATTCCATTCACAAACCTAATTATTCACTGTGCAAATAACTAAGTCACACGTTATCAAACCCAGTTCTAACCCTAGAATTCCTTTCTCAATTCCTTCTAGAGTAACAAGGTAGTTATTGGCCAAATAATTAATCAATAAATGCAAGGCATGATAAACAATTCACTTCAACATAAATAATTGGAATAAACTGAATAATTAATTTATAGCCATAAAAGGTTCAATTGAAATCTTAATTAAAGAATTAGTTCATAACGGAAATAAAAACCAACAATTGTTTGCAAATCATCCTTAAAGAATTACAAATTGAAAATAAGGAGAAGAAGAAAAAAACTCTGTAGCCAATCCTTAGTCTCCAAGTAATCCTTGTGTAGCCTCCAATGAATGAAAATAAGCTGAATAATTGATTAGATGATAACCTAATTTCAGCACTTAATCTCCTTTTATACTTTTCCACAATCCTAATCCAAATCAGCTTTAAACAACCTTTAATAGTTAAGTCAGCCGAAAGTCAACGCTCGCATCTTGATCAATGAGCGACTTGAATTAGCGCCTTGGCTATTGGGATTTACATGAGATATAAGCCCCCCATTTGGAAGGTAAATTATTTACCGTTTTTCCATTTTCAGCTTAAATTCCCCCGTTTGCTCCTACAGCTCCCAAATCTGCAAAATAACACATAAACACAGTAAAAATAGTCCTAAATGACTCGAAGATATAACAATTTAAACCCAACTATATTCGATTTATGGGTATATTACCCAATCATCATCTGCCAAAGAGAGCTTCCGTTCAAGCTCTGCATACCGGGTAACAAAATCTTGGATTGTTGTATCCCTTTGCTCCATGACTGCCTGTCATTCTTCACCCTGCTCTTCTAACTCACGAATACGATCTTACATTTTTATATTTCGATCAAAAATTTCTCCTAATAAATCCTCCTCTGGGTCCTCTTCTTCCTCACTCTCAACTGCTACCTCTGCGACTAGCTTGGGTGCAACTATTAATTCTTCACTCACCACGTGGATATCTCTAATTTCTTATTCGCATGACATCCTACAATCAAGTTCTTAATTAGTACTCCCCAATAAACATCTTTGTTATAACAAGATATTATACTCCAATATTTATTCTTTAAATAAATCTCCTCAATTCATCACTTAAAACTCTATGGGAGTTCATCTCTTGATTTTCAGATGTCATTTTTAAATACTGTCACAAAACAAGGGTTAATTAAATAAATTAACATGTCACATATTATCCCTTTATTCCAACTAACCAATTAAATAACAAATAAGCTTAGGTAGGACACACTAGAAAAGGATTTACTCGTCTCTCCCCTCCCAGTTCTAATCTCAGATCTCCACTAGAGATCATATCCCTAAGCTCTGATACCAACTGTGACGCCCCCAAAATAGGTCCACACAACTCATTCTGAGTCGCCAAATACATGGTAGAGAATTCAAATACAACTTAATTTATATAACTATTAATTGTCGTGTAAAATACGACAAAACGTAAGCTGTGAGTTTCAATAGACAATATCCAAACTCAAATAAAATCCTCATTAAAATTATTGTCACAATATTTTACAAAATAGTGATGATTACTAAAATAACCATCTTGAACCTTTACTCCACACCCCGACTAGTCCCAGCTACATTCTCGCCTTCTGAGAAGAACAATGGAACCAAAAGGAAAAGTGTGAGCTCAATTAGCCCAGTAAAAAATATTATGACTAAGATAATGTAGAACAAATTTTCATTAGTCCTCAACAGGAAAAAAATGATAAAATACAATATAGAACAAGTGTTAAATCAACAACTGCAGCGAAAATAGCAATCCATTAGAAGAGTCAAGTAGAGCATGATGTCTACTATCTTCTATGATTTAAAAGTCCATCATCAATATTTAATCCCTGTAACACCAATCAATAATTATTTTCAATCAACGAATTATCTATGCACTACGGGCCAAAGATAATCATTTGTATCACCAATGGTCATGATCATGTCATACATCTGTCCATCTATGCACTACGGGCCAAAGAGAACTTTCACTACAAACCTTTATCTGTAACATTAAAGGTTATGATTACACCAATACAAATTCCTGGTCATAATCATACCAATCAATAGTCCATCTTTGCACTACGGGCCAAAGATGACTTTCACCATAATATAAGCATGAGGATGATGACAATGATATAAAGAATCAATCAAGTGAGATCAAGGATAAATATTAGAGATTTATAATTCAATTTATCCAGAGTTCAAAAATGTCCAAATTGTCAACATGATAACTAATTGTGGAGTAAAATTCAAGAATGATAATCACGTATCAAAAATAATTTAGATATAAAAGAAAATTAAATTTTGTTGTGAACAATACTCATGAATAGTACCGTATAAATAATATCCATGAATAGTACCGTATGAATAGTACCCATGAATAGTACCGTATGAATAGTACCCCGACATGAAAAGATTAAAATTTAATAAGAAAGTTCAGACTAATATTACAGTGAAATGATATTAGATGAAGCGCAAAACTTAAGGAATTTCTAATCATTTCAGAAATTATAAAAGCAATACTTACATTAGTAAGTTTAAATTTAGGAATACGAAATGAAATAATATCACTTACATAATATGGAGTATGAAAGAAAATGATATTTCTTACGAGTATTGAAATAAAATAATATCCTTTACGAGAAAAATAATAATATCATTTACCTTAGTAGAAAACTAGATTTGACTGGAATATCGGATATTATCCTGAGAAAATCTTGAACTAAAAGCTACACTCAAAGTATTCTTATACTCAAAAGAAATACTCACAATATTGCAGTAGGAATGCTTGAGATTTTTGGTGTGTTTAAGAAGGAGGGTTACCCCTCTTTTATAGTGCAACCTCAAAGGGAAATCCAATAAAATTTGCCTAACTTTTCTTCTTTTTTTCTCCGCCTAACCTGCAATTTCTTCTATTCCTAACTTCTCATTTTTCAATGGTTGAGGGCCCACTAAATTTGGAGAAAAGAATTGCAGGAGGAATAACCAACTTGGAAAAAAGAGAGAGGCTATAATGCTTTTGAAAACAAAGCATTCAATTAAAATTTTCTTACCTCCATCCCTTTTATCACGTGCTTATATATATAATAATAATATTAATTTAAACAATTATAATATATTATAATAATATATTTGAATGAATATTTATCAGAGAAAATAATTGTGATTCCATAGAAAAATATGCCAAATGCGAAGCCCCCAAAATATATATACACAACACATTCTGAGTCACCAAATACATGGTACAAAATTCAAATACAAACTTCATTTATACAATACGACAAAAACGTAGCTGAGAGTTTTAACACGGATATTGTCTCGTAGACAATATCCAAACTCAAATGGAGTCTTCATTATAATTATTATCACACTATTTTATAGAATATTGAGGACTACTATAGCCATCATCTCGGACCATCACTCCGTTCCCTGACTATTCTCAGTTATATTCTCATTTCCTGAAGAGAACAATGAAAGCAAAGGGTGAGCTCAACTAGCCCAGTAAAGAATATTATGACTAAGATAATGCAAAATAAATTATCGTTAGCCTTCTACAATGTTAAACTGATAGAATACAATAGACAACAAGTTTAACTATAGCAGAACAAACAATCCATTAGAAGAGTCAAGTAGAGTATGATATCTACTTTCTTCTATGATTTAAAAGTTCATCATCAATATTTTATCGCTGTAACACAGCTCAATAAATAATCCACATCACTGAATTATCCATGCACTACGGGCCAAGGATATTCATTAGTATCACATCGACGAATTATCCAAGCACTTCGGGCCAAGGATATTTGTTATTATCACCAATGGTCATGATCATGCCAATAACTGTCCATCAATGCACTACGGGCCAATGAGAACTTTTACCATATCATTTGTAACATTACAGGTCATGATTATACCGATACATAATTCTTGGTCATAATCATACCAATCAACAGTCCATCTATGCATACTACGGACCAAAGATGACTTTCATCACAATATAAGCATGAGGATGATGACAGTGATATAAGAATTCAATCAAACGAGATCAATAATAAATATTAAAGATTTATAATTCAATTTATTCAGAGTTTAAGAATGTTCAAATTGTCAACATGATAATTGTTTTGTGGAGTAAAATTCAAGAATAATATTCATGTAAAAATAATTCGGACAGAAAAGAAATTAATTTTTTATCATGAATAGTACCCTGGGTGAATAGTACTCGAGTGAATAGTACTTCATGAATAGTACCCCGTGAATAGTACCCCGACATGAAAAGATTAAAATTTAACAAGAATGTTCAAAAAAATATCATTATGAAACAATACTAGATGAAACACAAATTTCAAGGATATTCTACTAATTTCAAGGAGTATGGAAGCAATACTTACCACATTAAGTTTAAATTTAGGAATATGAAATGAAATAATATCCCTTACATAATATGAAGTAAGAAAGAAAATAATATTTCTTACGAATATTGAAATAAAATAATATCTTTTACCTTAGTAGAAACTGGATTTGACTATAAAAATCGGATGTTATTCTGAGAAAATCTTGCACAAAAAACTACACTCAAAGTATCCTTATACTCAAGAAAAATACTCACAATTAGGACTGAGCAAAAAATGGGTATAACCGAAGAACCGAACCGAACCGAAAAAAGTTAACCGAAGTTTTCTGACAATTTGGGTATTTTTAACATTTCGATTATATCCGAATTTTTTTACGATTTTCGGTTAGTTTGTACGGGTATTACTTTTGGGTTATTCGGGTTAACCGAATAACCGAACAAAACTTTGTAAAGGTAAAATATTTTTAAACCGAACAAAGCAGACTACTCTACCTCTACTTTACTAAATTAATTATTGTGAACAAAGCGCACCCACTCGTCTCTCTGAACAAACAAAGCTGTGACGCCCCCAAAATTAGGTATACATCACCCATCTTGAGGCGCCAGATACATTGTACAGAATTCAAATATAACTTAATAATACAACTGTCGTGTACAATATGACAAAACATAAACTGTGAGTTTGAATACAATATTTTCTACTAGAGATTATACAAACTCAAAAGGAGTCCTCATTACAATTATTATCACACTATTTCACAGAATAGTGAGGACTACTAATGCACTATCTAGACCATCCCTCTGCTTCCGACTAGTCCCAAATTTATGTTCTCATTTTCAAGAGAACGGTGAAAGAAAGGTGAGCTCAACTAGCCCAAAGAAGAAATATTATGACTAAGATAATGCGTAATAATTTATCGTTAGCCTTCAACAATGTTAAACTGATAAAATATAATAAATATCAAGTTTAACTGCAGTGGAACAAGCAATCCATTAAAAGAATCAAATAGAGAATAAAATCTACTATCTTCTATGATTTAAAAGGTTTTTCATCACTTTTATCACTGAGACTCAGCTTAATAAATAATCCACATCATCAAATCATCCCCGACTCTGTGCCAAGGATATTCTTTAAGATCACGACCATGAATTATCCATGCACTACGGGCCAAAGATAATCGTGTTTTCATCAACGGTCTTGATCATGCCATAAAATAATTCATCTTTGCACCCTTGGCCGAAGAGAATCCATAGCCATAATCATACCAAAAATTATCCATCAATGCACTACGACAAATGAGGATTTTTACCACATCATTCATCACATTACGGTCATGATTATACCAAATAATCCCTGGTCATAATCATGCCAAGTCCATCTATACAGTACGGGCCAAAGATGACTTTTACCACATCATTTGTAACATTACGGTCATGATTATACCGAATAATCCCTGGTCATAATCATACCAAGTCCATCTATGCACTACAGGCCACATATGACTTTCAACGTAATATAAACATGATGATGATGACAATATTATAAGCATTAATCAAACAAAATCAAGGATAAATATTAAAGACTTTAAATTTATCCAAATATTATCCATCATATAATAAACTCATGATCTAATATTGTTAATATTATAACAATATTTTAATTACTTCTTAAACTTATAAACAATTTATTTCAATTGTTTACACTTTATCAAATAATACATTTAATCATTCAAAATGCTATACTCATAAGATTTCATCACCAATGATTAAATCACTCATCAAAAATCAAGATATACCTTATATAGGATTTTCAAGCCCTAAAATCCTATTTACCAATTCTTCAACTCCACATAACATATTTAACTCATATGTTCGTAACTAAACTATTTTCATGAAAAATACCAAATCAGTCCCAAAAATTATTCTTTTCTGGGATTTAGCATAATATAGTCCCATATTTAACATATATTTTTCTCGGAATTTTTAAAATTCATTTACTATTTTTCAAAAATTAATTTCTAATTAATTCCTTAATAAATTAGCTACCTCAAGGTTAACTCCAGAAATTCCCAAATCTTGGCAGGATCTTACACATGTTAACGTGAGCTTCCAGTTTAAATTTCATAGTCATCGAAGTTATAGAACTCCGATTATAGCGTTTTTCGTCGGAAAAACCTAAATATTGAAATGGTCATAACTTGCTCATTTTAAGTTGGAATGAGCTCATTTTTGGACAGGAGGTACTTTAAACCATATACTTTCATGTCCCAAAAGGCCAGAATTTTTTTCACAAATTAAGTGGTCGAAAATGCCCTTTTAAAAATCTGGGCAGTAGCTTTTTCTTAAATTGCAGCTTTTGACTCCTTTACTAAAATCAGTCCACATGAAAATCTACAACACCTTTTCCAGTGATTATACTTGGATAAGTTACAAAACTCATAGACCTAACTCTGGAACTTGACCTCACTCAAAAATTCGAAATATAATAGGAGATATGATCAATTGAATTTCATGTTCCATTTTCACCAAAATCTGATTTTCAACCCTTTGTGATTTCTAAGAAACTTTCAAGTTTTCACATAATAACTAACATAACTCATCATAACACTTACTAATACCACATATACCCATAACTTTTATCAGTCCAATACTTTTTTTATGACGTTCATCATAATCCACGTAAACAGATCATTTCCACAATTTAACAAGGAATGAAATACAAAGGATCGTTCACCATGCATGTGATAATCAACATAGACATGTTATTCCAACAGAATAATAAAGAATGGAATAACAGAAGGATTCACCATGCATGCGATAGAGACCGCATAGACAGGTTATTCCCAACAGAATAATAAATAATGGAACCAGTCCCACAGAACGCAAAACACGGATATTCGGCGAATAATAAAGAATGGAATAACAATGAAATCACCATGCATGCGATAGAAGCGCATGCATAAAAGTTATTCCAACAAAATAATTAATGGAACTGTGTCAGCGTAATACGACCGACGGGATATTTCGACGTAATAATAAAGAACGAAATAATAGAAGAATTTCACCATGTATGCGGTACTTCGCATAAACAGGTTATTCCAACATAATAATAAAGAATGGAATAACAGAAGAATTCCACCAAGTATAAGATATTCCACGTATACAGGTTATTACAACAGAATAATAAAGAATGGAATAACATAAGTTCTCTTTATGAATAAGAAAGAAAGAGTACCCCTTACAAGTACAACAAATAATATTCCCTACCTTTGAAAGAAGAGTATTCCGACTGGTAGAGCGATAATATACTTGAAGAAAACTTGTACTATGCTCAAAGTTTTCTTAAACTATAAAGAAATACGCTCAAGATTATAGAAGAAGAATTCTCTCTATAGTTTCTCTCTCTAGAGTTTCAGTGAATTCGTAAGAAATAATGAATGAATGAGCTTCTATCTATAGAAGAATGGACTGCATAGTAATTAATTCATGAACGGTCCAGATTGATTTACTTTAATCGAGCGGTCGATTTAAAGAAAAATCTTTTAAATAAAATATAATATTTTCTATTTATAATCTAATAAAATGAATAACTTTATAAAAGTATTACATTTTATATAAAAAGATTTTACTATGCCAAACACTACGCAGTACTATGCAACACTACGCATAATAAAATATAATATATTCTATTTATAGAATATCTTTATAAAAGTATTCTATTTTATATAAAAAGATTTTACTATGCAAACACTATATAAGCACTATGCAAACACTATGCATAATAAAATATAATATATTCTATTTATAGAATAACTTTATAAAAGTATTCATTTTATATAAAAGATTTTACTATTAAAACATTAAACCAACAATCCATATTGATTTACTATTATAATTTCAACCAACGGTCTGAAAAATTAGCACATCTCTTCATGGAATAATATTGTACCCAAAAATGATTTAGACCGAAAATAAATATATTTTTCGGGTGAATAGTACCCCGACACAAAAAGTGTCTCAAATACCAGAGTGAACAATACTAGAGTGAATAGTAATCGGGTGAATAGTAACCCGTGAATAGTAATTCGTGAATAGTACTTCGACACGAAAAATACCCCAAATACCCGAGTGAATAATATTCGGGTGAATAGTAATTTAGGTGAATAGTAACCCATGAATAGTAACTCGTGAATAGTAACTCGTGAATAGTACTCGACAGAAAAAGTCCCCCAAATACTCGAGTGAACAATACTAGAGTGAATAGTAACCGGGTATTTTATGACAACTTGTCTACTTAAATTTTTTTTCACATATCACCCTTAACTTTAAACTTTTATCAATTTAACTATTTACCAAAATAGAAAAATTGAATACTTTTATTTAATAAAATTCGGGGTCTCACAAAAGCACTCTCTCATCGGTCTCTCTCACTTCTCAGATCTACTTTACTCTCATCTCTCTCACTTCTCAGATCTCGAACTCTCTCAGTCTCTCAGATCCAGACGCCGATAGCCATCACCTCGGTTCTTCATCTCGAACTCTCTCATCGGTCGACGCCGACGGCCATCGCCTTAGTCCTTGTAACATTCTAGAATTTTAAAGTGTAATATTAAATATTTATTGATTTATATAAGTATTTAATGGATATGATTATTTGTTGAATAAATAATTATTCAATTTGAGTTGATGTGGTTTAGTTAATTATTTGTTGAATTAATAATTAAATAATATATATTAAATATTTATTTGAAATATTAAATATTTATTGAATTATATAAGTAGAATGGCGGTTTGAGTTGATGTGGTTTAGTTAATTATTTGTTGAATAAATAATTAAGTAGCTAAGAAAATTAATTGTTATGAGATTATATACCAATTTAATTTAATAAGTAAGCTAGAGAGCTTATAGTGATTTAAATAAATTATAATATTTTAAATGGGAAATTATAATTTAAAATATTAGTTGGTCGAATAAAGTTACAATTATAAAAGAAATTATAGTTATGTGATATTAAATTATGTGCTAAAGTAATTTAATAGATTAATGTTTTAATTGATTAATTAATTAAATAAAAGTGTGACTAATAACCTTGCTATAAAGGAGTTATTAAAATAAATTAAAGGACTTTAATTTAGTTTTTTTTGCTAAACATGTCTTATTGCATAATAAGTCTTTAATCTAATGATGTTTTAGCAAACAAGGTATAAGGATTAATCCATTTATTTTAGTTAGACTTACCAAACAAGGTGTAAGGATTAATGAGTTATTTTATTTTGATTAGCCAAATAAGCCTTATGGCTTTTGATTTTCAAATAAAACATAAGCGATATAATTATATCTATACTTATATTATATCATTAATATATATTATTACTATATACGTTATATTGTTAGTATGTATGTTAGAGAAGAAGACTCAGTTGAAGTTTACAGAGAGAAAAGAAGAGAGGAAGGAAGGCTAGAGAAATTGAGAAAGGAATTTGGGAAGAAGAAGCTTGATAATCAAAAGGATAATCTAACTCTAGGATATCATCTTCTTAATCAAAGGTAGGAGCTCAATCTCTTTCTTTAAAAGTTTAGTTTTCCTCTTCCCAAAAAGTCTCTGTAAAAATATTTGTAAAAGAAGAATTGTTGATATGTATATAGTTTAGTATAATAATTGTTTGTAAAAGGTTGTTTCATGAGTTTATGCATGATTATAGAAAAATTAATTCATGTATGTATGTGTTTTGTGAAGAAAATATATTACAGAGTGTTCATATAAAAAATGTATGAGTATGGCTTAATTTAAAATAGAAATTAAGGTTTAATTAATTGTTAAATTGATAAATTAATTATGGAAATTGATAGAGTATGTATAATCATAACTATGATGTTTTGAAATTTCTGTTTTGATTGAAAAACAAAATCACAGTGTTGATTTTCATTAAAAATGTCAACAATGGAGTTTTTGCCAAAAACATTGAAATTGGGTGTTATAAATTTGATGTTTATGTTATTTTATGAGTAGAAACATGTTAGAAGTCTTCACAATATGTTTATATGAAGTCTATATGTGTATTACATGTTAATCAGTCTATTAGATTCGAGCTTTTAGGCTAATTTGGCTTTTGTTCATACTGTTGCCAAGCTTGGTCGCCAGATTTTGAGTCTGGTGCATGCATATGTACCCAAGAAGATAAATATCGCGCCGCAGTGCCGACGCCTACCCAACCAGTAATACCAACCAAATGCCCGTGACTGAGTCATGAGTCATAAAGGTTAACTGTAAATTGTGGCATGTATGAAGTTAATAGAATGGTTCGACATTGTACTTTTTTGTACACGAAATTTTAAGAAACAACATGTGATGATTGTAAGACATGTAAAATATTGATGTTAGTATTTTATACTATGAATAATTATGTTATTAAAGATTAGCTTTTGATTATGTGATTAAAATCCAATTTTAAATGATGAACGTACTTAGTTATGTTTGTAAAGTGGTAATGGCTAACTATGTCATGATGACATATGTTTATAGGATATTGTGATTCGTATTGATTCGGTTTAGCCTACGAGCAAGGCAAGTTTTCTAACTCTATTTTATAATTGAGCAAGTTCTCTAACTCAAAACTTCATTGTGCGAGTTTAATTTCATTTGGTACATTATTGTTTTCAAATTCAATTACAATTGTTGTAAATTGCTACTTCTACACTTTAAGTAGAGCTAGATTGCCTATTATTGAGTAAGTCATTGTATCTAGTTACTCATGACGATATAAGTTTTCTAATCTATTATCTTGTTAATTCAATTCATCGTTTTCAATTAGATTACAATATAATGATGTAAGTTATTTGGAGCAAGTTATTCTTGTATTTAACTTGTGGTTTAGCATGCACAACTATATATGATATGCATGCTTACTATTCAATTCTAATTAACCTTGGCTTAGTGTTGTTCTAGCAAGGTATGCTATAGTTATTCAAATTGTATGCTATTAGATTATTCCTAATGCATGATTTTAGTTTATTATAATTGATTCAATCACGATTATTCTATAGTATAGTGTTATTGGTCTTATTCAACTATTCCTTAGTTGATGTTCGATAAATTCAAATTTCCTTGAAAGTTTATCCAAACCAAACTTACTTTAAAAGTGCGGACTTGTATTCTAAATCTTGAGATGAACAACTCTTTTAATAGAGGTTTACGCTTAAGCGTTGAAATGGTTGTGCACAATACATTATACGAAGGGTTGATCCCCCTAAGTATGTGGAGTCCTTATAGTCTTATGACTGTTAAAGTTAATATTGAAAGATTACTTATAACTGTGGACATGATTCGTGGTCATTAGACCCTCAGTGAATGTTATAATTTTTAGAAAGTTAATAGAATATATTATTCAATTCTATTGAGCCTAATATTGGCAATTGATGTAAAAGTTTAAAGATTTATTTATTGTTATTTCAAGTGGGCCTTGTTTACTCACTCTTGCCTGTAAAATTTCTTCTGACTTAAAGTGAAAGCGGGTGACGTACCTAGCACCAGATGAGGGAAAAGGAAAGATGAATAAAAATCTGAAGACTTGTAATAGTTTTGATAGTTTACTTTTCGGACTTTGGTTTAAAGATTGTAATGAAGTTTATTTAAATTTCCGCATTTGAATGATTGTTGTTAAAGGTTAGATAACCTGGGAGATTTTATTTAAGTTTTATCCTGTATGGGCAGGTTTTGATTATTCAATTTTATTATAATTGGGTAGTTAGAAATGAATGTTTTGATTAAGTGAACACCAAATTTTGAGGAAATGAAGTACCAGGATTTGGGGGTGTCACAGGTTGGTATCAAAGCTTTAGGTTATGAACCTTAGGTGGGGGAAAAAAGCCTTAGGAAGTAACCTTTGAAAAGATAGTGGAGATAACTCTTATCGAGTTTTAGAAAAGAAGTAATAAAACACTTATGTTCTTATGTTATTTTAATTTATGGACTCGTGAGTGTCGAATAGTAATGATTAATAATTAAAACTTTAAAACTTTGTTGTCAGGATGACTAATGTAGGAGAATCCTGTCAGGCTAGGGAGGAGGAACCTCAAATGCCTATAGAGGAGGAGCCTCGCGACATTCAGGTAGTTTGGGAACAACTACTTCCACGGGAGTCAGCCCCGTTGGTCACAGTAGTTGAGGATGAGGATGATGATGTGGAGACAGACGAGGAGGATCCCGTTGAGTTACCACAGGAGGATGAGGATGACGAGGACGAGGAGGAAAGGATTCCACTTAACTCGATAGCTGGCCGTATATACGATGAGGTGCATGACCGTAACGTAGAACTTCAGGATACAGTTGAGGAGTTACAGGAGATAGTAGCTGAACAACAAACTACAATGACACAAAAAGACGGCGAGATCCAGGATCGTGAGGAACGACTGACAAACGCCGAGGAGAAACTAATACAGACTGAAGGAGAGAAAGAACAATTGATCGAGATGGTTGCTGAACTGAAGAACAAGCTGAGAGAAGAAGCTGCTAAGAGGGCAAGAGCTGAAGATGCATACGAGGAAGCTTATCAACGAACTGGAAGAGCAGTAAGGAACTCATAGGCGAAAAGGATGAAGATGGAAGAGATGGATAAAGTATTTGACACCGTAATTAATCGAGCTCAAGATCGGGTCATGGGATATTCGATTCAGTTCGAGACGCTGCCATCATATGTATTAGATCGCAGGACAATGTTTCGAGTCATGGAGGAAGAACGTGATAGGGCTAAGAAGTATCTTAATAGAACATCGTAGTTGTTGTACGATGAGTGAAAGGTTAAATAAATTGTAAATCCCAAGTGTTATACAACCTATGGGATATAACTATGATGTTGTCCTGAAACTTTTGTAGTTCAGGAAAGTAATGTAGATAGCAGTGATGCTATTGTTTTATGTTTTTCAAAAAGGTTTTGAATAAATAAAACTTGTTACTTTATTCAAATTGTTATGTGTTATGTGGTTATTTCTTTTATGGAGGCAAGTTAATTAGAAAATACTTAAAGAAGCTGAGTAATAATCTAATAGATGTTTTGTTTTAACAGAAAATGCCTCCCAGACGTGAACCACCCCGACAGAGAAACAATGAGAGAACTACCAATAACAACAATGTTGACGGTAACCCCGTTCAACAACTAATGACACTATCTTGGCGGGGAGCATTGCAGAATCAACCACAAAACCATGGTATAACGTTTAAGGATTTCAAGGCGGTTGGACCACCGAATTCAGAGGGTCTATGAATCGGTCGAAGCACAAACACGGATTATGGAGATAGAAAAAATATTCGATGTCGCTAGGGTAGGGGATGATCAGAAGACTTCTTTCGCAACATTCATGTTGAAAGCAGAAGCTAGTTATTGGTGGCATGCCAATAAAACTCGGGAAGGGCCAAGACTGATGACCTGGGATAGGTTCAAGGAGTTGTTCTTCGAGACCTATTTCCCAGAAAGTTCGAAGAGTCAGCTAGAAGTGCAGTTTCTGGAATTAAAGCAGGGAACGATGACGGTATCTGAGTATGCCGCGAAATTCAATGAATTGGCGAAGTTTGCGCCATATCAGGTCAACACAGACGAGCGTAAGGCTAAGAGATTTGAACAGGGACTGAAGCACTGGCTGTACAGTAGGGTATCCCTGTTCCAGTTGAAGACATTTGCAGCGGTGATGGAGAAAGCAGTACTCGCTGAAGGTGGAGGCGAGGCAGTGACAAAGTTCAATCAGGAACAAAAGAAGAAGAAGAATGAGAATGAGATTAAGAATGGAGGTGGTAGCGGTGGAAACAACAACAACAACAACAACAACAACAACAGCTTGAATAGGAAGTGGAATGGGAGCATGGGTGCTGGACACCAGCAGGGTAACCAGCAAAACAAAAAGTTTGAAGCATGTGTGACATGCGGGAAATTTCACAAGGGTGCGTGCTTAATGGGGAAGTGGGTATGCTTCAATTGTGGCCAGGAGGGTCACATCGCCCCAAGTTGCACTCAACCAAAGAAGAATGTGTGCTTCACGTGCGGATCCAAGGATCACTTTGCTCGTGAATGTCCTAAGAAGAAGGATGGAGTGACAACCAAAAGTAATGGAGGTAACAATGGAGGTACATAGGCCATTGCAGGACCTGCAGCATCAAATAAACCCACAGCCAGAACCTTCAACATGACTGTGCAAGATGTTGTGCAATCAAAAGATGTAGTGTCAGGTATTATCCCAATCAATGATATAAATGCTTATGTATTATTCGATTCGGGTGCTACTTGTTCATTTATATCTGATGAATTTGTTAAGAGGTTAGAATTTCCTAGAGAAGAACTAAATTTTCCTTTGAACATAGAAATTGCGAATAAGGAAGTAATCCCTGTTAGATTCGTATACAAGAACTGTAGGGTGAACATTAAGGAAAATATCTTGTTTGTAGATTTGATTCCGATTAGACTCGGGGAATTTGATGTAATTTTGGGGATGGATTGGCTGTTCAAATATGGAGCAGTAATCGATTGTCACAAGAAGTGTGTAAACCTTATGACTCCGTCAAAGGTAGTATTTTATGGTAGCAAGTCGCCTAAACAAATGAAATGTCTGATGACTATGCAGGCCAAGAAATTGTTGAGTCAAGATTGTGTGGGCTATTTAGCTTACATAGTCGATACTCAGAAGAAGGGTGTGAAACTAGAAGAAATACCGGTAGCGAGAGAATTCAAAGACGTGTTTCCAGAAGATTTTCCAGGACTTCTGCCTGATAGAAAAATTGAGTTCGTGATCGACTTGGCACCGGGAACAACACCAATATCGAAGGCCCCGTACAGAATGGCTCCGATAGAAATGAAGGAACTGATGGTATAGTTGCAAGAGTTGTTGGACAAGAAATATATTCAACCAAGCGTATCTCCATGGGGAGCGCCAGTTTTATTTGTTAAGAAGAAGGACGGATCAATGCGTCTTCGCATTGATTATAGGGAGTTAAACAAGGTCACTATTAAGAATAGGTATCCGTTGCCTAGAATAGATGACTTGTTTGATCAGCTGAAGGGTGCTAAATATTTCTCGAAAATAGATTTGAGAAGTGGGTATCACCAATTGAAGGTAAGAAAGGAGGATATACCTAGAACGGCATTCAGAACTCGATACGGATATTACGAGTTTTTGGTGATGTCTTTTGGTCTAACTAATGCCCCTGCTGCGTTCATGGATTTGATGAACAGGGTGTTTAAACCATTCTTAGACAAGTTTGTAGTGGTATTTATTGATGACATTCTGGTGTATTCCAAAACTCAAGAAGAACACGTGGAACATTTACGTTTCACATTGGAAACACTAAGGAAGGAAAAGTTGTATACGAAATTCTCTAAGTTCGAATTTTGGCTCGATCGTGTACAATTTTTGGGTCATGTGATTGACAAAGATGGGATTTCAATGGATCCATCAAAAGTGGAAGCTGTAATCAATTGGGAACAACCAAGGACACCTTCAGAGGTGAGGAGTTTCTTGGGACTAGCCGGTTACTATAGAAGATTCATCCAAGATTTTTCTAAGATAGCCACTCCGCTAACAAATTTGACAAGGAAAGCTATAAAATTTGTTTGGACGGAGAAGTGTGAAGAGAGTTTCCAAGATTTGAAGAAAAAGTTAAGTATGGCACTTGTGTTGACGTTACCAGATAATACAGGAAATTTGTGGTGTATAGTGATGCCTCACATAAAGGGTTAGGTTGTGTTCTTATACACAATGGCAAAGTTATTGCGTATGCATCAAGATAACTGAAGGATTATGAGAAGTGGTATCCGACTCATGATTTGGAATTGGCTGCAGTTGTATTTACTCTGAAGATATGGAGACACTATCTTTATGGAGAGAAATGTGAGATCTACACAGACCACAAAAGTCTGAAGTATATTTTCACTCAGAAGGATTTGATCATGCGTCAAAGAAGGTGAATGGAATTGATAAAAGATTATGATTGTGAAATCTTTTATCATCCGGGCAAAGCAAATGTGGTGGCAGATGCTTTAAGCAGGAAAGGTCAGGAAAAGTTGATGCTGATAACAACTCAGGAGGAGCTCATTTCAGCAATGACAAAACTGGAGTTGGAAATCAAATTTCCAAAAGAATTTGACGAACAACTATTCCAGATAGAAGTTGGTCCAACTTTAGTGGAAAAAGTGAAGAATGCTCAACTACAAGATCAAGAATGTGGGAAAATCAAAGAGAAACTGATTAAAGGTGGTGATGTAAAATACAAGGTCGATACCGAAGGATTACTACGGTTCGAGGGAAGAATTTGGGTTCGAGCAGTGCTAGAACTGAAAGACGAAATCTTGACCGAAGCACACAACACAAGATATTCGATTCATCCAGGAAGCACGAAAATGTATCAAGATTTGCGCCAACATTTTTGGTGGCCAAACATGAAAAGGGATGTTGCTGAATGCGTAGAGAAATGCTTGACATGTCAAAGAGTAAAAGTCGAACATCAAAGACCCAGCGGGTTACTTCAACCGTTGAAAATACCAGAATGGAAGTGGGAACACATCACGATGGATTTTGTGGTGGGTCTTCCAACTACTCAGAGAGGATGCGATGCAATTTGGGTGATAGTGGAAAGACTGACGAAATCAGCGCACTTTTTACCAATAAAGATTAGATTCAATCTTGATCAGTTGGCAAGATTGTACAATAAAGAGATCGTTTCGAGGCATGGAGTGCCAGTATCAATTGTGTCCGATAGAGATCTGCGATTCACATCGAATTTCTGGAAGAGACTATAAGAATACATGGGGACACAGTTGCGAATGAGTACAACTTATCATCCACAAATAGATGGCCAAAGCGAACAAACAATTTAGACATTGGAAGATATGCTGAGAGCATGTGTCATGGACTTTAAAGGAAGCTGGGAAGAACAATTACCATTGGTGGAATTTGCTTACAACAACAGTTATCACGCGAACATCGGCATGCCACCTTACGAAGCGTTGTACGGCAAAAAGTGCAGAACTCCACTATGCTGGGATGAAGTCGGTGAACGTCAACTGCTAGGACCAGAACTAGTGCAACAAACTGCTGACGTTGTTAAACTCATTAGGACAAGATTAGTAGCTGCCTAAGACAAACAGAAAAAGTATGCTGATCAACACAGACAAGATCGTGCATTCGACGAAGGAACTTTTGAATTTTTAAAAGTTTCTCCCTGGAAGGGAAAAATTCATTTTGGTAAAGAGGGAAAGCTATGCCCGAGGTTTATTGGACCCTTTGAAGTGCTGCGAAGAGTGGGAGAAGTGGCTTACAAGGTAGCTCTACCTCCAGAGTTGGAAAACATTCATAAAGTTTTTCACATTTCGATGTTACGGCCATATAAACCCGACTACAAACATGTGATCGAGTATGAACTGCTATGCTGATTCGAGAAAGATTTGTCTTATGAAGAGGTTCTATCCGAGGATAGTCGACGTGAAAGAACAAGTGCTCAGAATAAAGTGATACATTCTATGAAGGTGATATGGAGGAACCACAACGTCAAGAAGAAGCTACGTGGGAACTCAAGAGAAAATGTTGAAAGAATACCCTGAGTTATTTGTTTAATCTGTGTCTTCGATTCTGGAGACAGAATCTTTGTAAGTAGGGAAGAATGTAACGAATGATTTGTTTGAGTTGTGATTCTGAGGACATAATCCTTGTAAGGAGGGATTGATGTAACATTCCAGAATTTTAAAGTTTAATATTAAATATATATTGATTTATATAAGTATTTAATGGATATGATTATTTGTTGAATAAATAATTGTTCAATTTGAGTTGATGTGGTTTAGTTAATTATTTGTTGAATAAATAATTAAATAATATATATTAAATATTTATTGAATTAAATAAGTATTTAATGGCGTTTGAGTTGATGTGATTTAGTTAATTATTTGTTGAATAAATAATTAAGGAGCTAAGAAAATTAATTGTTATGAGATTATATACCAATTTAATTTAATAAGTAAGCTAGAGAGCTTATAGTCATTTAAATAAATTATAATATTTTAAATGGGAAATTATAATTTAAAATATTAGTTGGTCGAATAAAGTTACAATTATAAAAGAAATTATAGTTATGTGATATTAAATTACGTATGCTAAAGTAATTTAATAGATTAATGTTTTAATTGATTAATTAATTAAATAAAAGTGTGAGTAATAACCTTGCTATAAAGGAGCTATTAAAATAAATTAAAGGACTTTAATTTAGTTTTTGCCAAACATATCTTATTGCATAATAAGTATTTAATCTAATGATATTTTAGCAAACAAGGTATAAGGATTAATCCATTTGTTTTAGTTAGACTTACCAAACAAGGTGTAAGGATTAATGAGTTATTTTATTTTGATTAGCCAAACAAGCCTTATGGCTTTTGATTTTCAAATAAAACATAAATGATATAATTATATCTATACTTATATTATATAAGTATAAGATATTCCACGTATACAGGTTATTACAACAGAATAATAAAGAATGGAATAACATAAGTTCTCTTCATGAATAAGAAAGAAAGAGTACCCCTTACGAGTACAACAAATAATATTCCCTACCTTTGAAAGAAGAGTATTCCGACTGGTAGAGCGATAATATACTCGAAGAAAACTTGTACTATGCTCAAAGTTTTCTTAAACTCTAAAGAAATACGCTCAAGATTATAGAAGAAGAATTATCTCTATTGTTTCTCTCTCTAGAGTTTCAGTGAATTCGTAAGAAATAATGAATGAATGAGCTTCTATCTATAGAAGAATGGACTGCATAGTAATTAATTCATGAACGGTCTAGATTGATTTACTTTAATCGGACGGTCCAGATTTAAAGAAAAATCTTTTAAATAAAATATAATATTTTCTATTTATAATCTAATAAAATGAATAACTTTATAAAAGTATTCTGTTTTATATAAAAAGATTTTACTATGCAAAACACTATGCAGGTACTATGCAACACTATGCATAATAAAATATAATATATTCTATTTATAGAATATCTTTATAAAAGTATTCTATTTTATATAAAAAGATTTTACTATGCAAACACTATATAAGCACTATGCAAACACTATGCATAATAAAATATAATATATTCTATTTATAGAATAACTTTATAAAAGTATTCTGTTTTATATAAAAAGATTTTACTATTAAAACATTAAACCAACAATCCATATTGATTTACTATTATAATTTCAACCAACGGTCTGAAAAATTAGCACATCTCTTCATGGAATAATATTGTACCCAAAAATGATTTAGACCGAAAATAAATATATTTTTCGGGTGAATAGTACCCCGACACAAAAAGTGTCTCAAATACCAGAGTGAACAATACTAGAGTGAATAGTAATCGGGTGAATAGTAACCCGTGAATAGTACTTCGACACGAAAAATATCCCAAATACCCGAGTGAATAATATTCGGGTGAATAGTAATTTAGGTGAATAGTAACCCATGAATAGTAACTCGTGAATAGTAACTCATGAATAGTACTCGACAGAAAAAGTCCCCCAAATACTCGAGTGAACAATACTAGAGTGAATAGTAACCGGGTATTTTATGACAACTTGTCTACTTAAATTTTTTTTCACATATCACCCTTAACTTTAAACTTTTATCAATTTAACTATTTACCAAAATAGAAAAATTGAATACTTTTATTTAATAAAATTCGGGGTCTCACAAAAGCACTCTCTCATCGGTCTCTCTCACTTCTCAGATCTACTTTACTCTCTATCTCTCTCACTTCTCAGATCTCGAACTCTCTCAGTCTCTCAGATCCAGACGCCGATAGCCATCGCCTCGGTTCTTCATCTCGAACTCTCTCATCGGTCGACGCCGACGGCCATCGCCTTAGTCCTTGTAACATTCTAGAATTTTAAAGTGTAATATTAAATATTTATTGATTTATATAAGTATTTAATGGATATGATTATTTGTTGAATAAATAATTATTCAATTTGAGTTGATGTGGTTTAGTTAATTATTTGTTGAATTAATAATTAAATAATATATATTAAATATTTATTGAATTATATAAGAGAATGGCGAGTTTGAGTTGATGTGGTGTAGTTAATTATTTGTTGAATAAATAATTAAGTAGCTAAGAAAATTAATTGTTATGAGATTATATACCAATTTAATTTAATAAGTAAGCTAGAGAGCTTATAGTGATTTAAATAAATTATAATATTTTAAATGGGAAATTATAATTTAAAATATTAGTTGGTCGAATAAAGTTACAATTATAAAAGAAATTATAGTTATGTGATATTAAATTATGTGCTAAAGTAATTTAATAGATTAATGTTTTAATTGATTAATTAATTAAATAAAAGTGTGACTAATAACCTTGCTATAAAGGAGTTATTAAAATAAATTAAAGGACTTTAATTTAGTTTTTGCTAAACATGTCTTATTGCATAATAAGTCTTTAATCTAATGATGTTTTAGCAAACAAGGTATAAGGATTAATCCATTTATTTTAGTTAGACTTACCAAACAAGGTGTAAGGATTAATGAGTTATTTTATTTTGATTAGCCAAATAAGCCTTATGGCTTTTGATTTTCAAATAAAACATAACTGATATAATTATATCTATACTTATATTATATCATTAATATATATTATTACTATATACGTTATATTGTTAGTATGTATGTTAGAGAAGAAGACTCAGTTGAAGTTTATAGAGAGAAAAGAAGAGAGGAAGGAAGGCTAGAGAAATTGAGAAAGGAATTTGGGAAGAAGAAGCTTGATAATCAAAAGGATAATCTAACTCTAGGATATCATCTTCTTAATCAAAGGTAGGAGCTCAATCTCTTTCTTTAAAAGTTTAGTTTTCCTCTTCCCTAAAAAGTCTCTGTAAAAATATTTGTAAAAGAAGAATTGTTGATATGTATATAGTTTAGTATAATAATTGTTTGTAAAAGGTTGTTTCATGAGTTTATGCATGATTATAGAAAAATTAATTCATGTATGTATGTGTTTTGTGAAGAAAATATATTACAGAGTGTTCATATAAAAAATGTATGAGTATGGCTTAATTTAAAATAGAAATTAAGGTTTAATTAATTGTTAAATTGATAAATTAATTATGGAAATTGATAGAGTATGTATAATCATAACTATGATGTTTTGAAATTTTTGCTTTTGATTGAAAAACAAAATCACAAAGTGTTGATTTTCATTAAAATGTCAACAATGGAGTTTTTGCCAAAAACATTGAAATTGGGTGTTATAAATTTGATGTTTATGTTATTTTATGAGTAGAAACATGTTAGAAGTCTTCACAATATGTTTATATGAAGTCTATATATGTATTACATGTTAATCAGCCTATTAGATTCGAGCTTTTAGGCTAATTTGGCTTTTGTTCATACTGTTGCCAAGCTTGGTCGCCAGATTGAGTCTGGCATGCAGCATGACCCATCAAGATAAATATCGCTATGCAAGATCTGACGCCATACTGCATGGCACCAACCAATGGCTCGTGACTGAGTCATGAAGGTTAACTCAGTAGCACAGCAGCCATGAAAGTTAGCAGAATGGTCTGACATTGTACTTTTTGTACACGAAATTTTAAGAAACACTGTGTGATGATTGTAAGACTGTAAAATATTGATGTTAGTATTTCTATACTATGAATAATTATGTTATTAAAGATTAGCTTTTGATTATGTGATTAAAAATCCAATTTTAAATGATGAACGTACTTAGTTATGTTTGTAAAGTGGTAATGGCTAACTATGTCATGATGACATATGTTTATAGGATATTGTGATTCGTATTGATTCGGTTTAGCCTACGAGCAAGGCAAGTTTTCTAACTCTATTTTATAATTGAGCAAGTTCTCTAACTCAAAACTTCATTGTGCGAGTTTAATTTCATTTGGTACATTATTGTTTTCAAATTCAATTACAATTGTTGTAAATTGCTACTTCTACACTTTCGTAGAGCTAGATTGCCTATTATTGAGTAAGTCATTGTATCTAGTTACTCATGACGATATAAGTTTTCTAATCTATTATCTTGTTAATTCAATTACTGTTTTCAATTAGATTACAATATAATGATGTAAGTTATTTGGAGCAAGTTATTCTTGTATTTAACTTGTGGTTTAGCATGCACAACTATATATGATATGCATGCTTACTATTCAATTCTAATTAACCTTGGCTTAGTGTTGTTCTAGCAAGGTATGCTATAGTTATTCAAATTGTATGCTATTAGATTATTCCTAATGCATGATTTTAGTTTATTATAATTGATTCAATCACGATTATTCTATAGTATAGTGTTATTGGTCTTATTCAACTATTCCTTAGTTGATGTTCGATAAATTCCAAATTTCCTTGAAAGTTTATCCAAACCAAACTTACTTTGGTGCGGACTTGTATTCTAAATACTGAGATGAACAACTCTTTTAATAGAGGTTTACGCTTAGCGTTGAAATGGTTGTGCACAATACATTATACGAAGGGTTGATCCCCCTAAGTATGTGGAGTCCTTATAGTCTTATGACTGTTAAAGTTAATATTGAAAGATTACTTATAACTGTGGACATGATTCGTGGTCATTAGACCCTCAGTGAATGTTATAATTTTTAGAAAGTTAATAGAATATATTATTCAGTTCTATTGAGCCTAATATTGGCAATTGATGTAAAAGTTTAAAGATTTATTTATTGTTATTTCAAGTGGGCCTTGTTTACTCACTCGCTCGTAAAATTTCTTTACAACTAAAGTTGAAACGGTGACGTATCTAGCACCAAAGAAGGGAAAAGGAAAGATGAATAAATATGAAGACTTGTAATAGTTTTGATAGTTTACTTTCAGACTTTGGTTTAAAGATTGTAATGAAGTTTATTTAAATTTCCGCATTTGAATGATTGTTGTTAAAGGTTAGATAACATGGGGGATTTTATTTAAGTTTTATCCTGTATGGGCAGGTTTTGATTATTCAATTTTATTATAATTGGGTAGTTAGAAATGAATATTTTTATTAAGTGAAAACCAAATTTTGAGGAAATGAAGTACCAAGATTTGGGGGTGTCACAGTCCTTCATCTCGAACTCTCAATCTCCCAACTCAAGTCTCAAGAGTTAAGCAAGTCTCATCCCGTCATCCGCCATTCTTGGTTCACCGGCATTTAATTTTCGTAAGGTGTTTGATCCGATATTGCGAATGGTCGTGAATGTGAATTTGGAGGAGGACCGGATGATTAAGAGGATATTTGTGTTTAGTGGCATGGAATTTGATCAGCCTCCAAGAATCACTAGAGACCGATTATCAAGCTATAACCAAAAAGTTTATTGTGAAAGGTTATGGCTCTTGTGTGCCGTAGATTGTATTCGAATTTGAAGGACTCAAGAGCCACGCCGTCCTGTCCCAGGGAACCAGCCAGGGGTGGCACTTGTTAGTGGCTATTCCAAGAACTTGATGACTATCTTCTTAGAGGATAATGGAGATCTGACTCCGAAGACTGTTATGGAAGCATCCATTGCTGACGACGATTACAAAAACCTTGAAGTGCTCAATTGATAAATTTATGGGGATGAGTGTCTTTGGTTTCCCCCTCCTACTTGCCTACTTGCCTACTTGCCTTGTTGGACAGTTATGAGTTAACAGTTAATTTATGTTGGATGGTGGTTCGGTTATTACCCGAATAACCGAACGCACAATTCGGTAATTCAGTATTCGGTTATTAGAAAATTTCGGTTATTATTTCGGATAATAAAATTATTAATAATTCAGTTTTCGGTTATAACCGAATAGCTTATTCGGTTCGGTTATAACTGAATGATCACTCCTACTCACAATACTATAGAATAAGAATTTCTAATATTGAAGGTGTGTTTTAGGAAGGAGGGGTTACCCCCTATTTATAGTGCAGCACGGAGGAAAGAAACAACGCAATCCGCCTAACATTTCATATTTTTTTCTTCTGTGCCTAATTTTTGCCTAACTCCTCTCATTTTCTTATAGGAGAGGACCCACCCATTTGAAAAACTTAGTTTGCAGGAAATGTCTCACCAACCCACTTTTATCACATGCATTTATATAATACTATTATTTAAACAATTATAATATATTTAAATGAATATTTTATCGGAGAAGATAATTGTCAAACTTTCAACCAATATTTCATGTTAAATTTCTTCATTTATATCAAAATTGAACCAAGATCCACCACATAATAATTATTCATAATTTATATTATAAGCTCACAATATTAACAACCAGATCATTCCTAGGAAAGGGGGGCTTTCCAATAAGGACTTCTCCTTATTGGCGCAATTAGGTGACCAATCCCTTTTCCTCGACAGAACTTTCTAGACATTGTCAATAATGCAAATAATAATATGAATAACTTTGTCGTCTCAATTATTGATTTAATAATATAAAATATCGTGACAATAATTGAATCAATAATGTGAGATACAATGTAGCAATTATTGTGGTAATAATTGAATAAAATTGAGTAACTTTTCACGTAAGCATCAACAATCAAAGATATTGTGCAATACAGTGTGCTACTATGCAACCACGCGTATTACTGTACTTTTATCACTGGGTATTTCAACAGTTAACGGTAAAACTTTCGCCGTTATTTTTATAAAAAGATATTTCTGTCATTTTCTAACTCCGACAGTAATTTCGTTGTGGGGTCCACCAATGATTGTGCCGTCGTACGAATATTCCCTGTTAAAACGAATATTTCCTGACCAATCGAATATTTTATAACAACATGCTTACTTTGCAAAATTTATAAATATTACCCACAACTATAACATTATATCAAATCCACACCATAATAATCAAAATGATATTTAAAGAAAATTATTCTTTATTCATAAAAGTTGGGGTCGTACAACCTCCCCTTCTTATGAAATTTTATTCTCGAAATTGGTGTATGTACCTGGTATATCGAAGAGGTGAGGATACCTTGATTTCATTTCAGATTCTAACTCCTAGGTCATTTTTTCAACATCGTGGTTTCTCCATAAAACTTTGACTTGAGGTAATCTTGGAGCATAGAATATGTTCCTTCTTATCCAAGATTTTAACAGGTACCTCTTCATACGTTAAATCTTCCGCTATCTCGTCTAGTTATAATTCAATAATGTGGTTCGGGTCTTCCACATATTTACGTAACATAGATATGTGAAAAACGTTATGAACACGAGATATACTTGGCGGTAAGGCGAGTCTATAGGCCACAGTTCTTACTCGATCGAGGATTTCAAATGGGCCAATGAATCGAGGATTGAGCTTTCCTCTCTTTCCAAATCTCGTAACTCCTTTCCATGGAGTAACACGTAACAACACATGATCTCCAACATTGAATTCCATGTCCTTTCGATGAAGATCAGCATAACTCTTTTGTCGATCTTGTTAGGTTTTTATACGTTATCGGATCATTTAAATCTTTTATGTTGTCATGCGTACCAATTCTGGTCCCAACAACGTTGCTTCACCCACCTCATCCCAGCATACTGGAGAACGACACTTGCGTCCATACAACTCCTCGAATGGAGTCATGCCAATACTTGCTTAATAACTGTTGTTGTAGGAGAATTCCACCAATAGCAAGAACTTCCCAACTTCCTTTGAAGTCAAGGACACATAGTCTTAATATATCTTCAAGAGTTTGAATAGTCCTCTCCGATTGCCCGTCCGTTTGAGGATGATATGCCGAACTGAATCGTAAATCCGTGCCCATAGCTTTCTGCAAACTAACCCAAAATCGTGAAGTGAATCTTAGGTCTCGATCAGAAACTATGGATAATTTCATACCATGCAGTCTTACAATCTCATTTATGTATATACGGGCAAGACGTTCAAGTGAATAAGTTTTTTGTATATGTAAGAAATGAGCAGACTTGGTTAATCTATAGACAATAACCCAAATTGCATATATGCCTTGAGAAACCTTGGGAAGACCATTAACAAATTCCTTGGTATTGTGTTCCCACTTCCATTATGGAATTTCAAGTTGTTTCAATAGAACTTTTGGCACTTGATACTCCGCCTTGACATGTTGACAAGTTAGACACCTTGAGATAAACTCCGTTATCTCTCTTTACATATTACTCCACCAAAATGTATGTCGAAGATCACAATATATTTTGGTACTCCCAGGATGGATTGAAAATGGTGTGTTGTGAGCCTCCATCATGACTTTATACTTTAAATCAGAGTCGTTAGGAACATAAAGTCTGGAGTTGACTCGAAGTACTCCTTCATCATCAATTCTTGCTTCCAGAATAGCACATTCTTGTACTTTCTTCTTCATACGCATCAGCTCTAGGTCTGTAGCTTGAGTAGCTTTAACTTTATCGATTAAAGTCAGTTCTACTCGTATATTTGACATCATCACGTGGGTCCCTGGAGTCTTTAACTATATCTGTATCATTTACAAGTCATACAAAATGGGCCTTTACGTTGACAATATCGCACTCGTACCCGCATATGATCTTCCAGGATGGTATTAAATGGTATGATCGTAATCTTTCAACAGCTCGAGCCAACGTCGTTGCCGCATGTTGAGTTCCTTTTGGGTGAGGAAATATTTGAGGCTTTTATGATCTGTATAAATCTCCACATTCTCCCTCATACAGGTAATGACTCCGGATTTTAAGCGCGAAAACGACTGCTGCCAACTCTAGATCATGAGTAGGATAATTCCTCTCATATTCTTTGAGTTGTTGTGAAGTATAGGCTATGACTTTCCCATGTTGCATGAGAACACATCCTAAACCTTTGCCTGAAGCATCGTTGTATATGATAAATCCCTCCGAACCAGATGGTATTGTTAGAACATGTGCTAAAATGAGTCTCCTCTTGAGTTCTTGAAAACTCTTCTCATATTCCTCACTCTAACCAAATTTTGTATCTTTTTGAGTCAGCTGAGTTAATGGAGTAGCGATTCGAGAAAATCCTTCCACAAATCTGCGATAATAATCAGCTAAGCCCAGAAAGCTATGTACTTCGGTTACTGACTTAGGTTGCTCCCAGCTTTGTATTGCTTCAATCTTCGCTGGGTCAACAGATATTTCATGATTCGATATCACGTACCCAAGGAATGCTACTTCCTCAAGCCAAAACTCGTATTTCTTCAACTTAGCATATAACTTGTTTTCACAAAGCTTTTGGAGTATCAATCTCAAGTGTTGCTCATGATCTTCACGGCTTTTGGAGTATATAAGGATGTTATCAATAAAGACGAACACAAAATGATCCAAATATTCTTTGAATACTCGGTTCATCATATCCATGAAGGCAGCATGAGCATTGGTTAATCCAAAAGACATTATTAGGAATTCGTAATGCCCGTACCGAGTTCTGAAAGAAGTCTTTGGAATGTCATCAGTTTTAATCTTTAACTTATAATATCCGGAACGAAGATCAATCTTTGAAAAGAATTTAGTGCCTTGCAACTGGTCAAACCGTTCATCAATGTGAGGCGACGGGTACTTATTTTTGATGGTGACACGATTCAACTCCCGATAATCAATACAAAGTCGCATACTCCCATCTTTCTTCTTTACGAACATAACGGGAGTACCCCAAGGAGTCGTACTAGGACAAATGAAACCGATGTCTAACAACTCCTGCAGTTTTAACTCCTGAAGTTCAATTGGAGCAATTCGATATGGGGCTTTGGAAATGGGTCTTGTACCGGGTTCAAGGTCACAAAACTCTATTTCACGCTCTAGGGGGAGGCCAAGAAGTTCTTCGGGGAATACGTCAGGAAATTTATTAACAATAGAAATATCATTTAAATCTGTCGTATTTTTATTTAAATCCGTGACATGGGCTAAGAAAGATTGACATCCAATTTTTAATAAACGAATAGCTTTATGGCTTGATATGACAGTGATTTACTTTAGTGGTTTGGTTGCTTGAATTTTCATAATAGGTTGGTTAGGAATATGAAAGCTAACAACCTTACGAAAATAATTAATTTTTGCATGATGAGTAGTTAACCAATCAATCCCTAAAATCACATCAAATTCAAGTATTTTCAAAGAGATAAGATCGATAGGTAACGTGAGGGTGCCGATTTGAATCAAACAAGATTTATAAACAGTGGATGTAATGAAGGTTTCTCCCAACGGAGTTTCAATAGATAAGTCAAAGTTTAATTTCTTCAGAGTTAAATTTAAACGTTGAGCGCAAGTAGGAGAAATAAAAGAATGGGTAGAACTAATATCAAATAAGGTATAGACTTCACAAGAGTTTATGATTAGCTTACCCGTGATAACCTTGTTCGGGTTCCTCGCTTTTTGAGAAGTTACGACAAACGCTCTCTGTTGAACTACCGACTTTGACCTGTCTGGGACGGCCTTTGGTGTCTCCATCCCAGCTGGACTAGACTTCACTACACGACAAAATCGGGCAAGGTGATCTTCTCTTCCACAATTATAACATGTTTTGGACTGCATCGTGCAGTTTGGATTGATGTGTCCCTCCCCTCCGTATTTAAAGCATACAATCGGTGGTCATTCTCCTTCCTTAAAAATGGGTGTTAGTGTTGCTGTCTTTCCATCATTATTAAACCTTCTCTTCTTGAAATTTCCACTTCTGTTGTCTTGGCCATGATTACCACCGAAGTGGTTGCCATTTCTGGCATGTTGATCCCCTCCACGTTTGTTGTCACTGCTTCGATGACTGCTACCACTGGTATTATCGATATGCCGGCTGTGCTCTCTTGGTTGGGTTGACTCATTATCGTGCTCCAATAACTAAGTCTTATTCACAACATCTGAATACAATCAAAGTTTGTGAGAAATGAGGTATTGACATATTTTGGGTTTCAAAACTCGCAGAAACATTCACGTCATTCTCTCCTCATTATCTACCAAATGGGATGCAAACCGGGATAACTCCGCAAATTTAGCCTCCTACTGCGATACGGTCATATTGTTTTGCTCTAGATGGAGGTATAGATGAAGGTATTATACTGTAATAATTCGAGCCTCTAATCGTGTAATTATCAAAACTATGTTTTCTTATAAATAGAAGCTCATTCTTTTTTCATTCTCACCAATTCACTAAGACTCACAAGAGCAATTATAGAGAGAGAAGCTATTGAGAGAAAGAAGAAGAGTATTCTACTACTTCACTATTCCAGTATTCAGTTTTCTTCTAAGGTAAAGGATATTATTTTTGTTCAATATTCATATGAAATAATATTTTCTTCCATACTCTGTAGTATGTAAGTAATATTATTTCGTCTCGTATTCCTGATTATACCCTCATTTTGTTAAAGTATTGCTTCTATACTCCGAGAAATTAGTAGAATATCCTTGAAATTTGCGCTTCATCTAGTATCGTTTCATAATGATATTTTTCTGCACATTCTTGTTAAATTTTAAGTTTTTCATGTCGGAGTACTATTCATGGGTACTATTTATTTATACGGTATTATTCACGGGGTACTATTCACAAATTATTATTCACAAGGTACTATTCGTGAAATACTATTCACGGATACTATTCACAAAGTA
The DNA here is from genome assembly GCA_020205615.1 of Panax quinquefolius. NCBI lineage: Eukaryota > Viridiplantae > Streptophyta > Magnoliopsida > Apiales > Araliaceae > Panax > Panax quinquefolius. The sequence continues at coordinate 59,883,584 of CM035151.1, forward strand.
CTATTCACGGGATATTATTCACAAAGTAATTCACTCAGATACTATTCACCCAGAGTACTATTCATGACAAAAATTAATTTTTTTTCGGTCCAAATCATTTTTGATACAATATTATTCTTGAATTTTACTCTACAAAAAGCAAAGATTGTTGACAATTTGGACATTATTAAATTCTGGATAAATTAAATTATAAATCTTTAAAATTTATCCTTTGCTTTCATTTAATTGAATTCTTATATCATTGTCATCATCCTCGTGCTAATATTGTGATGAAAGTCATCTTTCGTCGTAGTGCATAGATGGACTGTTGATTGGTATGATTATGACCAGGGATCATTCAGTATAATCATGACCTGTAATGTTACAAATGATATGGTAAAAGTCCTCATTGGCCTGTAGTGCATTGATGGATAGTTGTTGCTATGATCATGACCATTGGTGATTACACGAATATCCTTGGTCCGTAGTGCATGGATAATTCGTGGACGTGACACTAATGAATATCCTTGGCCCGTAGTGCATGGATAATTCAGTGATGTGGATTTTTTATTGAGCTGAGTCTCAACGATAAAGTTTATGACAAACTTTTTAAATCATAGAAGATAGTAGATATCATGCTCTACTTGACTCTTCTAATGGATTACTTGTTCCGCTGCAGTTAAACTTGTTGTTTATTATCAGTTTAACATTGTTGAAGGCTAATGGTAATTTATTCTGCATTATCTTAGTCATAATATTTCTTACTGGGCTAGTTGAGCTCACCCTTTTGCTTTCTTTATTTTCTTCAGGAAATGAGAAAGTAGCCGGGACTAGTCGAGGAATGGAGTGACGGTCCGAGATGGTGGCTGTAGTAGTCCTCACTATTTTATAAAATAGTGTGATAATAATTGTAACGAGGACTCCTTTTTGAGTTTGAATACTGTCATTAGACAATATTCATGTAAAAACTCTCAGCTACATTCTTGTCGTATTGTAAAAGAAAGTTGTATTTAAATTTGGCGACTCAGAATAGGTGATGTATACCTATTTTGGGGGCGTCACAATACTTATCAAAATAAGTGTAGAATTATGAATATGAAATAAAATAATATTACATACATACTACAGAGTATGGAAGAATATATTATTTCTTACGAATATTGAACAAAAATAATATCCCTTACCTTATTAGGAGAGTAATTCTGACTGGTATAGCGGAAATATTCTTGAAGAAAACTTATACAGTTTTCTACACTCAAAGCTTCCTTAACTCAACAGAAATACGCTCAATATTATAGAAGAAGAATTCTCTGATTCTGGTGTGATTTTCATTTCTAAAATAAGCATCCTATTTATAGAAGAATGACATGATACTATTTAGAAAAATAATCACGGACGCACAGTAAAAATATTTGGACGCAATTTCATCAGCATATATTTGAGACCACCAAAAAAAGAGTGCCCTCTTGAGGAGGTAACTAACAAAGTGGGAGATAAGGACCAATGAGGGAGCGCCCTCTTTTGAAGGTAACTACTAAATGGGGAGATATGGACCAATGAGGGAGCACCCTCATTCATAAGGCAGTGAACAGTAGCTACATTATTTGAAAAGTTGGCCAATTATCATAACATATAGAAGAATTTTGTACCCTAAAAAAAATAAATGAAAAAACACCAATTTAAAAAGATAATTGAACAAACATCTTCCACTCATCAATTATTATTCTTATCTTTAATCAACACGAACTTATTCATCATTAATATTATAACTCACAATATTAACAACTAGATCATTCCCAAGAAAGAGGGGGCTTTTCGATAAGGACTTCTCCTTATTGGCGCGCAATTAGGTGACCAAACCCCTTTCCTCGACGGAACTTTCTAGACATTGTCAATAATGCAAATAATAATATGAATAACTTTGTCGTCTCAATTATTGATTTAATAATATAAAATATTATGCAGATGATACTGTGACAATAATTGAATCAATAATATGAGATACTATGCAACAACTACTATTGCAATAATTGAATAAACTGAGTGACTTCTCATGTAAGCATCAATAATCAATGATATTGTACAATACTGTGTGCTACTATGCAACCACACGTATTACTGTACTTTTATCACCGGGTATTTCAACAGTTAACGGTAAAACTTTTGCCGTTATTTTTATAAAAAGTTATTTCTGTCATTTTCTAACTCCGACAGTAATTCCGTTGTGGGGTCCATCAATGATTGTGTCGTCGTACGAATATCTCCTAATAAAATGAATATTCCCCAACCAAACAAATATTTTATAACAACTTGCTTACTTTGCAAAATTTGTAAATATTACCCACAACTATAATATTATATCAAATCCACACCTTATTATTAAAAAATATATTTGGAGAAAATTAAATCTTTATTCATAAAAGTTAGGGTCTAACAACCCATGTAGCGAGCGTTGAACCAATGACTCCTAAATCAGTCGGCTTTAAGGCACTAGGTGTAAAGACGTCTATAAGGGATTACTAACTCGAGTAACAAAGACCACAAAATTTGACTAGTCAAGCTGCTTTTATCCATCACACTTTTTAGCGTGAATATCGATACTTCCTAAGGCTTGGATATCCAGTTATTTCGTTCAATGGATATTAAAGCAGTTATTTATTTATTTTTTTCAATTTTTTTCCTTGAAATTACTCGAATCAAAGTTTATACCCCACAACTAAGAATTAGTGCAAACATGAAGTGCAAAAATGCTTGTGAAATCAATTTTAATCCATATAGTGTTTCGAACTAAGATTTCGTGCCTAATCAAAAGTTCAAGAGTTCTAAATCTTTTAATTTTACTCATGAATTTTTAACTCCACAAACACTTATTAGAATAAATCCAATCCATAAAAAGTTGAACAACATTTTTAATTTTTTTAATTTTTAATTTTTTTTTGTTTTTAACTCTATTTTCCTATAAAAATACAATAATACAAACAAACTCCCCCATACATAAATCATGCATTGTTCTCAATGTATACAAATTAAAAATAGAGAACAAAGATATTAAAGAATTATACCTTGTACGTGGGGTTTTTATTCTACAAGAAAATACGGTGAGAAAGAAAACAAATATACATATCTAAAAATTTCATAAATCCTAAAAATTATGTGACTATACATGAATGATACAAATGGGTAAGTGAGTCTGGCCTTGTCGTGATTTTCAGGAGGTCTAGGAAATTGAAAATAGTTAGACTTTTTATCAGAATTATTCTTAAAGTCTACCTCAAGAAAACTTTCACTAACATGTTCAAACGATGGAAGAATTGGTTCAAATACATGTTCTAGTTTAGTTGACATATTTGTAGTGGATCTTAACAACTCATTGACCTTATCTAAATATTTAGATTCATTCCAATTTTGGTCAAGGTGATTTAAGAAAAAATTAATTGGATCTTTTTCAATCAAGAGTCTATTTTGAATTATTTATTGGGTCATTGATAACTCTTGGATTATGTTTATTTTAATGGATTGGTCCAATAAATCACCAGGTGGTTTTTTAGGAATAAGTCTTTCAGGGTATGAAGCTTTATGCTTATATACTTTTTCAACCGACTCATTAAATGAGACATGATCAATTTTAGGCATAGACTTATTATTTTTAGACTCCCCAAACTTGACTCAAATTGTGTAGAATTGAATATAAAATTTTCATTTTTCTCATCATTTCCACAACAATTAAGATTTTAAAATTAACCTCAGAGTTACTAGAAAACTCACCCACCTATTGTTCATTTATTATGGTGGCTAATCGACATCAGTTGAATTTCTAGACGATATAGCTTGATTCAAGCTAAATTCATTTTCCATTAGAACTTTCACAGTTTTCTCTAAGGCACTAAGTCTTTCCTCTTCTTAATTTGATAATTCTTGTAGATATTGAGGTTCTGGATCCGAATATAAATATGGACATGGATGTGGATATGAACTTAGATAAGAATTTTCATAAGTTAAAAAAAATTGATTTACTTGGTGTGCATTAAAATTTTCATAGGGTTCTTGGTTCCAAGCAAAATTATTATTCCAACAATAATAAAGATCCATTTTTCCACAAATCACAAAACAAATAGACAACTAACCACGAAAGTCACACACACACAAAATATATATAAAAAAATAAAATAAAAATCATAATTCTACAGTTAACCTAAATAAAATCTAGATAGCTCCTAACTGCTCAAAATTACACCGCAAGGTCCATCAAATTCGAAATTAATCACACCACTAATCAGGTAAGTGTAAGAAAGGTGGGGAGTCTCTTCGTATGTATGATGACTAATTGAATAACCACGTTCTTTGGGCTTTTTCCTTCTGAACCACTTGCCTAAACACCAATAATTTGATTAATTTAAAATTTAGACTCCTCTTGGAGTTTCTCGTCCTAATTTAGCTCAAAATTTCTAGGGGTCAACGTCTACTTGATTTTATTAGGACAATGTTATGTAAATTGGGTTGTTTGTGGACCAAGGAAGGGTGATGAAATCCCCACCTCATATTGTTATAAGTTGTGCCCTTAATGTTAGATTAAATATAAAAATGCACAAATAAAAAAATATATAAACAAATAAAATGTCCTAAAACTATGTGAATTACGAAAGAAGAAGAAATTTTGATGTACCTCAATTCTCCAGCAATCACCACAGTTTATATTTGACAAAAAAAAAAAAAAACTTAAACATGATGTGCTCTATGTGAGTGAATGCATGAATGCGACAATTAGTTTTCTAACTAGAAAAAAACTAAGCTAATATTTTTTTTGTGAGTTAAGATACAAAATACCAGAAAATACACAACAATAATCTTGTCTTTCCGCACTGTTGATCCGCGTCGATAATCTTGAAAAGTAAAAAAAATTAGAAATAAAAAAAAACTAATTCGAATAAATAAATATTAAGGAATATAAAATTAAGTCTAGTGCCCGACATCGACGCTAAAAACTTGATCTGTTAAAATTATGTACTGTAAGTGCACAACGTCTATTGAAGAACTGACAAGTACTGGTCGAACCACAAAGACTAGATTATTTTTATTGTATCTTTAATATCTATTTTAGGCGAATTAGAAATAAAGATTGAGAATTGATTAACTAAAATATGAAAACTAATAATGAGGATGTAATCTAGGAATTCGAATCCATTAAATAATAAACATAATAAGTAATTCAATCTCTTCTATTTTTATAACTTAACTATGATTTTGATCTTCATTCCCTTTAATTTAGTAAATTTGCAATTAACGTGGGTAAGCATAGACTATGAAAATTTGAGAATTAACTATAACCCATCAAAAAAATTTCGAGCAAGCATGAATTATGAAAAATTCATATCTTAACAATAATCTATCAAAACGTTTTAATTAATTTAAAATCACATAAGAACAATAAAACAAATGTATTTCAATAACGAAACATGAAGATGAAATCAATTAAACATAAAAGTATAAATAATAGAAGAGATGAAACATATTATCAAGAATAATTACTTAATTTCATCTTCATCCTAGATTAAAAAAATTAGCTAGACATGGAAACTAAATAAACTAACTAAAATAAAGAAGAAGTAAAAGATTAAAAATAAGAAAACTCTTTTTAATTCACGATCATTCAACGAACGTACAATGAAAAAGTATTTTAATCTACTCCTACTCCTAACCTAAACTAATACGTAATTACTCCTCCAAGAGTCTTTTTATATTTTTAAAAGTTGGATATAAATCATTTATTTACTCCCCAAGAAGAATAAATATTATTTTTTGCAAAACAAAATAAAATGTATTAGTTAAATAAAATAAGCATGTAAAATAATCAATATGAAAATATTAAAATATATTAATTATATGTCTATCACATAATATACCTAAAAGTCATCAAACATAATTTATATTATTAATATAAACGGAGATTATTCATCAAATTCTTTAAGAAATTCAAATTGATCATTATCAATTTAAAATACTTTATATGGCTGTCTTGCTGCAGAATTTCTAGATTTCACTTCTTTCTAGCTAGTAAGATAGAAGAGATTAGTACTGACACATGCCAAGAATGTCTTCTTACATTGTGAATTCTGAATTTCTTTCATTTCGAGGCTTTTCGTCTGATTGAATATAGTTTTGGTAGGAAGTCAGGCTAAAGTAATCGCTAATCATCCAGTGCATAATAATATGATATTTTTTATGTATTAATTTCTTTACGAAGGTTACATGGTTTAAATTTCACTTTATCATAGTAGATAAAAAAAATTGGGGGAGATATTATAATTTAAAATTTATTATATTGAAAGTTGAAAGTTGAAAGTTGAGGATAATATGAGAATTATAAAAATATTATTTATTCTAAGTTTTTCTGTTCGAACCAAGCCAATTTTGCACGAAAAATTTTGGAAGGAAAAGTAGCCAAGTTTTCTATCTATTTCTTTTCTTTTTCATTTATTAAAAAACTCAAAAACATAGGAATTGAAAAAAAAATTTAAATTTTTTATCCATTTCTTTTTTTTCTGTCTATTTTAAAACTCAGAAACAAAATGTTATGGTGACGAAAGATGTATTGAATTATAATTAATTGATGTTTCACCATAATACATGAATAAATCCAATAGTTATAATCAATTATTATCATATATCTCATTTTGCATTATCTTTTTGTATATATCTTTTATCACCAAAATATATATTGTAAATTTATTATCCCACACTAGTCCTATTTGACACACATTAATTACATGATTACAAATAAAAAACTGCAAGATAATATAAGGATGGGAGAGAAAGTAAAAGATAAAATAAGAATAAAACGATAAATATTTTTTTTTAATTCCTTAAGAGAAAAATGTGATACCACTTAATTTTTTTTACCCCTCATCTCCCTTAATAATTAATACTAAAATAGATAATGTATGGTTGCTTTGTAACTGCTCCTTAATTTAATAGTTTAGGACTCAATTGCCCATGTTATAATAATGTTCACAATGTGGAACACGTGAAGTTCTTTTCAAAGATTTATGGCCACAATATTTGGTCAACTCTGAAACAAAGTCAAAGGTTTGCCACCCCAGATATGGCCCATAATTTTATATCATAATGGAGATTTGTCCCCACTCATTGATTGTAATTTAATTTACATCAAGGCTTCTTGGTTTCTTATCCTCTATATAAAATAAAATATTAATTGAGCATGTTCTGGAATTTATATTTTATTTTTTTATAATTTACTCAATAAATAATTAGGACAAAAATAATGTTGACGGACTAATATGTCTCTCTTAAAGTATAAAATATCGCTAAATATATATTTATTTGTTCTCGACACACCGTAATTAGGGACAAATTATTGCTTTTAGTGATAAAATTATTTACGATGAATTTTATTTTATCACTAATTATTTGTGACGAATTTCATTTTGTCATTAAAGCTACGTTTGTTTGTAAGGATTATACTTCAGATAAAATTATTAATCACAAATGTCTTGTTTGTTTTCAAATTTAAACTTGAGAGTTTTAGTCTAGAGATTATAAAATGAGTTAATATAAGGGACTATTTAATACTATGTTCAACCAGATATCATAATATCATAATTATAATCCCATGAATTATAATCTTTGTAAATAAATATGGCCTAAATATATTATTTGTGTCGTTGAATATGTATTGTAAAAATTGAAGAATAAACATAATGGAGGGGATAATAATCCTAAATTTAGTAACTCAATACAAAGACAAAAATATTACATAATCAAGGGTGAGGGGGGGTAGGAATGAAAAAATAGTACTATATAGATGTGTGTACCAAACCCTAATTACAGCTAATTATTTATTTTTATAAATTTTGATACAAGAGGGAAAAAAGAAGGGATTAGGACTTGATTGACAAAGAAAGCTTTTTTTTCATTAAAATAAAGAGGTAGTCATGAATCATGATCATGATAATTGCGGTAAAGTAGGCACGAGTTTTAAACCCATGACGAGCAACTCATAATAATTTTAAGTCTAATAATTAGTATGATTTGAGACAGCTAGTAAGATTGTCAAAAATACTAAACAGTTGCCAGTTGGTACTGTGATTTAGCAAATACATGGGGCCTGTTCGGGAATGCGTATTTTAAAACGACTTATAAGCTAATATTTATTATAACTTGTGATTTATAAATAGAAGTGTTTGATATTATTTTGATTTATAAATTAAAAATTAAATTAAAATAAGTTGTATATGTGTTTAGTTAAACTTACTTATAAGTTAAAATAAGTTGTAAAGATTAGTAAAATAAAGATATAAGTCTTTACATTTGGTCAAACTTACTTACTTAAAAATGACTTTTAAGTCAATTTTTTTTTTACTTTTCAAAAACTACTTATAAATCAATGTATAAGTTAAAAAATAAATCAAAGAATATTTAAATAGGAAAAAACTACTTATAAGTTGGGATGAAATTGATTTCTACATAAAATGATTTACCCAGTGGATTAAGGGTGGGATGAAATTGGTTTCTACATAGAATGATTATGGATTAGGCATTTTACTTCAATTATTATTCTTTAATTTGACTGTTAATTGAAATTAACACCTTAATTTATATTATTGAGTTGTATAATCACATCAAAATTTAGAGCGATCCGACATTTTGTTTATCATTTGATGAGTTTTTTTTCCTCACAAAATTTTAACAGTTAAACATCTTTTTTTAATTTCTAAGGGTAAAATACTTTTATTGATTATATATTTTGACAAAATTGATATCTATAATTAAGGCAAAACTAATGAAATACACACTGTAGTTGTCATGTTTTACTAATTACGCCATTGAACTTTTAATTTTTTAAATTACTCTACTAAACTAATTATTATTTTGAAATTGGGTCATTCCGTTAAAAAAAATAAACGGACATTAATTTTTTATCTACAAAACTAATGAATTACCCACTCTAGTTGTCACATTTTACTGATTACACTATTAAACTTTTAATTTTTTAAATTACCCCATTAAACTAATTAAAAATGATTATTTTAAATATTTTTAAAAATTATTATTATTTTTAGTAAAAATATTGGAAACTTTTTTTTTTCCATAAAATGAGTAAAGTTTCATAAATTATAGATTCAAAAAATGAAAGTGCTTTTATATTAAATTAATGTCTACTTATGACCCATTCTTAATATTAGAAATTTTAAAAACAAAAACTAAAATAGAAATTAAAATAAAAAGCAGTAAAAGATAAATACAAAAATTGATTAAATTTTTTAAAAAAGAAATTAATAAGTTTTATAAATAAATATTATTTTCAAGAAAAAATTGGAAAATTTATATATTTTAAAAAAAAATGAGTAAAATTTTATAAAATATAGATTCAAAAAATAAATTTTATTTTCAAAAGACAAAATTAGATTTTTTTAAATCAAGAAGGTTTAATAAAACTTTAATTTTTTGAATATATATTTTATGAAACTTTACTCATTTTATGGAAAAAATTAAAGTTTCTAACATTTTTTATTGAAAATAATAATTATTTTTAAAAATATTTAAAATAATTATTTTTAATTAGTTTAATGGGATAATTTGAAAACTTAAAAGTTCAATGGTGTAATCAGTAAAACGTGTCAACTACAGTGAGTAATTCTTTAGTTTTGTAGATAAAAAATTAACGGCAGTTTATTTTTTCTAACGGAATGACCCAATTTTAAAATAATAATTAGTTTAGTTGGGTAATTTAAAAAATTAAAAATTTAATTGTGTAATCAATAAAACCTGTCAAGTACGGTGGGTATTTTATTAGTTTTGGCCTATAATTAAGTACTTCCTCCATCTCTAAAAAATGAGTAAAGTACACACATTAAAAAAAGTACATGTAGAGAAAAAAGTGTAAAAACTTCTAAATTTATCTTTAGTGACTCAACAAGATTATATAAAGTGATGAGTACTTTTTTTATACTAATGGACTCCACTAAATAATTAAGGTTGTAAACGAGCCAAACAGTTCGGACTCGATTCGGACTCAACTCGGAAAAATACGAGCGAGACTTAGATTTATGAATAATATGATCTAAATCTAAGCATAAAAAAAATAGTTCGAATGAAAATATGAGTAGAATCTGGGTAATGTTATATGTGACGCCCCCAAAATAGGTGTACATCATCCATTCTAAGTCGCCAAATACATAGTACAAAACTTAAATACAAACTTCATTTATACAATATGACAAAACGTAGCTGAGAGTTTTAACACGAATATTGTCTCGTAGACAGTATCCAAACTCAAATAAGTCCTCATTACAATTATTATCATACTATTTTATAAAATAGTAAGGAGTACTACTGTAAGACCCCAGCTTTTATAAATAAAGATGAATTTTCTATAAATATTATTTTTGAATATTATGGATATAATGTTATAGTTGTGGGTAATATTTATAAATTTTGCAAAGTATGCAAGTGGTTATATTATATTCGATTGGTGGGGAATATTAGGTTTAGCGAGGAATATTAAATGACAACTACTCAATCATTGGTGGACCCTACAATGTAATTATTGTCGGATTCGAGAAAACGACAAAAATATTTTTAATGAAATAACGGCGGAAGTTTTACCAATTGATATTGTTGAACTACTTCGGTAGTAAAAAAACACGAATAATATGTGGTTCAGATAGTAGAGCACCGGTATTGATTATTGATCTTTATGTGAGAAGTCACTCGACTTGATTCCATTATTGTCGATTAATAATATGAATTATTATAGCGATAATGACGTTTTGTTTTATTCAGTATTATTAACGTAATAAAAGCGAAACATCTTTTATATAAAATGAATACTTTATTAAAGTTATTCTATAAATAGAATATATTATATTTTATTACGCATAGTGTTTTGCATAGTGTTTTGCATAGTGTTGCATAGTGTTTGCATAGTAAAATGTTTTATATAAATAGAATATATTATATTTTATTTAAAAGATTTTGCTTTAAATATGGACCGTCGATTAAAAGTAAATCAATCTGGACCTGAATTCATGGATTAATTACTATGCATTCTATTTTCCTATAAATAGAAGCTCATTCATTCATTATTTTCTTACTTAATTCACTAAAACTCTACAGAGATAAACTATCTGAGAGAAAGAAGAAAGTATTCGCTACTTCACTACTTATATATCCAAGACTCTTCTTCTTAAGGTAGGGAATATTATTTGTTGTACCAAGTAAAGGGTGTTATTCTTTTGTATTCATGAAGAGAACTTCTTTTGTTATTCCATTCTTATTTATTACATTGGAATAACTCACGTATGAATGCCGAATCCTATACTTGGTGATCTTCTTCATTTATTCCATTCTTCTATTATTCATTGGAACATCACATCATGTGTTTTACAATCGGACTGGTTAAAATCTTTATTATTATTCATTGGAACATCACGCTCATGTGTGTTTTACAGGACCGGGTTAAAATCTTTATTATTCTGTTGGAACATCACGTCATGTGTTTTACACAGGACCGGGTTCGCCTTTTTTATCATTCATTGGAATATCCTATCGTGTGTTTTACAGGATCCGGGTTCCATCTTTATTATTCTCATTGGAACATCCCGTTGATTGTGAATTTCACGACTGGTTCTATTATTATTATTACATTGGAATAACTCATCATCGCAAGCACCGTATGCATGGTGATTTCTTTTGTTATTCCATTCTTTATTATACCCGGTTGGTTAAAACTTTGACTTACATACTCCATGAAATTAGTAGAATATCCTTGATATTTGCGTTTTCATCCAAAGATATCTTTTCATGGAAATATTCTTACGATCATTCTTGAATTTTACTCTACAAAGCAAAGATCGTGTTGTGATTTGGATGTTATTAGTTCTGAATAACTTAATTCTTGAACTTGTTTTATTGAATTCTTATATCATTGTCATCATCCTCATGTGTTTATATATTTTTTTAAAGTCATCGTGGCACTGTAGAGCATGGATGGACTTGGTATGATTATGACCGAGGATTATTCTTGTAATCACGTAACCGTAATGTTACAAATGATGTGGTAAAAGTCCTCCGGGTGGTAGTAGTGCATTGATGGACCGTTGTTGGCATGATCATGACCATTAATGAATACACAACTATTCTCGCCCGTGTAGTGTGAATAATTGTGGTCGTGATACTAAAGAATATCATCGTCAGTAGTAGTGCGGGGGTGATTCGATGATGTGGATTATTTATTAAAGTCGAGTCTCACTATAACAATGATGATGAAAACCTTTTAAATCGAGAAAAGATAGTAGATTTTATTTTCTACTTGACTCTTTTAATGGATTGCTTGTTCATTGCAGATTAAACTTGATGTTTATTGTATTTTATCGTTTAACATTGTTGAAGGCTATTGATAATTTTTTTCGCATTATCTTAGTCATAATATTTCTTCTTTGGGCTAGTTGAGCTCACCTTTCTTTCTTTCACCGTTTCTCTGTGAAATGAGAACATAGGGGACTAGCCTCGGGGAGCGGAGTAATGGTCCGAGGATAGCATTAGTAGTCCTCACTTTATTACGTGAAATAGTGTGATAATAATTGTAATGAGGACTCCTTTTGAGTTTGTATAATATCTAGTAGACAATATTTGTATTCAAACTCACAGTTTATGTCGTATGTTACACGACAGATGTATAATTAAGTTTGTATTTGAATTTATGTACCATGTAAGTGGCGACCCAAGATGGGTGACGTATACCTAATTTTTGGGGGCGTCACGGTTGGTATCGAGCTTAGGATATGATCCACGGCTAAGATATGAGAATAGTACTAGGAGGGGAGAGGCGGGAATACCTTCGCTAGTATGACCTACCTAAGTTTATGTCTTTATTTTATTGGTGATCCGAATATAAAGATAATTGTTACATGTCAATTAATCTTTTGTTTTGTGGCGATTCGAAAATGACATATGAAAATGTTGAGAATAGCAATGGAGCATGTGAGATCGTTGATTCACCACATATCAATAATTAGGATAATGTGCATCGAAGGCGACAATCCTCACGCAAACAATAACACCGACCAAATGATGAATGATCAAATGTTAGGAGGCTTTATGCAATTTATGCAACAAAGAAATGAGAGCGACTCGGCCCAAAACATAGGTGGAAACACGAGAAAACTCTCGGGCGGTCCACCGCTAAACAATTCAAGGAGCTGGGACCACCGGAGTTTAAGGGAGAGCTAAAACCACTTCGCGGGAAGCATGGATAAAGCAGATTACCAAGATATTTGATGTCTTGGGATGCTCCGAGGAGCAAAAGGTTCCCTTCACGCCTTTATGTTCGCTTTGAGAGGCGACATTGGTGGGAATCGGTAAAAACGACTCAACTTCTTTGTCTTGAAGATATCTTGGGAGAAGTTCCAGAGTCATTCAACGACAAATACTTTCCGAAAGTATTCGCCACATGAAGGAGGTGGAGTTTATCAAGTTGGAACAAAATAATATGACCAGTGTCGCAATACGAGGCAAAATTTGCGGAGTTATCACGGTTTCGCGTCCCACTTGGTGGATAATGAAGAGAGAATGGCGCGAATGTTTTTAAGAGGTTTGAAGTCGTCGGAGATACGTCAACATCTTATTTCTCATAAACCGTGTTTGTATTCAGATGTTGTAAATATGGCTCGATTAGTGGAGAGCGATAACGAGTCAACGTAACTAAAAGAGAGCAAGTACGCAAAATTATAATACCGGAGAGAGTAGTCATCAAGCGGTGACAACAAGCGTGGAGGGAATCAACGGGCGGATACACGGTAACCACCGGTGGTAATCTGTACAAAACAATAAGAATGGACATTTCAAGAAACGGAGATTCAACAATGATGGAAAGACGTCAAGACCAAAGACCAAGTTATTAAGGAAGGAGAAAGACCACCTATCATATGCTTCAAATGCGGAGAAGAGGGACACATCATCATCCGAACTGCGTGCCATGCCAGTCAAAAGCATGTTATAATTATGGAAGAGAAGGTCACTTAGCTCGATTTTGTCGTGCATCAAGGCAAATTCAACTAGGATGGAGGCACCAAAGGTCATTCCCGGAAAAGTCAAACCCAGTAGTGCAAGGAGAGCTTTTGTTGTGACCTCCCCAGAGAGCAAGAAACCGAATGAGGTCATCACGGGTAAGCTTATCATAAACTCTAATGAAGTCTATACTTTATTTGATCTGGGTTCTACCAATTCTTTTATTTCTCCTACTTTGCGCTCATCGATTAAATTTGACTCAGGAGAAATTAGACTTTGATTTTTCTGTGGAAACTCCGTTGGGAGAAACCTTCATTACATCCATTGCTTATAAGTCTTGTTTGGTTCAAATCGGTACCTTCACATTACACCGTCGATCTTATTTCATTAAAAATACTTGTATTTGACGTGATTCTGTGGATTGATTGGTTAACTACTTATCATGCAAAAATTGATTGTTTTCGTAAGGTTGTTATAGCTTTCATATTCCTAATCAACCTATTATGCGAATTCAAACGACCAAACCATTAAAATCAATCACGGTCATCTCAAGCCATAAAGCTATTCGTTTATTGAAAAACGGATGTCAAGCTTTCTTATCTCATGTCATGATTTAAACAAAAATACGCCGCTTTTGAATGATATTTCTATTGTTAATAAATTTCGACGTATTCCCAGAAGAACTTCCTGGCCTACCCCCCAGGCGTGAAATTGAATTTTGTATCGACCTTGAACTCCCAGACAAAACCTATTTCCAAAGCCCCATATCAAATGGCTCTATTGAACTTCGAGGAGTTAAAGACCCAACCGCAGGAATTGTTAGACATTGGCTTTATTCGTCCCTAGTACTTCTCCTTGGGGTGCTCCTGCTCTATTCGTGAAGAAGAAAGATGGGAGTATCGCGACTTTGTATTGATTATCTGGAGTTGAATCATGTCACCATCAAAATAGGTATCCATTGCCACGTATTGATGACTGTTTGACCCGATTCAGAAGGGCAAAATTCTTTTCAAAGATTGATCTTCGTTAGGATATCACCAATTGAAGATTAGAACCACCGACATTCCAAAGACGGCCGTAACTCCTAGCAGACGGGCATTATGAATTCCTAGTCATGTCCTTTGGATTGACTAATGCTCCCGCCGCCTTCATGGATATGATGAACCGAGTATTCAAGGAATATTTAGATCACTTTGTGGTCGTCTTTATTGATGACATCCTTATTTATTCCAAAAGCCGTGAAGATCATGAGCAACACTTGAGGTCGACACTCCAAAAGCTTCGTGAATATAAGCTTTATGCCAAGTTGAAGAAATGCGAGTTCGCTCAAGAAGTAGCATTCCTTGGGCACGTGGTATCAAGTTATGGAATATCTATTGACCCAAAGAAAGATTGAAGCTATTCAAAGTCGGGAACAACCTAAATCAATGATCAAGTAACGTAGCTTTCTCGGTTTAGTTGGTTATTATCGGAGATTCGTGGAAGGATTTTCTCGAATCGCTACTCCATCGACTCGGTGACTCGAAAAGATACAAAGTTCGTTTGGGAGCGAAGAATGTGAGAAGAGTTTTCAAGAACTCAAGAGGAGACTTATTTCAAAGACTGCTCGACAATACCATCCGCTCGAGAGGATTTGTCATCTCTGATGATGCTTGAGCAAAGGGTTGGGATGTGTTCTCATGCAACATGGAAAAGTTATAGCCTTTATGCCTCATGCGACAACTCAAAGAATATGAAAGGAATTATCCTACTCATGATCTGGAGTTGGCAGCTTTTGTCTTTGCACTTAAAATTTGGAGGCATTACTTGTATGGGGAGAAAGTGGAAATCTTTACGGATCATAAAAGCCTCAAATATTTCTTCACTCAAAAGGAACTCAACATGCGACAACGACGTTGGCTTGAACTATTGAAAGATTATGATCATACCATCCAATACCATCCTGGAAAAGCGAACGTGGTAGCCGATTGATTGAGTAGAAGATCATATGCAAGCACGAGTGCGTTATTGTCAACGCAAGGCCCATTTTGTGTGACTTGCAAAGGATGGAGATAGAGTTAAAGACTCTGGGACGATGTGATGATAGCGAATATACTGAGTAGAACCGACTTTAATCGATAAAGTTAAAGTTCGCCAAGCTACGCACTCTGAGCCGATGCGTATGAGGAAGAAAGTGCAAGAGGGTGCTACGGGAAGCAAGAATCGATGAAGAAGGAATACTTCGAGTCAACTCTAGACTTTGTGTTCCTAACGACCCTGATTTAAAGTATAATATCATGATGGAGGCGCACAACACACCATTTGCAATCCATCCTGGAAGTACTAAAATGTATCATGATATTCGTCATACATTTTGGTGGAGCAATATGAAGAGAGAGATAGTAGATTGTTTATCTCAAGGTGTCTAACTTGTCAACGAGTTAAAGCGGAGCATCAAGTACCAAAAGGTCCATTGCAACCACTTGAAATTCCAGAATGGAAGTGGGAGCACATTACCATGGATTTCGTTACCGGTCTTCCTAAGGTTTCTCAAGGCATTGATGCGATTTGGGTCATTGTTGATAGATTGACCAAGTTCGCTCATTTCTTTACCGACACGAGAAACTTATACACTTGAACGTCTTGCTCAGTATGTACATAAACGAGATTGTAAGATCGCATGGTATGCCGGTATCCATAGTTTCGATCAAGACCCAAGATTCACTTCACGATTTTGGGTTAGTTTGCAAAAAGCTATGGGGCACAGACTTACGATTTAGCTCTCGGCATATCATCCTCGCACGGACGGACAATCGGAGAGGACTATTCAAACTCTTGAAGATCTATTAAGACTCGTGTCCTTGATTTCAAGGGAGTTGGGACAAGTTTTTACCATTGGTGGAGTTTTCCTACAACAACAATGCTTATCAAGCAAGTATTGGCATGGCTCCATTCAAGCGTTGTATGGAAGAAAGTGTCGTTCACCAAGATCTTTGGGATGAGGTGGGTGAAGCAACGTTGTTGGGACCGAGTTGGTACGTATGACTACGGAAAAGATTCAAACGATCCGACAACGTATAAAAACCTCACAAAATTGACAAAAGAGTTATGCTGATCTTCATCGAAAGGACGTGGAATTCGATATAGGAGATCATGTGTTGTTAAGAGTTACTCCATGGAAAGGAGTTACAAGATTTGGAAAGAGAGGAAAACATAATCCTCGATTCATCGGTCCATTTTTAATCCTCGATCGAGTAGGAGCGTGGCCTATAGACTCGCTTTTACCGCCAAATATGTCTCGTGTTCATAACGCTTTTCACATATCCATGTTACGTAAATATGTGAAAGACCCGAACCATATTATTGAGTTAGAACCGGACGAAATAGCGGAAGATTTGACGTATGAAGAGGTTCTGTTCAAATTTTGATAAGAAGGAACATATTCTACGCTCCAAGGTTATACCTCAAGTCAAAGTTTTGTGGAGGAACCACGATGTTGAGGAAATGACTTGGGAGTTAGAATCAAATGAAATCAAGGTATCCTTACCTCTTCGACATACTGTGTATCGCACCCTAATTTCGAGGGCGAAATTTCATAAGAAGGGAGGTTGTAAGACCCTAGCTTTTATAAATAAAGATGAATTTTCTATAAATATTATTTTGAATATTATAGATATAATGTTATAGTTATGGGTAATATTTATAAATTTTGCAAAGTATGCAAGTGGTTATATTATATTCGATTGGTCTGGGAATATTCTTGGTTTAGCAGGAATATTCGTATAACGGCTCAATCATGGTGGACCCTATTAATGTAATTATTGTCGGATTGAGAAAACGACAAAAAATATTTTATTGAAATAACTACGGAAGTTTTACCGTTGATCTTGTTGAACTACTCGATAGTAAAAGTACAAAGAATACGTGTGGTTGCGTAGTAGACACCAGATTGATTATCGATGCTTATGTGAGAAGTCACTCGACTTGATTCCATTATTCACGATTAATAATATGAATTATTATAGCGATAATGACGTTTTGTTTTATTCGTATTATTAACGTAATAAAACGTAAACATCTTTTATATAAAACAGAATACTTTATTAAAGTTATTCTATAAATAAAATATATTATATTTTATTATGCATAGTGTTTTGCATAGTGTTTTGCATAGTGTTGCATAGTGTTTGCATAGTAAAATGTTTTTATATAAATAGAATATATTATATTTTATTTAAAAGATTTTGCTTTAAATATGGACCGTCAGATTAAAGTAAATCAATCTGGACCGTTCATGGATTAGTTACTATGCATTCTATTTTCCTATAAATAGAAGCTCATTCATTCATTATTTTCTTACGAATTCACTAAAACTCTAGAGAGATAAACTATAGAGAGAAAGAAGAAAGTATTCTGCTACTTCACTACTTATATATCCAGTACTCTTCTTCTTAAGGTAGGGAATATTATTTGTTGTACCCGTAAAGGGTGTTATTCTTTTGTATTCATGAAGAGAACTTCTTTTGTTATTCCATTCTTATTTATTCTGTTGGAATAACCTGTATACGCGGAATCCCCTATACTTGGTGATCTTCTTCATTTATTCCATTCTTCTATTATTCTGTTGGAACATCCTCGTCACATGTGTTTTACAGGACACGGTTAAAATTTTTATTATTATTCATTGCTGAACATCCATGCGTGTGTTTTACACAGGACCGGTTAAAATCTTTATCATTTCGTTGGAATATCCTATACGTGTGTTTTACACCGGATCCGGTTCCATCTTTATTATTCATTGGAACATCCCGCTTGTGTGAATTTCACCGACTTCGGTTCCGTTATTATTATTCTGTTGGAATAACCTGTCTATGCGAAGTACCGCATGCATGGTGATTTCTTTTGTTATTCCATTCTTTATTATACCCAGTAGTTTACCTTCTTTGTGATTGTAAAGATACCAAGTAATGTATTGTTTTGCGGTATGATCAATACCATTAAAACTATGTGTTCATGGTCTATATGACCCCTCAGCACAATTTGAAAACGTTTACTCTTGTGAGTGGTGTATTGGGTAGCATGTGATAATGTGTGTAAAGGGTGTAAGCAGTATGGTGTAAGGTAAATTTCGGGGACGAAATTTTTAGAAGAAGGGGTGAATGTGACAACCCGAGAATTTAGAAAATTTTTAAAATTTTTATTAATTGATTTAAGGTTCAAAATTAGAACCTAGACAGAAAATAAGTGTATGCGTTTGATATTTTTAAGATAGAATTTTGACAATTTCAAAATTTTGTGAATGATTTAGGTGAATTATTCAGGATTAAGTATATACGTGTTTATGTTCTGTGTATATGGTCATTTATGTATTTAGAATGTGGTTAAGGGTCAAGGGTTGACCAGATAAACGATATCTGTAATAAACCCTAATCGTATATTAAGAATGTCAACGTTTGGATAGAAAACCCTCGTGATTAATAAGAAATCCTAGAAACCGGTTCTAGAAACCCTAAATTTAGTTCTGGGAATCCGAAACCCTAATTCGGTGTATAAAATCTTAAATTGGGAACTTAGTGGCGTAAGTGTAAATAATTATAAGATTAGTTAGGGTAAAGCTTAATTAATTAGCAAACCCTAATTTCAAATTTTGAAAAAAAATTATTTTTTTATTAGAAACCCTAATTCGTGGGTTATAAACCCTAATGACAATTTTGACTCTAATTGCTAAATTAGCGATTTTAATTAGGAAATGCTAATCCTAATTAGCAATATTTAAATTATGATTCAGAAATTTTAATATAATTAGAAAATTCTAATTATAATTTAGAAATGTTAATTTTCTATTTTTAAAACCTAAATTGGAAAATTTAGAAAATTAAATTGCAAACCCTAAGGGTTTCAAACACTAAACCCTAAGGTTTTCTAAACCCTAAACCCTAACCCAAACCCTAAACCCTAAGGGTTTGGCCAATTACTAGTATGCCATTAAATTAAAAGGAAAAAGACCAAAATGCCCTTTTTCTTAAAACTTAAGCAAAAGATATGGCAATCTTGGTGACTCACTACTCTAATGTTTATCCCATGTGCCTTAAATCATACAAGATCAGATTTGGGCTAGCTAGCAACTTTTTGGTTCATTGAATCCAAAGATTAAAACTAAAACTAAAGAAAAGTAAGTTACTTTACTCTTCATATTATCCAAGACCCTCTCTCTCTAAAATTCGGGAATGGGTAGTGAGAGATAGTGAGATACAAAGCCATGTTAGCCTCTTAGTTCACCAATATCAGATCCAGGGATCAGAATCAAAGATCAAAAGCATAAAAGGTATAAGAACCCTAAAATTTCAAAATCTTGTGATCCATGTTATTTGTTATGATTTGTTGTTTTAAGTTGTGTTAGAAGGTGTCACTTAATTATTTGGGTTGCTGTATAGTGAATCAATAACATCAAAGTGCTCGAAATAATCATTTTAAGAAATCTGGGAAAAAGTTTAAAAAGTGGCCTGACAGTCATATGTCAGAGGCCTTAGATCTCTTTGTGTTAATGGTTAGTTCTGTTTTATGTTATATATATATTCTTTGTAGTAAGGTATTTGATCTGAAACTGGGAACAGGGCCAGACCATGTATATATTGCATGATAGGATTGGTCAAAGTCTGTTGACTGAACACGAAACTTAGAATCTGGATAACCCAGAATTTCCAGTTTGGTCTGACAACCTTTTGATGGCCTCTGATCTTCTTTTTGTTAAGCTATCTGGCCATGTTGTTGTAATATAGCTGTAGACTGACATATTGACTATCGATTCATACTTTTAAACTACTTAGATACATAGTAAGATCGAAATTATGAAAGGTCAAACCACCGTTGACCTTCATGCTGGAAGGAGATTCTGGGTAACCCAGAATCTTCAAGACCCGTTTTCTGACTACCAGTTTGACTGGCTTAAATCTGTCTTGTGTGATGTTTTTGTTATGATCTAGAGTTATGAAATTATACTATGACATCATGACTACATGTAGGGACCATTAGATATCACAAAAAAAACCCAGATTCCAAGTTATAAGGCTTCAAAGTAGGGTTTAAGAATCGTTCTTCATTTTCGGAAAACCCGAAATGAAGAATAATGTACTGATAACGATGTTCTAGAACCTAGATCTCTTATGTATGATATGTTATGGACATGAAATTGATTAATGATGGTAGTATTACAATTATACTACAATCTAAACACTTTTATATGGCCAGAAAACCTTAGGATCATAGATCAAATGATCGTCAAACCACCAACCTCAAACAGTGACATGCGTTTTCTGGGCAGCTCAAGAACAGCCTCAAGAACACCTATAGCGATGAGTCTGTCGCTATAGGGCCCTTTAGCGACGATTTCATTAATTTTGTAATTATTATTTTCCAGAAATTATTTAAACATACATAAAAATGGTTTTTAATTATTAAAAATACATAATAAATTCCAAAAAATTATTTTAATTCTGAAAATTAGTTTTTAATTATTTAAAGTATATTCCATAAATATTTAATATTTTTGGAATATAATTGGTATTTATTTATTTAATTATAATATTAAATAAATGATTTAAAATAATTTTAATACATGAAATATCATGAAAAATAATATTATGGTATAAGAAAATATTTTAAGTTATTTTTAGTGACTTTTTATATTTTTGTGATGAATTTCATTAATTAATTAATATTAATGATAATTAGTTTATTTAATAAATACATTAAATAAATTATGGAAAATAGAATTAATGATTTATAAATCATATAAAAATGATTTAAGTGTTATAAAAATATTTTAATTTATAAAATATAACTTTTGATATTTTGTCATGAAAATATTATTATTTTAATATTAAAAGCAATTATCGAATAATGAATTTAAGTGTTTAAAATTATATAAATATGATTTTAAGGTATTACAAATAATTTAATATATTATAAATATATTATAATATTATGACATGTATTTCATTAATATTTGATAATAAATAAATATTAATGATAAAGGAATATTGTGGTATTTAATTCATTTAAATACAATTCTAATGATTGAAAATTCACGATAAATAGTAATAATTATTTACTTAAAAATATTTCAATCGATAATAAATTATCCGAGTTAATTGTTAAGTTTTAAAGAGTAGTTTAATTGAACTTAAACTCGTATGAATTGTCTCGACTAGATCGTCGGGATGTCGAATTTTGTGTCGAGTTCAACTCGATTACAATAGTTTGACTTGATACCAAGTTCTATGTGTGTTATATGAATCGATAGATTATGTGTTATGTGTGTTTAGGTTATTCTATGATATATATATATATAATAGTATTATATTGTGATGGTATTATTCTAATATCGAGATCTATATTACTAATATTAGGTCTTTGGATAAAGCGTTATAAATTGCATATGCAGAATTAACTGTTCGCATAAGTTTATTTTTTACTTAACTCTACTAAGAGTTGTTTCATTTGGATTTGCTTATGGTTAATCATTGTTTGATTGCCATGTATAATTGTACTCATATATATTGCATGTATAAGTCGGTATGAAAGGTCGATCACCTTCATTACCCTTCGGTTCAGATATAATTGTTCATGTAAAATACTTGTTCACATTAAAATTTTGTTCATGCTAGTTCGTAATTATATTGTTGAATTATAGCCACCAATTATTCAAATCATTTCAATCATGATATATCGTTATATTGTTGAACTTAAACTTCTTTGGGCAACTTTTATGCTCACCCCTTGCTATATCATGGTAAAACATTGCGATTAAGATTTAACGCGTTTGATACATGAAAAGATTAAAGAAAGTTCCAACTTTAGTTTATGTATGTGATTAGAAATGTAATAGTGTAGTTTGATAATAAAGTTATGTGTTAGATATTTATGAATTATGTATTAAGTTAAGGTTACTAGACCTTGGGGAATAGTGTGTAATGTATTGTATAAACAATTTATGTTTATATCTTCCGCAAATAGTAATAGTTGTATAGAATGATCGAACCGGATCCGCGGTGATTCGGGACCTCTGATTCGAGGCCCTCACAATTGGTATCAAAGCTGTTGGTTATGAAGCTTAGGTAGGAATACCTAAGACCAATAACCGCAGTGATTAGGATAAGTACTAACTCAAATAGAGTTAGTTGGCCTGAGAAGATTCAAAGACTAATCTCTATGTGAGTTATAAGATACTGAGTTCCCTAACTCGATAATAAAGTTGAACAAAGTAGTGGTGAATAGATAGAGTCTAAAAGACTAAAAAGAAACGGTGATAGGAGATCGTAAAAAAATGATCAAGATATAGAAATGAATCGTAATATATATACGATGAGATCCCCGTGATCGATAAGGTTATAGTATGGAGGAGGACTGCTTAATGATTGAAAAGTTTATCGCAAGATTCTTTGGTTGTCGGTTGTCTTTGTGAATTGGTACAGATTCAGAAAGGATTATGAATACGAGTTAAATGAAATTCGTATTGAAAAGGGGTTAGTGTTAGGTGGGGATTCAATTGAGGATTCATGTTCAAGATGAGTTGTATGATTCCTTGTATATGGGTGGAATTGTACTTGGTGTAAAAACTACTTAGTTTCTGGCATTGATAATCATTGAAATGTTTGTGTCGCGCTATTTGTTATATGCATGTTAAGAGGGTGATTCCTTTCTTATGTGTATAACAAATAGATAGGTCATAGGTAGAGGATATAAGGTTAAGTACGAGTTCTTAAAACTCATACTTATGTGACATTCTTGACTCATAGTTATATGAAATGTTTATGAACCCCAAAGTGAATGGGACGCCAAAGGTCTCGACTAGACAAGTTCTTAAACTCATATGATTGTGGCAAGTAAATGAACTCATAAGTGTGGTTTGATTTAACTGGGTATATAGGTGTGTAAATGGAGTATTAAGGATAATAGGAATAGATAGATTGTTAAACAAATGATTATTAGTGGAGACATAAGTTTTCCAATACTCCTAGCTGTGCTAGACTTCGAAATGATGACATCAAGCTAAATACGCACTAAGTGCTTTTAAAAAAAATAATAATGTAGACTCGTAATCATTTTTGAAACGGTTTAAAGTATAGTCTATGCTACTTATTTCAGCTAGACGCAAATGATTTGAAATATCATAATTTATTTTATTTATCACTCATGTACCATATAACCTGGTGCAGAGATGATAAAAATTTGATGGAGTTGTAAATACAGGAATACTTGGTGTGAATTTGATCTAAAATCTTTGTTCCACTATTGTATGATGTGTTATGACAAAGTCATACAATGACGACATCCTTAAACGGATCGTTAATATAAAAGACGCAAGACATCATGACGTCATTCTCGAAAATATTTTCAAAAATTTTAATTTGCCAACGGGGTTTGGCTACACTTTAATAATTCGATTGAATTGAATTATTGATATGAGTCTATGCTATTCGATTCAACTAGACTAAAGTTTAAGAAAAACTCTAAGTGTTCATTGAAAGAAATTTCCCGAACCAAATTATTTTGGTACGGAATCCTATGATAAGGCTGAGGTGAACTATGTTGTTTGGATAAATAATCCAATCAAGTAGCGTAAATATTCACTATACATAATTAATACGTTATGCATGACGTAAGAGTACGATAGGCTGATCACCTAAAGTACTAACAACGGTAGTTTACCTTCTTTGTGATTGTAAACATACCAATTAATGTATTGTTTTGCGGTATGATCAATACCATTAAAACTATGTGTTCATGGTCTATATGACCCCTCAACACAATTTGAAAACTATTACTCTTGTGAGTGGTGTATTCAAAAGAAGATGTGATAATGTGTGTGAAGGGTGTAAGCAGTATGGTGTAAATTAAATTTCGGGGACGAAATTTTTAGAAGAAGGGGTGAATGTGACAACCCGAGAATTTAGAAAATTTTTAAAATTTTTATTAATTGATTTAAGGTTCAAAATTAGAACCTAGACAGAAAATAAGTGTATGCGTTTGATATTTTTAAGATAGAATTTTGAGGATTTCAAAATTTTGTGAATGATTTAGGTGAATTATTCAGGATTAAGTATATACGTGTTTATGTTCTGTGTATATGGTCATTTATGTATTTAGAATGTGGTTAAGGGTCAAAGGTTGACCAGATAAACGATATCTGTAACAAACTCTAATCGTATATTAAGAACATCAACGTTCAATTAGAAAACCCTAGTGATTAATAAGATATCCTAGAAACCGGTTCTGGAAACCCTAAATTCAGTTCTGGAAATCAGAAACCCTAATTCGGTGTATAAAATCCTAAATTGGGAACTTAATGGCGTAAGTGTAAATAATTATAAGATTAGTTAGGGTAAAGCTTAATTAATTAGCAAACCCTAATTTCAAATTTAGAAAAAAATTATTTTTCTATTAGAAACCCTAATTCGTGGGTTATAAACCCTAATGACAATTTTGACTCTAATTGCTAAATTAGCGATTTTAATTAGGAAATGCTAATCCTAATTAGCAATATTTAAATTATGATTAATTTTTTTTAATATAATTAGAAAATCCTAATTATAATTTAGAAATGTTAATTTTTTATTTTTAAAACCTAAATTAGAAAATTTAGAAAATTAAATTGCAAACCCTAAGGGTTTCAAACCCTAAACCCTAAGGTTTTCCAAACCCTAAACCCTAACCCTAACCCTAACCCTAAACCCTAAGGGTTTGGCCAATTACTAGTATGCCATTAAATTAAAAGGAAAAAGACCAAAATGCCCTTTTCTTAAAACTTAAGCAAAAGATATGGCAATCTTGGTGACTCACTACTCTAATGTTTATCCCATGTGCCTTAAATCATACAAGATCAGATTTGGGTCAGCTAGCAACTTCTTGGTTCATTGAATCCAAAGATTAAAACTAAAACTAAAAAAAAATAAGTTACTTTACTCTTCATATTATCCAAGACTCTCTCTCTCTAAAATTCGAGAATGGGTAGTGAGAGATAGTGAGATACAAAGCCATGTTAGCCTCTTAGTTCACCAATATCAGATCCAGGGATCAGAATCAAAGATCAAAAGCATAAAAGGTATAAGAACCCTAAAATTTCGAAATCTTGTGATCCATGTTATTTGTTATGATTTGTTGTTTTAAGTTGTGTTAGAAGGTGTCACTTAATCATCTGGGTTGCTGTATAGTGAATCAATAACATCAAAGTGCTCGAAATAATCATTTTAAGAAATCTGGGAAAAAGTTTAAAAAGTGGCCTGACAGTCATATGTCAGAGGCCTTAGATCTCTCCGTGTTAATGGTTAGTTCTGTTTTATGTTATAGATATATTCTTTGTAGTAAGGTATTTGATCTGAAAATGGGAACAGGGCCAGACCATGTATATATTGCATGATAGGATTGGTCAAAGTCTGTTGACCGAACACAAAACTTAGAATCTGGATAACCCAGAATTTCCAGTTTGGTCTGACAACCTTTTGATGGCCTCTGATCTTCCTTCTATTAAGCTATCTGGCCATGTTGTTGTAATATAGTTGTAGACTGACATACTGACTATCGATTCATGCTTTTAAACTACTTAGATATATAGTAGGATCGAAATTATGAAAGGTCAAACCACCGTTGACCTTCATGCTGGAAGGAGATTCTGGGTAACCAAGAATCTTCAAGACCCATTTTCTGACTACCAGTTTGACCGGCTTAAATCTGTCTTATGTGATGTTTTTGTTATGATCTAGAGTTATGAAATTATACTATGACATCATGACTACATGTAGGGACCATTAGATATCACAAAAAAAACCCAGATTCCAAGTTATAAGGCTTCAAAGTAGGGCCTAGCAACTGTTCTTCATTTCTGGAAAACCCAGAAATGAAGAACAGCTTTCTGACATGATGTTCTAGAACCTAGATCTCTCATGTATGATATGTTATGGACATGAAATTGATTAATGATGGTAGTATTACAATTATACTACAATCTAAACACTTTTATATGGCCAGAAAACCTTAGGATCATAGATCAAATGATCGTCAAACCACCAACCTCAAACAGTGACATGAGTTTTACGGCAAATTTCAAGAATGACCTCAAGAACACCTATAGCGATGAGATGCGTCGTTATAGGGCCCTTTAGCGACGATTTCGTTAATTTTTTAATTATTATTTTCCAGAAATTATTTAAACATACATAAAAATGGTTTTTAATTATTAAAAATACATAATAAATTCAGAAAAATTATTTTAAATTCGAAAATTAGTTTTAATTATTTAAAGTATATTCCATAAATATTTAATATTTTTGGAATATAATTAGTATTTATTTATTTAATTATAATATTAAATAAATGATTTTAATACATGAAAAATCATGAAAAATAATATTATGGTGTAAGAAAATATTTTAAGTTATTTTTAGTGACTTTTTATATTTTGTGATGAATTTCATTAATTAATTAATATTAATGATAATTAGTTTATTTCATATATACCTTAAATAAATTATGGAAAAATAGAATTAATGATTTATAAATCATATAAAATGATTTAAGTGTTATAAAAATATTTTAAGTTATAACATATAACTTTTGATATTTTGTCATGAAAATATTAATATTTTAATATTAAAAGCAATTATCGGATAATGAATTGAAGTGTTTAAAATTATATAAATATGATTTTAAGGTATTAAAATACTTTAATATATTATAAATATATTATAATATTATAACATGTATTTCATTAATATTTGATAATAAATAAATATTAATGATAAAGAAATATTGTGGTATTTAATTCATTTAAATACAATTCTAATGATTGAAAATTCACGATAAATAGTAATAATTATTTACGAAAAATATTTCGAATGATAATAAATTATCTGAGTTAATTGTTAAGTGTTTAGGCAGAGTTTAATTGAACTTAAACTCGTGAATTGTCCGACTAGACTGTCGGGATGTCAGTTTTGTGTTGGGTTCAACTCAGACTACAATAGTTTGACTTGATACCAAGTTCTATGTGTGTTATGTAATCGATAGGATTATGTGTGTTATGTGTTTAAAGTTATTCTATGTCTATATATATATATAATAAGTATTATATTGTGATGATATTATTCTAATATTAGAGATCTATATTACTAATATTAGGTCTTCTGGATAAAGCATTATAAATTGCATTGCTAAGTAATTAATCTGTTCGCATAAGTTTATTTTACTTAACTCTACTAAGAGTTGTTTCATTTGGATATACTTATGATTAATCATTCATTGATTGCCATGTATAATTGTACTGTACATATTGCATGTATAAGTCAGGTGTGAAAGGTCGATCACCTTCATTACCCTTCTGATTCGAGATATAATTGTTCATGTAAAATACTTGTTCAGTCAAAATTTTGTTCCTGCAAGTTCACAATTATATTGTTGAATTATAGCCAGCCAATTATTCAAATCATTTCAATCATGATATATCGTTATATTGTTGAACTTAAACTTGCTGGGCAACTTTTATGCTCACCCTTGCTATATCATGATAATACATTGCAGATTAAGACGAACGCGTCAGATACATGAAAAGATTAAAGAAAGTTCCAGCTTTAGTTTATGTATGTGATTAGAAATGTAATAGTGTAGTTTGATAATAAAGTTATGTGTTAGATATTTATGAATTGTGTATTAAGTTAAGGTTACTCGACCTTGGGGAATAGTGTGTAATGTATTGTATAAACAATTTATGTTTATATCTTCCGTAAATAGTAATAGTTGTATAGAATGATCGAACCGGATCCGCGGTGATTTGGGACCTCGGATTCGGGGCCCTCACACAAGATATTAAATCAAGTAGATTTGAATATGAAAAGCCAAGGTGCGTCGATAAAGAATCTGGAAAATCAAGTGGGGCAGATAACACATGCACTAAATAACCGACCACTTGGAACACTCCCGAGTGACACAGAGAAAAATTCGGGTAGAGATGAGCATTGCAAGGCTGTAACTCTACGAAGTGGAAATGATTTGCAAGAGACAGTTAATGATAAGGAAAAGAGGGACAACGCAACAGATGAAACAGAAGAGGTTGTGGAGATCGAAAAACATCAAGATGAGACCGGAACTATCACAATGCCTCCCATACCGTATCCGCAGAGGTTTCAGAAATCCAAGTTAGATAAGCAGTTTTCAAGATTTTTGGATATTTTCAAAAAAACTGCATATTAACATCCCATTTGCCGAAGCTTTAGAACAAATGCCGAGCTACGCCAAGTTCATGAAGGATGTGTTGTCGAAGAAAAGGAAATTGGGTGATTTTGAAACAGTAGCGCTAACCGAAGAATGCAACACAATTATCCAGAATAAGTTACCTCCGAAGTTAAAAGACCCAGGTAGTTTTACTATTCCATGCGACATTGGTAACCGGTTTTCAGGGAGAGCGTTGTGTGATTAGGGGGCCAGTATAAATTTGATGCCATTATCCGTCTAAAGTCAGTTTGGACTGAAGGCACCAAAACCGACAAATATCAGTTTGTTATTGGCCGACCGATCAGTTACATATCCACAAGGTATTGTTGAAGACGTATTAGTAAAGGTGGATAAATTCATCTTCCCAGCAGATTTCGTTATCTTGGATTGTGAAGCAGACAAGGAAATTCCCATCATTCTCGGGCGACCATTTTTAGCAACGAGGAGAACATTGATTGACGTGCAAAAAAGTGAATTGACGATACGAGTTGAAGATCAACAGGTCACCTTTAATGTATTTAAGTTGATGTCTTATCCGAAGGAAAAAAGTGAGTGTTTGCGGGTGGATTTAATGGATGAATTAGTTAATCACAAGTTCTGCGGAAATTACCTAGAGGACCCGATAGAATCCATGTTATTCGGGATAGACGACTACGGTATTGAAGAGGACATTGAGTATGTCAAATGGCTAGATACATCATCGTTCTTCCGGAAAAGCAATCAACCATTCGACACCCTTGATAGGCCCGAAACGAAAGGTAAAAAGTGCAAACCCTCAATAGAAGAGCCACTGGTGTTGGAATTAAAACCGCTACCATCTCATCTGCAGTATGCTTATTTGGGGAAGGGTCCTACACTACTAGTCATTGTTTCGACATAGTTAACTGACACGCAAAAGGAGAAACTGCTGAGGGTATTGCGAGAGTTCAAAACAACAATCAGCTAGACTATAACAGATATTTGAGGTATTAGTCCGTCCTTCTGTATGCATAAAATTTTATTGGAAGAGGGGGCAAGACCAACCATTGAGCAGCAAAGAAGGCTAAACCCTATTATGAAGGATGTGGTTAAAATAGAGATCATAAAGAGGTTGGATGCCTGCATTATTTATCCAATCTCGGATAGTTCATGGGTAAGTCCTGTACAGTGCGTACCAAAGAAAGGGGGTATGATAGTGGTGAAGAACGAAGCTAATGAGCTCATCCCTACTAGAACCGTTACAAGATGGAGAGTATGTATGGACTACTGCAAGCTGAATAAAGCCACATGCAAGGATCACTTCCCCTTGCTGTTCATTGATCAGATGTGGGATAGGTTAACGGAACATCAGTTCTACTTACTTTTGGATGGATATTCTGGGTATAATCAAATTACCATAGCACCGGAGGATCAAGAGAAAACTACATTCACATGCCCCTACGGTACGTTTGCATTCCGACGTATGTCCTTTGGTTTATGTAATGCGCCAGCAACCTTTCAACGCTGCATGATGGCGATATTCTCCGATATGGTAGAACATAATTTGGAGGTATTCATGGATGACTTCTCCGTGTTCGGTGATACTTTCGACCTATACTTAAATAATCTGGTCTTAGTGCTAAAACGATGTGTGGAAACCAACCTAATTCTTAACTGGGAAAAATGTCACTTCATGGTGCAAGAGGGAATTATTTTGGGGCATAAGGTTTCTTCATCAGGATTAGAGGTGGATAAAGCAAAGATTGAGATGATTGAGAAACTACCTCCTCCATCATCTGTGAAGGGAATACGGAGCTTCTTGGGACATGCAGGTTTCTACAGATGCTTCATTAAAGATTTTTCCAAAATTTCAAAACCCTTATGTTCTCTATTGGAGAAAGACGTGCCTTTCAAGATGGATCAGTCATGTATCGAGGCATTTAAAGTATTAAAGAGGAAATTGGTCTCAGCTCCAATTATTGTGGCGCCCGATTGGTCTTTAACGTTTGAATTGATGTGCGACGCCAGTGACTACGCAGTTAGAGCAGTGTTGGGACACCGTCACGATAAGATTTTTCATACAATCTACTACTCCAGCAAGACGTTGACAGATGCTCAATTGAACTACACAACCACCGAAAAAGAATTACGTGCGGTGGTATTTGCCTTCGACAAGTTCAGATCTTATCTCATAGGGACAAAGGTAATTGTTTATACTGATCATTCTGCCATTAAATATCTGATTAAGAAGAAGGATGCCAAACCGCGGTTAATACGGTGGGTATTGTTGCTACAAGAATTTGATTTGGACATCCGAGATAGAAAAGGTACCGAGAATCAGGTGGCGGATCATCTTTCCCGGTTGAAAAATACAGAAGTTCAGCAAAAAGACAACGTCATAATCAATGAGAAATTTCCAAATGAACAAACTTCTCTGAAAAGTTATAGAGAATTGAATTTCCTGTAGAAGGACATAAGATTCAAATTTTTTTGATAAAAGGACTATTTATTTTGAATTATTGAAGTTCCGGAATAATTGATTTTTGAAGTTTTAAATATTTTTTTAATAAAAATGTTTTTTCCATTGGGTGGGCCCCACTTACACATGTTAGATGCTGAATTCAGATTTCTTGGTGTGCGTAGGAAATTTATATAAATATATTAATATTTTATTAAATTTTCTGCTTTGGTGTTCTAAGCATTTTCCTATAAATAGGGTGCTTAGGTTAGAATTGAAAATCACACCAGAAACTAAAGATTTCTCTCTCTATATTATCGAGCGTATTCTTGTGAGTATTTTAATACTTTGAGAGTTGATATCTGATTGCAAGTTCCTTCAAGATTATATCCAAGATTTCGATCGGAAGAAGCTGCTTTTCGAGATAAGGGATGCTATTTTTTTATAAATGATATTATTTTTTTCAATATCATTATGCTGAAATATTGGTAAGATTTTTCTTGTGAAATTCATATCTTTTCATGTCGTGGTTACTATTCATGAGTACTATTCACGAAGTATGATGATTTTTCTTGTGGAATTTCTATCTTTTAGTGTCGGAGTTACTATTCACGTATACGACACTATTCACGTATACGGCACTATTCATGGAAAAATTAAATTTTTATTTTTTGTCCAAGATATCTATTATGGATACTAGCTTTGATTGTATCCATGTTTTGATCTTCATTCTTGAATTTTACTCCACTATAGTTATTTATGAAGTATTTTTGAACTTGGATTGTTTAAAGTACGAATCCTTAATATTTGTTCTTTTCTTTAAAATATTTTTCATCATCCTCAGTCCTAAATGATGATATAATTGAATATCTTTGGCATGTAGTGCAAAGATGAATGATTTTCTGATGAATATCTTTGGCCCGTAGTGCAAGGATGAACAGGTGTTTAGATGAACATGACCGGTGATGAATATCTTTGGCTTTGTAGCAAAAAAATGACTATTTAATTCAAGATGTATATTGATTGATGTTACAGGGATAAAATATTGATGATGGACTTTTAAATTCATATATAGAAGATAGTAGATTTTATTCTCTACTTAACTCTTCTAATGAATTATTATTTCCGCTGTGAATATTGATTTAAAACTTGTTGTCCATTGTATTCTATTAGATTTTTCCCTGTTGAGGACTAACAATAATTTATTCTATATTCTCTTAGTCATAATGTTCTTTACTGGGCTAGTTGAGCTCAGCCTTTTCGTTTTTGTTCCATTTTTCTTCTCAGGAGGCGAGAATGTAGCGAGTACTAGTCGGGGTGTGGAATGATGGTTCTAGAAGTTGTTCTAGTAGTCCTCAATATTTTGTAAAATAGTGTATTAATAATTATAATGAGGACTTATTTGAGTGTGGATATTGTCTAGATGATAATATTTGTATTTAAACTCACAGTTTAAGTGTTGTCGTATTTTGCACGACAATTGTATTAATAAAGTTGTAGTTGTTTCTGTACCATATATTTTGGCGACTCAGAATGGGTGTTGTATACCTATTTTGGGGGCGTCACACATAGGCTATGACTTTCCCATATTGCGTGAGAACACATCCTAACCTTCTGCCTGAAGCATCGTTGTAGATGATAAATCTCTCCGAACCAGATGGTATTGTCAGAACAGGTGCTGAAATGAGTCCCCTCTTGAGTTCTTGAAAACTCTTCTCACATTCCTTGATCCAACTGAATTTTACATCTTTTCAAGTTAGCTGAGTTAATGGAGTAGCGATTCGAGAAAATCATTCCATGAATCTCCGATAATAACCATCTAAACCCAGAAAGCTAAACCCAGAAAGCTACGT
The DNA here is from genome assembly GCA_020205615.1 of Panax quinquefolius. Lineage (NCBI taxonomy): Eukaryota > Viridiplantae > Streptophyta > Magnoliopsida > Apiales > Araliaceae > Panax > Panax quinquefolius. The sequence goes on from CM035151.1 coordinate 59,917,100, forward strand.
ACTTCGGTCACTGACTTAGGTTGCTCCCAGCTTTGTATTACTTCAATCTTCGCTAGGTCAACAGATATTCCGTGATTTGATATAACGTGCCCAAGGAATGCTACTTCCTCAAGCTTGAACTCACATTTCTTCAACTTGGCATATAACTTGTTTTCACGAACTTTTGGAGTATCAGCATGCTCATGATCTTCACGGCTTTTGGAGTATATGAGGATGTAATCAATAAAGACGACCACAAAATGATCTAAATATTTCTTGAATACTCGGTTCATTATATCCATGAAGGCAGCAGGAGCATTAGTCAATCCAAAAGACATGACTAGGAATTCATAATGCCCGTACTGAGTTTTGAAAGCGGTCTTTGGAATGTCATTGGTTTTAATCTTTAACTGATGATATCCGGAAAGAAGATTGATCTTTGAAAAGAATTTGGCACCTTACAACTGGTCATCAATGCGAGGTAACGCATACCTATTTTTGATGGTGACATGATTCAATTCCCGATAAACAATACAAAATCGCATACTCCCATTCTTTTTCTTTACGAATAGAACAGGAGCACCCCAAGGAGACATATTAGGATGAATGAAATCGATGTCTAACAACTCATGCAGTTGAGTTTTTAACTAGTTCAATAGGAGCCATTCGATATGGGGCTTTGGAAATGGGCTTTGTACCGGGTTCAAGGTCGATACAAAATTCGATTTCACACTCTGGGGGTAGGATATGAAGTTCTTCAGGGAATATGTCAGGAAATTTATTAACAATAGAAATATCATTCAAATGTGACGTATTTTTGTTTAAATCTGTGACATGGGCTAAAAAAGCTTGACATCCATTTTTCAATAAACGAATAGCTTTATGGCTTGCTATGACAGTGATTGACTTTAGTGGTTTGGTTGCTTTAATTCGCATAATAGGTTGGTTAGGAATATGAAAGCTAACAACCTTACGAAAATAATCAATTTTTGCATGATGAGTAGTTAACCAATCAATCCCTAAAATCATATCAAATGCACGTATTTTCAAAGAGATAAGATCGACAAGTAATGTTAGGGTACCGATTTGAATTAAACAAGACTTATAAACAGTGGATGTAATGAAGGTTTCTCCCAACGGAGTTTCAACAGATAAGTCAAAGTCTAATTTCTCCAGAGTTAAATTTAAATGTTGAGCGCAAATAGGAAAAAAAAGAATGGGTAGAACCGGTATCAAATAAGGTATAGACTTTTGCAAGAGTTTATGATTATCTTACCCGTGATAACTTCGTTTGGGTTCATCGCTTTTTGGGAGGACGACCTTTGGTGTCTCCATCCCAGCTGGACTTGACTTCACTGCACGACAAAATCGGGCTAGGTGACCTTCTCTTCCGCAATTATAACATGCTTTGGACTGCATCATGCAATTTGGATTGATGTGTCCCTCCCCTCCACACTTGAAGCATACGATGGGTGGTCGTTCTCCTTCCTTGAAAATGGGTGTTGGTGCTGACGTCTTTCCATCATTATTGAATCTCCTCTTCTTGAAATTTCCACTTTTATTGTCTTAGTCATGATTACCACTGAAGTGGTTACCATTTTTGGTATGTTGATTCCCTCCACGTTTGCTGTCACCGCTTCGATGACTGCTACCACTGGTATTGGTTGACTCATTATCGCGCTCCAATAATTGAGCCCTATTTACAACTTCTGAATACAAACATAGTTTGTGAGGAATTAGGTATTGACGTATTTTGCGTTTCAAACCTCGCAGAAACATTTATGTCATTCTCTCCTCATTATCAACTAAGTGGGATGCAAACCAGGATAACTCGGCAAACATAGCCTCGTACTGCGACACTGTCATATTGTTTTGATCCAGCTTGATAAATTCCACCTCCCTCATGTGACGAATACTTTCAGGAAAGTACTTGTCGTTGAACAGTTCTTGGAACTCCTCCCAAGACATCTTCAGTGCGGCAGGTTGAGTACGTTTTACAGATTTCCACCATTAATTTGCCTCTCCTCTCAACATGAAGGTGGCAAAGGAAACCTTTTGCTCCTCGGAGCATCCCAAGACATCAAATATCTTGGTGATCTGCTTTATCCATGTCTCTGCCTTAAGTGGTTCTGGCTTTCCTAAAAACTCCAGTGGTCCCAGCTCCTTGAACTGCTTAGCGGTAACCATCCGTGAGTTTCCAGTGTTTCCACTTGCATTTTGAATAGGAGTCGCTCTCGCCTGATGTTGCATGAATTGCATAAAGCCTTTGAACATCCCATCGTTCATCATTTGGTCAGTCACTACTACAAAATAGTAAATAGATAACGCGAAAAAAACGTTACGGTTTCAATCAGAAAAACATCATGGTTAAGGGTGTCATCTATTTGACACCCTTACACAACGTTTTTAAAACGTTGTAGTTAGACACATTTTACAACATTTTTTTCAGAAAAAAACGTTGTAGATTTGTTTTCCATAAATTAGCAGATGCTTGAAAACGTTGTAGAAGGTATGATTCTACAAGGTTTTTTGGCTAAAAATGTTGTAGTTTAATATATCAGACAACGTTTAAGCACATTTACACAACGTTTATAATGTGTCATCTATTTAGAAGGTGTCATTTATTTATACAAATATACAACTTTTTAAAAATGTTGTAGATAAAAAAAAAGAAAAAAAAGGTTGTGGTTCACCTATATTACCAATGCATCTGCAATATGCTAATGTCATGATATATAACTAAAAGGTCTAAATTCTCATTTAAATTTAAAGCCAAAATGTATCAACCATTCAAAATAAATCCCAATAATACCATTCATTTACAGTTTCAAATTACTATATTCACAAAATATATACCAAACTATCCATATATACATCTCAAATTCACTTTTCAATCCACAAAATAAACCAAACCATCCATAAAATTAAGCTACTACCTAAGCATGTGCAAAAAGCCTAGTTCTCCCCAAAATACACTAGTAACTTTGTTTCAAAGACTAGCCATGGATGGCGGTAACTTTTGATCTAGCACTAACCATGGATGGCGATCTAGAACCCAAAGGTCTTGATGTGTAGAGCGATATACGATTTAAGAATTACGGTATGATCAATCTGATTCCTAAGGTCATTAACCCAAGCAGATGCTGTCACCTACAAAAGTAGATATTTTTTAATCTTCAATGTGTAGAATATAATATGAAATCATATGCTAAAACACAAGAATTGCTTTCAAAAATTGTCCAAGCCAAACATACAAGCATGAATGCTTGAACTATGTACTGCATGAATGCTTGAACTACAAACTGGCCTCCTTATAAACTTGGACAACTATGTTATGCAGTTTTTACATATATATGTTTCATCAGAAAAACTTCTATATGCATCACATTATATCAAACAATGGTACATACCTGCATTAATAGTTACATGCACAATTATATCAAGAGATTCATTCCAGTCAGTGGGACCAAGCTGTGTGACAATTTCATACCTGCAGTCTTTGAGCTTGTCGGCTCTCTCATCAAGTTGTGTGGCGACTTCAAGGCGAGATCTCACCCTTGGAAAAGAGAGAGTTTGGTCATGGAAACAATGAAAAGAGGGTATGCAAAAATGGGTCAAAAGCAGATATATTGAAAGAATTCCATTTATAGAAAATTCCAACAAGATGTAATACCACCTGGTCCAACAAGATTTGGGGGGAAGATGTATGTCTTACTGGTATCAGTTGGTATTGAATAATTTATGAGCAAGTCAACCATATTCCTTTGTAGTTAACATAATATAAAATTATAATGATGTATGTCTTTAACACAATATAGTTTTTATACAGTATAATTTTTATAATTGTCCAACATGATGTATGTCTTTAACAAAATATAATTTTTTATAGCTTCTTCCAGTGGAAACTAAAGAAATTATCAGTATACAATCATGCAAACATAAATTCTCCAGCAGAAGCATTAAACAGGTCGTATCTGCTTACTAGCTAACAGTCAACAAAGAGCAAACAACCTATGTAAGACCCCAAATTATTAATAAATGAAATTTATTTTCCTCTATTTATTATTTTGAAATAGTAAGGGTTGATTTGATTAATGTGGATAGTTATGGGTAAAATACGCAAATATTTTGAATAAGCAAGTGGTTATAAAATATTCATTATTGTCGAGGAATATTCGTTTGGTCGTGGAATATTCGTACTGTTGGGGAATATTTGTACGACGGCGCAGTCTTTTGTGGGCCCCATAACGGAAAGCGATTGGATGAAGAAAACGACAAGTATAAGTTGTTTAAATAACGACGTAGTTGTTACCGTTAATACTGTTGAAATACCCGGTGGTTAAAACACACTAATACGCGTTGTTGAACGGTAGCACACGGTATTGCACCAATTATTGATTCTTACGTAAGAAGACACTACACAATAATTGTTACAGTAATTACTGTTCAGTATTTTATTGATTTAATAATTACTGCGTTGATATTTTATATTGCTGTTGTTTCAATAATTGTCATTACACAGTATTTTTCATTATCGAAGCAATAATTCATGTTATCTGAATAATATTATTAGATAACATTATTGGCAATGTCTAGAAAGTTACATCTAAGGAGAGGTTTGGTCACCTAATTGCTTGGCCCGAGAAGGAGAGATCCTTATTGGAAAGCCTCTCTTTCCAGGAGGCTGCACTGGTTGTCAATATTGTGATTACGTAATATTATTTATGAATAATTAATTATTGATTCATATGATGAGGAAAATATTGATTTTATGTGGATATAGATGGAGAAAAATTTTAAAATGACAATTGTTGAAAATTAATATTTTATCTTTTACGATAAAATAATTCATTTAAATATATTATTTTAATAATATATTAACTGGTGATATTTTACAACGAATGTGGGATATATGAGTATACGAGGAGGAAGAGTATTTTTGTTGCAATAAATGTTTAAAACATGTTAAACATGTCTGGTGGACCCCATTTATTATTTGAAATTTGATTATAGCATGTAAAATCGTCCGTTTGTGGATTTCGGTCAATTTCTGTTTGGAATTTGGAAAAACTTTCTTCTGCAAAGTTGTAGAGAATTGAATTTCCTATAAAAAGTCGCGAGATTCGAATTTTCTGACAAAAGGGCTATTTATTATGAATTATTGAAGTTCCGAAGCTCCGAAATAGTTAATTTTTGAAGTTTTAATTATGTTAAATAAGAAAAACGTTTTTTAAAAGTTTTGTGAGGTGGGCTACTTGTGTTGAATGCTGAATTCAGTTGATAAAAAGTGTGCGTAAGAATTTAATAAATATATATTAATATTTTATTAAATTTTCTGCTTTGGTGTTCTAAGCAATTTCCTATAAATAGGGTGCTTAGGTTAGAATTGAAAATCACACCAGAAACTGAAGTTTTCTCTCTCTATTATTATCGGCGTATTCTTGTGAGTATTTTGAGTATACTTTGAGTATTTCTATACTGATTGCAAGTTCAAGTCATAGCCTATATCAGGTGTTTCAACTAAATCTTTGTCTTTTCGAGGTAAGGGATGTTATTTTCTTCTCAAATGATATTATTTCTTCAATATCATTATCTTTGAAATATTGGTTGGAACTTTTATCAAATTTGGAACTTTTTCATGTCAGGGTTACTATTCATGAGTTCTTATTCACGAGTTACTATTCATGAGTTACTATCAAGAAGAGTTCTTATTCATGAGTTCTTATTCACGAGTTACTATTCACGAGTACTATTAATGAAGCGTGAAGATGTTTTTTGTGGAATTTCTATCTTTTGGTGTTGTGAGTTACTATTCACGATATCCAAGACTTTATTCACGATATCTGACACAATTCACGAATCTCAAGACTATTCAAAGAAAAATGAAATTTCTTCTTTTCGTCAAAATATCTATTATGGATACTAGCTTTGATTGTATCCATGTTTTGATCATTCTTGAATTTTACTTGATATGATTATTTATGAAGTATTTTTGAACTCGGATTGTTTTAAAGTACGAATCCATAATACTTGTTCTTTTGTTTCTTTGGATTCGTTTTCTTTGAAATATTTTTCATCATCCCTACCCTAAATGATGATATTACTGAATATCTTTGGCCTGTAGTGCAAAGATGAATGATTTCTTGATGAATATCTTTGGCCCATAGTGCAAAGATGAACATGTGTTGAGATGAACATGACCGACTGATGAATATCTTTGGCCTGTAGTGCAAAGATGAATATTTGATTCCAGATATATATTGATTGATGTTACAGGGATAAAATATCGACGATGAACTTTTAAATTCATATATAGAAGATAGTAGTTTGCATTCTCTACTTAACTCTTCTAATGAATTATTATTTCCGCTGCGAATATTGATTTAAAATTTGTTGTCTATTGTATTCTATTAGATTTTTTCCCTGTTGAAGACTAACGATAATTTGTTGTATATTATCTTAGTCATAATATTCTTACTGGGCTAGTTGAGCTCACCCTTTTCCTTGTTGTTCCATTTTTCTTCTCAGGAGGCGAGAATGTAGCGAGTACTAGTTGGGGTATGGAATGAAGGTTCTAGAGAGAGTTGTTTAGTAGTCCTCACCATTTTTGTAAAATAATGTATCAATAATTATGATGGGGATTTATTTGCGTGTGGATATTGTCTAGATGGCAATATCTGTATTTAAACTCACAATTTATATGTTGTAATAATAAAGTTGTAGTTATTTCGCACCATGTATTTGGCGACTCGAGAATGGGTTGAATGGAATGGACCTATTTTGGGGGCGTCACGATTGGTATCGAGATTAGGGATATGATCTCTGGCGGAGATCGGGGAATAGAACTAGGAGGGAGAGGCGAGTAAATCCTTCGCTAGTGTGTCCTACCTAAGCTTATTTGTTAGTTGGTCAAGGTATATAGAGATATTATGTGATATATTGATTTCCTTAATTAACCCTGTTTTTTTATAAAGATATTTGAGAATGTCGAATGAGAATATTAATGATTGGAGTAAATGAGACCGTGGAGATGCTGTCTTTACCAACGAGAGGAGAGCGTGCAACAGTGACAATGTACCTCCTGTGAACAACACTGTTGAGCAGATGATGAATGAGGGATGTTTAGAAGCTTTTTTTGTAGTTCATGCAAAATCAGACGAGGAGACTCGTGTTCAAAATCTGAGGAGAGAAATGATAGCAATTCACGGGTGGTCACTGACCAAGCAGATTCAAAGAGTTGGGACCACGAGTGCTGGGAAACCCGAATCCGAATAAAAAGCGGAGACGTGGGTCAAACAAATTACCAAGATATTCGATGTCTTGATGCACGGAGAACGAAGGTTCTATTCGCTACCTTTATGTTCCGTGGTGGGTGATGATTCATTGGTGGGAATCGTGAAGCGTACTCCATCCAAATTGCACTCAAAGATGTCATGGGAGACATTTCAGAAAGCAGTTCAATGACAAGTACTTCCACGAAAGTATTAAATCGTATATGAAGGAAGTGGAGTTTATTAGATGGAGCAGAATAATATGGCGGTGTCCCAAAGACGAGGCGAAGTTCGGCGGAGTTATCGAGTTTGCACCTCATTTGGTGGAGAATGAGGAACGATGACGCGGATGTTTCGAGAGGTTTGAAACCCAGATACGTCGATATCTCATTTCTCATAAATTTCTCTCTATTTGAGATGTTGTCAGCAGGGCTCGGTTGTTAGAGCGAGATAACGAGTACGTTCAACCGAGGGACCATAACGAGGATCATCTAGAAGATAGCAACCATCGTCGAATAACGATAACCAGCGGAGAAAGAAGAATACGGACAAAGGCGGTAACCACTCTGGTGGTAATCATGGCCATGAAAAACTAGAAGAAGCGAGTCGGGAGGAGATTTTAAAAAGAGGAAATTTAACAACGACCATGTGAAGATGACAGTACCAGCAGCAATTGGTTCCAAGGAAGGTGAAAGACCATCGGTCGTATGTTACAAATGCAGGAAAGAGGGACATATCAGCCCAAACTGCCCACAACAGTTTAAGGTATGTTATAATTGTGGAAAAGAAGGACATATTGCTCGAGATTGTACGATATCGAAACCCAGTCCAGCGGGAATGGTGACTCAAAAAGATGTCCCAGAAAAATCAAAGTCAACGATTCCTGGAAGAGCGTTTGTCGTGACCGGTCAAAATGCAAGGAACCCGAACGAAGTTAGCACGAGTTAGTTAATTATAAATTCTTGTGAAGTTTATACCTTACTAGATACCGGTTGTACCCATTCTTTTATCTCTCTTGCTTGCACTCAACGTTTGAACTTGACTACGGAGAAATTAGACTTTGACCTATTTATGGAGACTCCGTTAGGAGAAACTTTCATTACATCTGTTGTTTAGAAATCTTGCTTGATTCAGGTTAGCACTATCACATTACACGTTAACCTTATTTCTATATAGATATTTGCTTTTGATGTGATTTTAAGGTTAACTACTCATCATATCCCAAATTGATTACTTTTCGTAAGGTTGTTAGTTTCCATATTCCTAAGCAACTTTGTTATTCAATTCAAGCAATCAAACCATTGTAGTCAAACATTTTCATATCAAGCCATGAAGTCATTCGTTTATTACGGATGTCAAGTTTTCTTAGTCCATGTTATGGATTTGAATAAAGACACGTCGATTTGAATAATATTTACATTGTTATTGATTTTCCGACGTATTTCTGAAGAATTTTCTTGGTTTACTCCCAAAGATCGATATTAAATTTTGTATCGACTTTGAACCCCCAGACAAAACTCATTTCTAAAATCTCATATCGAATGGCTCTATTGAACTTGAGGAGTTAAAAATTCAACTATAGAATTTGGTACCGAGCCTTTATCTGGTAACTTTCTTTGTGGAATGCTGCAAAGCCGAGACTCTCCGTAGGGGACACCATATTCGTGCGATAGTAATGGCGATAGGTGTCATTGTAACGTCTTATCCAAGGTTGGGATATGAGTCACGATTGAGAACAACCTAAGTCGGTAATCAAAATACGTAGCTTTAAAGGCTTAGTTGGTTATTATCGTAGATTCGTTGAAGTATATTCTCGAATCGCTATTCCATTAACTTGGTGACTCGTAGAGATACAAAATTGAATGGAGCAAGGAATGTGGGAAGAGCTTGAAGAACTCAAGAGGAGACTCATTTCAAAGACATGTTTACGACCATGCCATCCCGGAAAAGTGAGCGTGGTAGGCGACGTGTTGAGTAGAAGATCGATATACAGTATGAAAGTACGATATTGTCAAAGACTAATTTCAGTATAATTTACAAATAATAGAGATGGAGATGAAAACTCTAGGTATCCACGTGATGATATCTGAGTATAATCGACTTTAATCGATAAAGTTAAAGCTATTCAAGCTACACACCGGAGCTGATGAATTTGAAGAAGGAGGTGCAAGAAGTTGTTATTTCAAAAGCGAGAATCGGTGAGGTGAGGAAAGCTCAAACCTTCGATTTATTAATCCATTTGAAATTCTCGATCGAATAGGAGCTGTGGCCTATAGACTCGTTTTACCGCCAAGTATGACGCGTGTTCATAACGTTTTTCACGTATCGATGTTACGAAAATATGTGGGACGATTCGAACCACGTCATTGAGTTAGAACCAGACGAGTTAGTAGAAGACTTAACATACACGAGGAGGTACTGTCAAGATCTTGGATAGGAAAGAACATGTCCTATGTACCGAGGTTATACCACAAGTTAAAGTTTTGTAGAGAAACCATGCTATTGAAGAAATGACCTGGGAGTTGGAAACTGAAATAAAAGCGAGGTATTCTCATCTTTTGAAAACACTAGGTACGTACGTCAATTTCGAGGACGAAATTTCATAAGGAGGGGAGGTTGTAAGACCCCAAATTATTAATAAATGAAATTTATTTTCCTCTATTTATTATTTTGAAATAGTAAGGGTTGATTTGATTAATGTGGATAGTTATGGGTAAAATACGCAAATATTTGAATAAGCAAGTGGTTATAAAATATTCATTATTATGTCGAGGAATATTCGTTTGGTCGTGGAATATTAAATCTTGTTGGGGAATATTTGTACGACGGTACGCTAGATCTTTTATGGGCCCCATAACGGAAAGCAATTGGATGAAGAAAGCGACAAGTATAAGTTGTTTAAATAATGAGCGTAGTTATTACTGATTATATCTTTGTTGGAATACCGGTGTGGTTAAAACACACTAATACTGCGTTGTTGAAGCAGTAGACACCAGTATTGCACCAATTATTGATTCTTACGTAAGAAGACACTACACACAATAATTGTTACGATAATTATTATTCGGATATTTTATTGATTTAATAATTCTGCGTTGATATTTTATATTCTTGTTGTTTCAATAATTGTCATTTTAAAGTATTTTTCATTATCGAAGCAATAATTCATGTTATCTGAATAATATTATTAGATAACATTATTGGCAATGTCTAGAAAGTTCGCATCTAAGGAGAGGTTTGGTCACCTAATCATTGCGCCAAGAAGAGGAGAGATCCTTATTGGAAAGCCCCTCTTTCTGAGGAACCGCACGGTTGTCAATATTGTGATTCTGTAATATTATTTGTGAATAATTAATTATTGATTCATATGATGAGGAAAATATTGATTTTATGTGGATATAGATGGAGAAAAATTTTAAAATGACAATTGTTGAAAATTAATATTTTATCTTTTTCTGATAAAATAATTCATTTAAATATATTATTTTAATAATATATTAACGGTGATATTTTTACAACGAATGTGGGATATATGAGTATACGAGGAGGAAGAGTATTTTTGTTGCAATAAATGTTTAAAACATGTTAAACATGTCGGTGGACCCCATTTATTGACTGAAATTTGATTATAGCCTGTAAAATCGTCCGTTTGTGGATTTCGGTCAATTTCTGTTTGGAATTTGGAAAAACTTTCTTCTGCAAAGTTGTAGAGAATTGAATTTCCTATAAAAAGTCGCGAGATTCGAATTTTCTGACAAAAGGGCTATTTATTATGAATTATTAAAGTTCCGAAGCTCCGAAATAGTTAATTTTTGAAGTTTTAATTATGTTAAATAAGAAAAACGTTTTTTAAAAGTTTTGTGAGGTGGGCTACTTGTGTTGAATGCTGAATTCAGTTGATAAAAAGTGTGCGTAAGAATTTAATAAATATATATTAATATTTTATTAAATTTTCTGCTTTGGTGTTCTAAGCAATTTCTATAAATAGGTGCTTGGGTTAGAATTGAAAATCACACCGTAAACTCAAGTTTTTTCTCTCTATATTATCGAGCGTATTCTTGTGAGTATTTTGAGTATACTTTGAGTATTTCTATACGATTGCAAGTTCAAGTCATAGCCTATATCCTGTTTCAACTAAATCTTGTCTTTCGAGGTAAGAGATGTTATTTTCTTCTCAAATGATATTATTTCTTCAATATCATTATCTTTGAAATATTGGTTGGAACTTTTTATCAAATTTGGAACTTTTTTCATGTCGGGGTTACTATTCATGAGTTCTTATTCACGAGTTACTATTCATGAGTTCTTATTCACGAGTTACTATTCACGAAAGTACTATTAATGAAGCGTGAAGATGTTTTTTGTGGAATTTCTATCTTTTGGTGTCTGAGTTACTATTCACGATATCGGACTATTCACGTATCTGACAAGACAATTCACTTAATACGGCACTATTCATCGAAAAATGAAATTTCTTCTTTTCGTCCAAAATATCTATTATGGATACTAGCTTTGATTGTATCCATGTTTTGATCATTCTTGAATTTTACTTCAGTATGATTATTTATGAAGTATTTTTGAACTCGGATTGTTTAAAGTACGAATCCATAATACTTGTTCTTTTGTTTCACTGGATTCGTTTTCTTTGAAATATTTTTCATCATCCTCAGTCCTAAATGATGATATTACTGAATATCTTTGGCCTGTAGTGCAAAGATGAATGATTTCTTGATGAATATCTTTGGCCCATAGTGCAAAGATGAACATGTGTTGAGATGAACATGGCGATCGATGAATATCTTTGGCCCGTAGTGTAAAAGATGAATATTTGATTCGAGATATATATTGATTGATGTTACAGGATAAAATATCGACGATGAACTTTTAAATTCATATATAGAAGATAGTAGTTTGCATTCTCTACTTAACTCTTCTAATGAATTATTATTTCACTGCGAATATTGATTTAAAATTTGTTGTCTATTGTATTCTATTAGATTTTTCCTGTTGAAGACTAACGATAATTTGTTGTATATTATCTTAGTCATAATATTCTTTCTTTGGGCTAGTTGAGCTCACCCTTTTCCTTGTTGTTCCATTTTTCTTCTCGGGAGGCGAGAATGTAGCGAGTAGTACTAGTCTGGGTATGGAATGAAGGTTCTAGAGAGAGTTGTTTAGTAGTCCTCACCATTTTTATAAAATAATGTATCAATAATTATGATGGGGATTTATTTGCGTGTGGATATTGTCTAGATGGCAATATCGTATTTAAACTCATGAGTTTATATGTTGTAATAATAAAGTTGTAGTTATTTACGTCACCATGTATTTGGCGACTCGAGAATGGGTTGAATGGAATGGACCTATTTTGGGGCGTCACTGGTTGGTATCGAGCTTAGGATATGATCTCTGGCGGAGATCGGGGAATAGAACTAGGAGGGAGAGACGAGTAAATCCTTCGCTAGTGTGTCCTACCTAAGCTTATTTGTTAGTTGGTCGAGATATAGGATATTATGTGATATATTGATTTCCTTAATTAACCCTTGTTTTATGACGATGATTTGAGAATGTCGAATGAGAATATTAATGATGGAGTAAATGAGACCAGTGGAGATGCTCAGACTTACCAACGAGGAGAACGTGCAACAGTCGACAATGTACCCTCCTGTGAACAACACCAATTGAATGATGATGAACGAGGGGATGTTTAGAAGCTTTTTGTAGTTCATGCAAAATCGCACGAGGGAGACTCGTGTTCAAAATACAGGAGGAAATGATAGCAATTCACCGGTGGTCACCCAAGCGATTCAAAGAGTTGGGACCACGAGTGCTGGGAAAGCCGAATCCGATTAAAGGCGCGAGACGTGGGTCAAACAAATTACCAAGATATTCGATGTCTTGTGATGCACGGAGGAACAGAAGGTTCTATTCGCTACCTTTATGTTCAAAATGGAGGCAGACATTGGTGGGAATCTATGAAGCGTATCCATCCATTTGCACTCAAAGATGTCACATGGGAGACATTTGAGAAGCAGTTCAATGACAAGTACTTCCACGAAAGTATTCGTCATATGAAGGAAGTGGAGTTTATTAGGTGGAGCGAGAATAACATGACGGTGTCCCAAAGATGCGGCGAAGTTCATGAGTTATCCAGTTTGCACCTCATTTGGTGGAGAATGAGGAACGTATGACGCGGATGTTTCGAGAGGTTTGAAACCCAAGATACGCCAAGATCTCATTTCTCATAAATTTTTCTCTATTCGGATGTTGTCAATGAGGCTCGATTGTTAGAGCGAGATAACGAGTACGTTCAACCGAGGGACCATAAACGAGGATCATATCTAGAAGATAGCGATCATCGAATAACGATAACCAACGGAGAAAGAAGAATACGGACAAAGGCTAAGAACCACTCCGGTGGTAATCATGGCCATGAAAAACTAGAAGAAGCGAGTCGGGAGGAGATTTAAAAAGAGGAAATTTAACAACGACCTATGTGAAGATGACAAAGATCAAAGAAAGAATTGGTTCCAAGGAAGGTGAAAGACCATGATCAGTATGTTGTTACAAATGGGAAAGAGGACATATCACCCAAACCGCCCACAACAGTTTAAGGTATGTTATAATTGTGGAAAAGAAGGACATATTGCTCGAGATTGTACGATATCGAAACCCAGTCCAGCGGGAATGGTGACTCAAAAGGATGTCCCAGAAAAATCAAAGTCAACGATTCCTGGAAGAGCGTTTGTCGTGACCGGTCAAAATGCAAGGAACCCGAACGAAGTTAGCACGGGTTAGTTAATTATAAATTCTTGTGAAGTTTATACCTTACTAGATACCGGTTGTACCCATTCTTTTATCTCTCTTGCTTGCACTCAACGTTTGAACTTGACTACGGAGAAATTAGACTTTGACCTATTTATGGAGACTCCGTTAGGAGAAACTTTCATTACATCTGTTGTTTAGAAATCTTGCTTGATTCAGGTTAGCACTATCACATTACCTGTTAACCTTATTTCTATATAGATATTTGCTTTTGATGTGATTTTAAGGTTAACTACTCATCATACCGAAATTGATTACTTTCGTAAGGTTGTTAGTTTTCATATTCCTAAGCAACCTGTTATTCGAATTCAAGCAATCAAACCATTGTAGTCAAACATTTTCATATCAAGCCATGAAGTCATTCGTTTATTACGGATGTCAAGTTTTCTTAGTCCATTTTATGGATTTGAATAAAGACACGTCGATTTGAATAATATTTCATTGTTATTGATTTTCGACGTATTTCTGAAGAATTTTCTTGGTTTACTCCCAAAGTGATATTAAATTTTGTATCGACTTTGAACCCCAGACAAAACTCATTTCTAAAATCTCATATCGAATGGCTCTATTGAACTTCGGAGTTAAAAATTCAACTATAGAATTTGGTACCGAGCCTTTATCCGGTAACTTTCTTTGTGGAATGCACCAAGCCGGACTCTCCGTAGGGGACACCATATTCGCATGCGATAGTAAAGCGATAGGTGTCATTGTAACGTCTTATCCAAGGTTGGGATATGAGTCACGATTGAGAACAACCTAAGTCGGTAATCGAAATACGTAGCTTTCTAGGCTTAGTTGGTTATTATCGGAGATTCGTTGAAGTATATTCTCGAATCGCTATTCCATTAACGCTGCTGACTCGTAGAGATACAAAATTCGAATGGAGCAAGGAATGTGGGAAGAGCTTAAAAGAACTCAAGAGGAGACTCATTTCAAAGACATGTTTCGACCATGCCATCCTGGAAAAGCGAACGTGGTAGGCGGACGTGTTGAGTAGAAGATCGTATATAAGTACGAAAACGATATTGTCAAAGACTAATTTCGTATAATTTACAAATAATAGAGATGGAGATGAAAACTCTAGGTATCCACGTGATGATATACGAGTATAATCGACTTTAATCGATAAAGTTAAAGCTGTTCAAGCTACACACCGGAGCTGATGAATTTGAAGAAGGAGGTGCAAGAAGTTGTTATTTCAAAAGCGAGAATCGGTGAGGTGAGGAAAGCTCAAACCTTCGATTTATTAATCCATTTGAAATTCTCGATCGAATAGGAACTGTGGCCTATAGACTCGTTTTACCGCCAAGTATGACGCGTGTTCATAACGTTTTTCACGTATCGATGTTACGAAAATATGTGGACGACCCGAACCACGTCATTGAGTTAGAACCGGACGAGTTAGCCGAAGACTTAACATACGAGGAGGTACCTGTCAAGATCTTGGATAGGAAAGAACATGTCCTATGTACCGAGGTTATACCACAAGTTAAAGTTTTGTAGTGAAACCATGCTATTGAAGAAATGACCTGGGAGTTGGAAACAGAAATAAAAGCGAGGTATTCTCATCTTTTCGAAACACTAGGTACGTACGTCAATTTCGAGGACGAAATTTCATAAGGAGGGGAGGTTGTAAGACCCCAAATTATTAATAAATGAAATTTATTTTCCTCTATTTATTATTTTGAAATAGTAAGGGTTGATTTGATTAATGTGGATAGTTATGGGTAAAATATAAATATTTGAATAAGCAAGTGGTTATAAAATATTCAATATTGTCGAGGAATATTCGTTTGGTCATGGAATATTAAATGATTGTTGGGGAATATTTGTATGACGGTATGATCTTTTTGTGGGCCCCATACTAAAAAAAAGCGATTGGATGAAGAAAGCGACAAGTATAAGTTGTTTAAATAATGACGTAGTTATTACTGAATTAATATTGTTGGAATACCCGGTGGTTAAAACACACTAATACGCGTTGTTGAGCGGTAGCTGCAGTATTGCACCAATTATTGATTCTTACGTAAGAAGACAATACACAATAATTATTACAAGAATTCTTGCTTCGATATTTTATTGATTTAATAATTCTGCGTTGATATTTTTATATATCATTGTTTCATTAATTGTCATTACACAAGTATTTTTCATTATCGAAGCAATAATTCATGTTATCTGAATAATATTATTAGATAACATTATTGGCAATGTCTAGAAAGTTACGTACAAGGAGAGGTTTGGTCACCTAATTGCGCGCACGATAAGGAGAGATCCTTATTGGAAAGCCCCTCTTTTCTTGGAGCGCTCGGTTGTCAATATTGTGATCCCGTAATATTATTTGTGAATAATTAATTATTGATTCATATGATGAGGAAAATATTGATTTTATGTGGATATAGATGGAGAAAAATTTTAAAATGACAATTGTTGAAAATTAATATTTTATCTTTTTACGATAAAATAATTCATTTAAATATATTATTTTAATAATATATTAACGGTGATATTTTTACAACGAATGTGGGATATATGAGTATACGAGGAGGAAGAGTATTTTGTTGCAATAAATATTTAAAACATGTTAAACATATCGGTGGACCCCATTTATCGATCGAAATTTGATTATAGCACGTAAAATCGTCAGTTTGTGGATTTGGTCAATTTCTGTTTGGAATTTGGAAAAACTTTCTTTCGAAAGGTTGTAGAGAATTGAATTTCCTATAAAAAGTCGCGAGATTCGAATTTTCTGACAAAAGGGCTATTTATTATGAATTATTGAAGTTCAAGTCTCAAAATAGTTAATTTTGAAGTTTTAATTATGTTAAATAAGAAAAACGTTTTTTAAAAAGTTTTGTGAGGTGGGCTACTTGTGTTGAATGCTGAATTCAGTTGATAAAAAGTGTGCGTAAGAATTTAATAAATATATATTAATATTTTATTAATTTTTTCTTCTTTAGTGTTCTAAGCAATTTCTATAAATAGGGTGCTTAGGTTAGAATTGAAAATCACACCGTAAATTGAAGTTTTCTCTCTATATTATCGAAGGCGTATTCTTGTGAGTATTTTGAGTATACTTTGAGTATTGCTATCTCGGTCTGCAAGTTCAAGTCATAGCCTATATCAGGTGTTTCAACTAAATCTTGTCTTTCGAGGTAAGGGATGTTATTTTCTTCTCAAATGATATTATTTCTTCAATATCATTATCTTTCAAATATTGGTTGGAACTTTTTATCAAATTTGAAACTTTTTCATGTCGGGGTTACTATTCATGAGTTCTTATTCACGAAGTTACTATTCATGAGTTACTATTCACGAAAGTTACTATTCATGAGTTACTATTCACGAAGTTACTATTCACGAGTACTATTAATGAAGCGTGAAGATGTTTTTGTGGAATTTCTATCTTTTGGTGTCAGAGTTACTATTCACGTATCGACCTTTATTCACGATATCTGACACAATTCACGAATACGGCACTTTATTCACCAAAAAAATGAAATTTCTTCTTTTCGTCAAAATATCTATTATGGATACTAGCTTTGATTGTATCCATGTTTTGATCATTCTTGAATTTTACTTGAAGATGATTATTTATGAAGTATTTTTGAACTCAGATTGTTTAAAGTACGAATCCATAATACTTGTTCTTTTGTTTCACTGGATTCGTTTTCTTTGAAATATTTTTCATCATCCTCAGTCCTAAATGATGATATTACTGAATATCTTTGGCTTGTAGTGCAAAGATGAATGATTTCTTGATGAATATCTTTGGCCCATAGTGCAAAGATGAACAGGTGTTGAGATGAACATGACCGACTGATGAATATCTTTGGCCTGTAGTGCAAAGATGAATATTTGATTCAGGATATATATTGATTGATGTTACTGAGGATAAAATATCGACGATGAACTTTTAAATTCATATATAGAAGATAGTAGTTTGCATTCTCTACTTAACTCTTCTAATGAATTATTATTTCAGCTGCGAATATTGATTTAAAATTTGTTGTCTATTGTATTCTATTAGATTTTTCCTGTTGAAGACTAACGATAATTTGTTGTATATTATCTTAGTCATAATATTCTTTCTTGGGCTAGTTGAGCTCACCCTTTTCCTTGTTGTTCCATTTTTTCTTCTCGGGAGGCGAGAATGTAGCGAAAGTACTAGTCCGGGGTATGGAATGAAGGTTCTAGAGAGAGTTGTTTAGTAGTCCTCACCATTTTGTAAAATAATGTATCAATAATTATGATGGGGATTTATTTGCGTGTGGATATTGTCTAGATGGCAATATCTGTATTTAAACTCACAGTTTATATGTTGTAATAATAAAGTTGTAGTTATTTCTGTACCATGTATTTGGCGACTCAGAATGAGTTGGATGGAATGGACCTATTTTGGGGGCGTCACAACCTACCATTGTCATTGCTCCAAAATAAGCCGCAACAATCAGAATGCTCCCAGTGACAACAAAAGGAGCATATACAAGTTTCCCAGGCAGGGCTTGTGCTTGGTTGGCCATCAGGAAAGCCACTTCGGCATCCATGGTTGTTGGCCCAAGATAAGTACAACTCTTTAATTGATAGGTTGGTAAAAGCTTCATGTTAGCAGCTCCAACTTCTCGTCCAAAAGAGATTCTCTTTTGAACAACAGGTGGAAGGCCATTATTAGACCCATAGTCATCTGTTTCCATAAGATAAAACTTGTGCTCTGGATTTCGTAAATTGACCCGACCCTGAAACATTATAGATTTAGAAGCTCTATCAAACATTTGCAATATGAAAAACTACACATTCATCTCAAAATAATAGTGTGAAAGCTGAAATCACAACACTAGTGGAAAAGCAAGATAAGAAACACTCACAAAAATATTATAACAAATATTTGATTTCAAGAAAATATTTGACAAATAATAACAACATATAAATCTGATTAACCCTATCAAATTTACTTTAACAAATAGTATAACAATATTTCCTCAAGATTATATATCTCTAAGATAACAACATATAAATCTGATTCAAGTTGACAACTCAGCGACTAAATATTCATGAGATAAGAAAATACTAAGCAAAAAGGACAATCATCTCTAATCTCTTAATATAAATTAAAAATTAATAATGATCGTAAAGACTGATTTATGCAATGCAATGCATCTCATCTATAACATCATTCTTGAAATCACTTTAAAGGCAATCACATAGGCACCAAGGTCAGCATCAATGCTACAACTAAGGAAACTACCTCATCTTGCCACACATTTTAGCAACAAGTATCAGATTTTCAAATTTTAGTAACATGAGTATGACTAACTGCAGGATTTTTCTTACCAGGGTACTGAATCAATGCTTGAACTCCTCCATTCTTATCAAACATGGAAATCTTTAGGACAGGCCCAAAAGTAGAGAAAACCTAAACACAAACCATAGGAAAGAAAAAAATAGCAGAAAGAGAAAAGTAGCCCACATAAAATGTTAAGACCTTTGCATACTAGTCATGATGATACCATGTGTAAAACATCCAAGGTCACTGCATATTCTCAATTGAAGCAAGAAGAAAATTACTCTCAGGCTCTAGCTTTTTTCCATCTAAACCCACAATGATCTGCAGTAACGATAAATGAATGTCATCAGATATCTATCAAAAGAAACAAAACAAAAAACCTTCCCGTCAAGTGGTGTAGAGATAAAGCACTTATGCTTCTGCTGGTTTAAACAAGGACATCCAACAAAGTGCATGTTACATTAGAATTACATTCAAACCAACCTATTTCGTGTGCAAGGTTAAGTATTTTTCCGCATTATTAAATTCCAGTTAAAATTCTCAGAAGCTTCTCACAATTAAAAAATCCAAAAGATATAACACAAATGTATGAATCTTTGTTACAAGGATGCTAGTTAGGAGAAAAAGAAAGATAAAACCCTATAACCCCAACCTACAGCCAAATACATTAGGTCATGATAGGCCATATCTCAACATCATAGCTACCTCACACCCTAGTAGAAAAGAAAAATTAAATGTCAATTCCGATATTTACACCTTACAAGCATCTATGGCGGAGGGATTGGCAGGAAGAAGAGGATTTGTGTAGTCCACGGATCAAAAGGAAATATCATTAACATGTTCAATAGATTAATACTAAGTAATAAAATAACTTTGACAAATTAAAGCAAACATATCAATCTAATACAAAGTTGTATTATAAGATCATGAATAATTATATAACAAATAAGAAGAAAAAGGAGAAAATACACCATACTACAATACAACAAAAGTGTTACAACATATCAATATATTAGTAGTAGATTATAGAAACTTAAATACCCAAAAAATGATCTTGGATACTGCTGCGATTGCTCTAGAATTTTACACTCAAATCAGGCGAGAATACTACTTATACATAATTTCCACCAAATACTAATTAATACTAGAGGAAGAAAATACTAATTTACCCGAACCAATATAATATTGAGTTTGTTAATATATAGTCTTTCCCGACGAAAAGAGATCTCATCACTCAAAAGCTACGCAAATAGGAATAAAAACAAAATTATCACAGAAGAAGAAATTATCTTTGAGACTGATAACCTTCTTAAGGGGTTACATACCCAAATAGTTGTGATTATTAATTCATATAAGCAAAAATTGTTGATGATTTTAAGGGCTTGCCTTTGCTATATACACATCTCCTCTTCTCTCTCGCTTGACATGACGAGAGGCTTGTCCGATCGCTAGTTGGCCAAGGTTTTGACTCACTATACGGATATCAACAATCCAATCTCAGAACTCTTTGTTGATTCGTCGCTCGATGTGCGACTAGATCGCCGCGATCTGCTTCTCGAGCATCCGTTGAAGCGTGGATGACGACGTTCTATTGAAAAAATCAGTCTCTATCGATTCCAGACACTGCCGTGAAGAAGTTATTTTGAAAGATATGAAGATTTGCTCGGGAGCAAAGCTCCATTAATTGAACACAGATTCAACAAATCTTCAAACCCTAGGGCTTGAAGATTTGCCAAGGTTATGTTTAGGCATTTGTTTCGAGCTTCGACGAAGGAATCGACAGAGGTTAACAATTATGTATATCATTTATTTTTAAGTTTTCACTTCAATGTAGTTTTTTGCTCGCTTCGTGTTATTTACATCCATAACATTTTTTTAAAAATGTTATCTAGTTAAAATCAAAAAATGCCCTTTTAAATAGATAATGTTTTTATATATATTTACAACGTTTTATTAAAAAGCGTTGTGAAAAAATATACCACAAAGTTATTTTTATAAAAACGTTGTGGTTTAAGTGTTGTCTATTTAGTACTTTGTAATAGTGAATGTTGTTGTTTTCCTGAGGATTATTGCTTTCCTAATTCACTTTATCCTGGGTATTAATCATGACTCAATGGTCTCATGTGCTCCATTTTTTATCTCAACATTCTCGGATGTCATTTTCAAACACTGCCACAAAACATGGGTTAATTGGCATACCACTTATTATCCCTATATTCTGACCGACCAATTAAATAACAAATAAGCTTAGATAGGTCGTACTAGCGAAGGAATTACCCGTCTCTCCCCTCCTAGTTCTAGTCTCACATCTCAACCAGTGATCATATCCCTAAGCTTGGATACCAACTTTGACACCCCCAAAATAGGTATACATCACCCATTCTGAGTCACCAAATACAAGGTACAGAAGTTAAATACAAACTTCATTTATACAATACGACAAAACGTAGCTGAGAGTTTTAACACGGATATTGTCTCGTAGACAGTATCCAAACTCAAATAAGTTCTCATTACAATTATTATCACACTATTTTATAAAATAGTAAGGACTACTACAACCACCATCTCGGACCGTCACTCCATTCCCCGACTAGTCCCGACTACATTCTCATTTCCTGAAGAGAACAATGAAAGCAAAAGGGTGAGCTCAACTAGCCCAGTAAGAAATATTATGACTAAGATAATGCAGAATAAATTATCGTTAGCCTTCAACAGTGTTAAACTGATAGAATATAATAAACAATCAGTTTAACTGCAGCGGAACAAACAATCCATTAGAAGAGTCAAGTAGAGTATGGTATCTACTATCTTCTATGATTTAAAAAGCTTATCCTAAATTTTATCACTGAGACTCGGCTCAATAAATAAGCCACATCACTGAATTATCCATGCACTACAGGCCAATGATATTCATTAGTATCACATCCACAAATATCCATGTACTACGGGCCAAGGATATTCGTGTTATCACCAATGGTCATGATCACGCCAACAACTATCCATCAATGCACTACGGGTCAATGAAGACATTTACCACATCATTTGTAACATTACATGACATGATTATACCGAATAATCCATGGCCATAATCATACCAATAAACAGTCCATCTATGCACTACGGGTCAAAGATGACTTTCATCACAATATAAGCATGAGGATGATGACAATGATATAAAAATTCAATTAAATGAGAGCAAGGATAAATTTTAAAGATTTATTATTTAATTTATTCAGAATTCAATAATTGTCCAAATTTTCAACATGATACTGCTTTGTGTTGTAAAATACAAGAAATATATTGTATCAAAAATGATTTGGACCAAAATGAAATCAATTTTTATCATAAATAGTACCCCAGAGGAATAGTACCAGAGTGAATAGTATCCCGTGAATAGTACTTCAGAAATAATACTTCGTAAATAGTACCCCGACATGGAAAGATTAAAAATTATCAAGTATGCTCAGAATAATATATCCATGAAAAGATACTAGATGAAACACAATTTTCAAAGATATTTTACTAATTTTATGGAGTATAGAAGCAATACTTTAACAAAATGAGTGTAGAATTCGGAATCTGAAACAAAATAATATTACTTACATACTACAAAGTATGGAAGAAAATATTATTTCATACGAATATTGAACAAAAATAATATCCCTTACCTTAAAAAGGAGAATATTCCAACTGGTATAGCGGGGATATTCTTGAAGAAAACTTATACTATTTTCTACTCTCAAAGCTTCCTTAAACTCTAAAGAAATACGCTCAATATTTTTAACAATATTTATTCATCAATAATATAACTTGCAATATTAACAACCAGATCTTTTCAGGAAAGAGGGGGCTTTCTGATAAGGATTTCTCCCTATTGACGCGCAATTAGGTGACCAAACCCCTTTTCTCGACAGAATTTTTTAGACATTGTCAATAATACAAATAATAATATGAATAACTTGTCATCTCAATTATAGATTTAATAATATAAAATATTGTGTAAATGATACTGTGACAATAATAGAATCAATAATGTGAGATACTATGCAGCAATTAATATAGAAATAATTGAGTTTAACTGAGTGACTTCTCACGTAAGCATCAATAATCAATACCGTGTGCTACTATGCAACCACGCGTATTACTGTACTTTTCATCACCGGGTATTTCAACAGTTAACGGTAAAACTTTCGCCGTTATTTTTATAGAAAGATATTTTTGTCGTTTTCTAACTCCAACAATAATTCCGTTGTGGGGTCCACCAATGATTGTGCCTTCAGACGAATATTCCCTGTTAAAACGAATATTCCCCGACCAATCGAATATTTTATAAAAATTTGCTTACTTTGCAAAATTTATAAATATTACCCACACATATAACATTATATTAAATTCACACCATAATATCCAAAAAAAATATTTCGATAAAAATTCATCTTTATTCATAAAAGTTGGGGTCTTACATTATACTCGACTCGTTTAAGATTCAAACTACTTGAATTCTCGATTGTGATTCGATACATACTCGATTGATACATTTTCGATTAGATACTCGATACATTCTCTTATAATATATAAAAAATTAGATCAAATTAGTATAAATAATAATTATTATTTTGTTTTGTTTTTTATTTTAATTGTAATTTTTTATTTGTAAAGTGTAAAAGTAATTATATTTTCTCATTTCTAAGTAAAATAACAAATTTAATTTATAATTATATTTATTATAAAGTTAGTTATTATGTAGAGACTCGAATTTGAGCTTGAATTTAAAACTCGCAAGTAGTTTGAATAATTGTCGATCCGAGTCGGATCGAATTCGAGTAATAAATATTCGAGTCGAGTCGAGTCGAATCTGAGTAGAAATTTTCAAATACAATTCGAATTCGAGTATGAATTTAACGTTTCGAGTCGAATTCAACCAGATCTTTATTCGCTTCGGTTCAACTCGTTTACACCCTTATAATAATATATTTGCTCTTCACTTCTCTCATCTTTTTGGGGATATTTTTTTTTTAACATTTAATCATCTTTTTGAGGACAGAGAGTAATTTTTTTTGAATGCCCCAACTATGGAGGGATATTAGTACAAGAACAATGGATCATTAAAAAAAATCTCAACAAACCCTCAATAACAATATTAAGTGAAAGGTCAATAATAATCTAGAAATGGGTTTGAATAGATTATTACCAATTAAAAATTTCTTTAATTAATTATTTAATGTACAATTAATTAATATGCGGAAGAATTAAATAGAGACAATTCAATCACACATAACACATATATTTAACTGGTTCACAACATACATCAATGGTATGTTATTACTTCTAGTCCCAAGATCTTCAGGAATTTTAACTTTTCCTACACCTATTTTTCTTGGATAGTAGCACCCCGCTATTTCCTCAAATGAGATGTACATGTTCCTTGAGTTCAATTATATTTTATAATCCGATTTTGAAATAAGAAGTATGCCCCTCACCTCATAAGCACATAGAGATCTAATTAATTGTTCATCTCTCTATGACTCTGGTCTTAATTTTAGGATAAGTCTATTTTTTCTGAGATATATAAAATAAACTAACTCATACAAAATCCTTTTCAATAAAAAAAGTTTGTTTTGAAATATGTTTCTTCACATAAATAGGTGTGTGTGTGTGTGTATATATATATATTTCAATGCAAGTTTATAAAGGATTAATTTTTTTTATAAATATAGAGTGTGCTTCTATAGTAAATAGATGTATATTTCAATTCACGTATATAAAAATTTAAATACCTTTTATATGATAGAAAAATGCTTCTTAATAAGCAGAGATATAATATTTTTAGTTTGAATATAAAAATTTGTGTCTTTTATATTAGTGAAAAATTCTTCTTTTTAAAGAAATATATAATTGATTATCAATTATAAAAGTTTGAAAACTTTTGTGTAAAATGAATGCTTCTTATTTAAGCAGATATATTTAATGATAATTGAGTATATAAAAGCTAAAAAATTTATATAATATCACAAGTATATATAAATAATTAATTAAAAGCAAATACTTACAGTTTAAATAATATCGGGTATCACGTGATTTTAATCAATAATATCAATACTCGAAACAATTATATAATCATAAATATATATTGAATACTTTATATATATATATATGTAGTTATGCAGTGAACTTCACTATAATTATTATATAAATATTTTCAAGAGCTCATTGGTTCGATATTTGTTCGAGTGTAATCTGACGACCCCTATATGGGTCGAATGTCTTGTTTGTGAAGGATTTGTTGAGCCCAATGGGCCAAATCCAATAAAGGAATTGGTGGTGTTCGGGGTCGGGCGACCGAGTCCTTTGGGCCAGGGTGTAAGACCCCAATTTTTATGAATAAAGATTAATTTTCTCTAAATATTATTTTAAATATTATGGTGTGAATTTGATATTATGTTATAGTTGTGGGTATTATTACAAATTTTGAAAAGTAAGCAAGTTGCCATAAAATATTTGATTGGTCGGGGAATATTTATTTTATCATAAAATATTCGTATGACGGTACAATCATCGGTGGACCCCACACTGGAATTACTGTCGGAGTGAGAAAACGACAGAAATAATTTTTATAAAAATAACGGCGAAAGTTTTACCGTTAACTGTTGAAATACACGGTGATAAAAATAAAGTAATACACGTGGTTGCATAGTAGCACACGGTATTTGATGCTTACATGAGAAGTCACTCAGTTATACTCAATTACTGCTACAATAATTACTGCATAGTATCTCACATTATTGATTCAATTATTGTCATAGTATCATTTGCACAATATTTTATATTATTAAATCAATAATTAAGACGTCAAAGTTATTCATATTATTATTTTCATTATTGAAAATGTCTAAAAAGTTCTGTTGAGGAAAGGAGTTGGGTCACCTAATTGCGCGCCAATAAGGAGAAATCCTTATCGGAAAGTCTCATCTTTCCTGTGAATGATCTGGTTGTTAATGTTGCAAGTTATAATATTATTGATGAATAATTATTGTTGAAAAATATGTTTTGTGAAGCCAAGTGAATTGAGATAAATAGAGGGGATTTTTTTAAGTTATTTATTGTAAGTTTGGCGTATTATTTGGACTCCCACTTACCCATTTTTTTCAAAATCATCGATAGAAGTTATTTCAATTTTATTTTATTACTTATATATATATATATATATATATTAAAATAGAATATATTATATTTTATTTTTATAGTACTGCATAATGTGTGCATAGTCTTTGCATCTTTGCATAGTGTTGCATAAGATTGCATGAGAGAGAGATCTGAGAGAAAGAGTTGAGAATTCATAGATTGTTAAGAGGATTGTGAGAGTCATCTGAGAAGGAATTCATCTTCTATTAATTCTACGCTTGGGTAATCCCTTTAACCCAATTCATTTCTACGTCATTTAATGTTATAAAATATCGCTCTCCAATTTCTGTAAAATTCTTTGTGGTTGGAAAGTGTATTGACTATGTGGTTATATACGTGATTTTATGTCATAGTAGCATGTTTAATATATATTGTATATGATTCTATATCATAAGTTTCATAATATGATGACTTGTTATTTCAAAATTTTACAGAGTACGTTATATGGCCATATGGCCATATGCGTAACTTTAATATGTCAACCATAAAGGGTTTTGTAAAATTTATACTTTTATATGATTATGCATGCTAAAACAAACAAAACGAAACTTGAATGGTTGGATTTGGCCTTATAACGAATTCGCAGTATTAAATTCCATGTTTGTGTTCAAGAACATCAAGAACAATATAATTTGCATATTTTGATTCTGTAATTATATGTTTTAATGGGTTAAAATCACTCTTTAAGTATTGGATAATGATTATATACGAATTCTAACATGTGGGTATGATTAAATTCGTGTAGTAATAATTTAGTTGGAGTTTTTTGGCTGTGTTCTGTAATTTTCGCGAATTGCGAGCAGTTTACAATTCACCGCATGCCATGGCTGATCTTAATGCCTTAACACTTCATGCATGAAAGGTAAAGAGTCCGTCAATGCGCATAGCCATCATGTGCATGTCGTCGAAAGTATCAAGATACAATGTTGTAGCCATGCATACCACTCTCTACAAAAGTCCGAAATGAATTATTTTTAAATGTTCAAGTCTAGCAATGTGATAACAACTTGATTTAAAGAACATAGAGATATGTTAGAAGTATAATGACATATTAAAATAGATGCTTAGCATGTAAATAATATAATTACATGTGGACTGAATTATTAAATGAATAGTTAGCTTAGTATTCGTGAAGTGTTCATTATATGACAATGAATGTGATAAATTGACTAAGTATAGTCATAATTTGAGTTAGACAAAAAGAATGAACGTTTGATGATTAGTTAAGTTATAATTAACTGGTATTGTGAATGTAAATGGTATGTAGGATTAAATTCAAGGAACGTGTTTAATTAAAGTGTAATCTACGCACGAGGTAAGTTTCCTACCCCTACTTGTTATCATTGTTCAAGTTTATTAATTAGCTTGAGTAAATTCTCATTACTATTATTCAAGTTCGAATTGGTATATTAAAGATTTATTATCCTTTCAAAGTATGAAATTGTTATACAATATTTGTTCTATTGTATACTTCTTGAAATTATTATTCAATTTGAATATCATTATTGTTGAACCTTGTTAGGCTAGTGAACCTTATTGATTCGACTAGTCCATAGTTGATGAACGTTCCAAATTTCAGAACCCTTATTGAATTATCCAAACCAAACTTCCTTTGGTGCTGACTCGAATGTCAAACTGAGATGAACAACCCTGCGAAGGGATTTACTTATGCGTTAGCGTTAAGATATTGTGCATAGTATGGTACTAAGGGTTGATCCCCCTAAGTACGAGTATAAAGGTCCATAGTCTTATGACTGTTAAAGGTTTCAAGTATAACCCTTGATAACCTAAGACATAGTTCAAGGTCTTATAACCCTCAGAAATCTTTTGATTCTTGTTATTCATTCTTGATTCAAAAGTTGAGCTTTTATTTCAGAAGTCTTTGATTCCCTCGCATGTTATTATACATTGTTATTTCATTATTTTATTTGTGGGCAATCATGCTCACTCTTGCTTATAATAACATTGCAGTTAAGAACGAAAGAACCGATGAGCCTTCTACTAGTAAAGGAAAGGGCAAGATTAACAAATGTTGTAGACTTGTATTTATGAGATGTTGAATTTATGTGTTAAGACTTGATGTTGTTTAAGACTTATTGTTTATGTTTCCGCACAGATGTTTAAGGTTAGCTTAACCTGGGATTGTATTATTATTTGGATGTTGTAACCCCCTAAGGGGAAGATTTTATTTCTATCTATTGCATGGTTTGCTTTTATTATGGATAGATAGATAGATGATATTTGTACAGTGAACACCAAATCCCGTAGAATCGAAGTACCCGAATTTGGGGGTGTCACAAGTTAAGTATCAAAGTCAGAGGTTATGAACCTTAGGTGGGGAACAACCTTAGGTAGTAGCCTTATAGGAAGAACATAGTGATGGAAAACTCTTATCGAGTTCTAAGAAATGAATTTCTGTAATTCATTGAAGATAATAAAAGATTTTATGTGCTTATGTGTTAAATTATGTGCTCACTAATACGATTTAGTAACTAAAACTCAAAATTTTGTTGTCAGGATGTCTGACGTTGGAGGAACTAGTCGAGCTGGGGAGGAGGAACCCCGAATACCTATAGTACCTACAGAGGATGAGCCCAGAGACATTCATGTCGTTAGGGAACAGTTGGTACAGAGGGAGTCATCTCCACTGATCACCGTTGTTGGTCAGGAGCATGAACCTGAGACTGATCCTGAGGAGGATCCTGAGGAGGAATTTGACGAGGAAGAGGAGGAAGAGGAGTTTCCACAACACTCCATTGATGCTGAGATGTACGACACATTATACGACCGTAACGTGGAGTTACGAGATGAGAGGTTGAGGATCCGATTGAAGCGGGCTATTATTGATTGATTACACTAGAAGCGAGAAGGAGAGGGAGATTTCGACTCTTCACTCACAACTAGGAAATGTAGAATGGGATTTGGTCCACGAGAAGGGTCAAACTGAAGATAAGACGGCGGAGATAGAAAAGTTGAAGAAGGATCTAAAAGAGAGCTCAGAGAGGCTTGCCATAGCAGAGGAGGGCTGGGTAAGAGAGTCACGTCGTGCTGATCTTGCGGAAGAGGATGGTCGTGCAAAGAAGGCAAAGCTTGGAGAGACATACTCCACACTTAATCATGCAATGGATGAGGTCCAGGATCGAGTTTTGAGGTACCCCATCCAGTTTGAAGGACTTCCATCGTACATGCTGGATCGCAGGACGATGTCTCGCATCATGGAAGAAGAGCGTAGCAAGGCTATTTAGTGCCTTGACAAACAATGATAGTATTAGTTTAATTATGTGAAAACTATTTGGTAGTTAATGATGTAAATTCCGATGTGTTTATAAACAAGGGAATGTTTTGATGTTTTAAATCCTGTAGATTCTCTTATGATGTTAAAACTTTTGAATTGAATGAAATGTCAAAGTTTATTTAAATTGATGTGTTAAGTGAATTATGATTAAATGTTCTAGCTAAGACTTAAATGTTTAAGGAATTGAATAAAGACCTAATAAGCGTATATTCTTAACAGAAATATGCTGCCTAGAAGAAGACAACAACGTCAACCAGCTCAGGAAGAGTCAACAAATAACAACAATAATGCCAATGCTAATCCCGTACAGCAGTTGGTTAACTTATTGACTGGAGCAATGTATAATCAACCTCAAGCTCCACTAAATACTACGTTTAAAATTTCAAGGCGGTGGGACCACCAGAGTTTAAAGGTTCCATGAACCCGATCGAGGCTCAAACGTGGGTTATGGAGATGGAGAAGGTTTTCGACGTCGCTAGGGTTAGAGAAGACCAGAAGACCGCTTTTGCAACGTTTATGCTGAAGTCTGAAGCTAGCTATTGGTGGCAAGCAAACAAAATTCGAGGACGTAAAGGTTTAATTACTTGGGAGAGATTTAAAGAGATGTTTTTCGAGATGTACTTCCCAACCAGCTCACAGAACCAGATGGAGGTTCAATTTCTAGAATTGAAGCAGGGAAATATGAGCGTACCTGATTATGCGGCTAGATTCAACGAATTAGAGAGGTTCGCCCCGTATCAAGTACACACGGACGAGAGAAAAGCCAAAAGATTTGAACAAGGACTAAAGCCTTGGGTGTACAGTAAAGTATCAATGTTTAAGATAAAAACTTTTGCTGGAGTACTGGAAAAGGCCATCCTCACTGAAGGTGGAAGCGATGCGATGACCAAGTACAATCAAGATCAGAAGAAGAAGAAGAGTGAAGGTGAAGGAAATAACAATACTAGTGGAAGTGGCACAGGAGGTGGTAATTTTAATCATAAGAAAAGGTGGAATGAAAACTCATCATCGGGGAATCAACAAGGAAGTCAGAAGAAAAGAATCGAAGCATGCCCGACCTGCGGGAAAGCTCATCTGGGGGTTTGTATGAAGGAAAAAAGAGTGTGCTACAATTGTGGTCAGGAAGGCCACATAGCACCTACCTGTCCTAACCCAAAGAAGGGTGCTTGTTTCACTTGTGGTTTAAAGGACCATCTGGCAAGAGTCTGTCCTAAGAAGGGATCGGGAGGGTCAGGATTAGGAGGAAACCGGGGAAGCAACAGTGGAAATGCCTTAACTATCACCGGACCAACCACAACAAACCAACCGACCGTCAGGACTTTCAACATGACGGTGCAGGATGCAGTTCAGTCTCGGGATGTGGTGTCAGGTATCATTCCGATCAATAAAATTAATGCTTATGTTTTATTTGATTCGGGTGCTACTTGTTCCTTTATATCCGATGACTTTGCTAAGAATTTAGATTTGCCTAGGGATGAATTGGATTACCCCATGAATATAGAAATTGCGAATAGAGAAATAATCCCTGTTAAGTACGTACATAAGAACTATAGAGTGGATATTAAGGGTAATATCATGAATGTAGACCTTATCCCTATTCGACTTGGGGAATTTGACATTATATTGGGAATGGATTGGTTATTCAATTATGGGGCTGTAATTGATTGCCAAAAGAAGCGTATTAACCTTATGACTCCAAATCGAAAGGTTGTGTTTTATAGTAGCAAATCGCTGAGACAAGCGAGTTGTCGGCGATGATGCGAGCGAAGTTATTAAGATAAGGTACATGCAGGATACTTAGCTTACATAGTCGACAGTTGAAAAGAGAATCTGAAGGTAGAAGAAATACTGATTGTGAGGGACTTCGTCGATGTATTTCTATACGATTTTCCAGGACTTCCACCAGATAGAGAGGTAGATTTCGTGATCGATTTGGCGCTCGGAACCGCTCCAATATCAAAGGCACCATACCGAATGGTACCAGTAGAGATGAAAGAATTAATGGTACAACTATAAGAATTACTGGACAAGAAGTACATTCAACCGAGCGTATCATTGTGGGGAGCGCCGGTGTTATTTGTGAAAAAGAAGGACGGATCGATGCGGCTCTGCATTGACTACAGAGAACTGAATAAGGTCACGATTAAGAACAGATATCCATTACCGAGGATCGACGACTTGTTTGATCAATTGAAGGGAGCGAGATACTTTTCCAAGACAGACTTGAGAAGCGGTTATCATTAACTGAAGGTGAGGCCAGAGGATGTACCGAAGACAGCGTTCAAAATGCGATATGGTCACTACGAATTTTTAGTAATGTCGTTTGGTCTTACGAATGCTCCTGCAACATTTATGGGACTAATGAATAGTGTGTTCAAGCCGTTTTTGGACAAGTTCGTAGTGGTATTTATAGACGACATTTTGGTATATTCGAAAACCAAAGAAGAACATGAAGAGCATTTGAGATTAACATTGGAAGTATTGAGAAGGGAAAAGTTGTATGCCAAGTTTTCGAAATGCAAATTTTGGATTGAACGGGTGCAATTTCTTGGGCACGTGATCGATAGAAATGGAATTTTGGTAGATCCATCAAAAGTCAAAGCCGTGATTAACTGGGATTAGCCGAGGACGCCGTTGGAAGTACGAAGTTTTCTTGGATTGGAAGGATATTATAGAAGATTCATTCAAGACTTTTCCAAGATTGCAACTCCGTTAACGAATTTAACTCGAAAAGCTGTGAAATTTGTTTGGACGGAGAAGTGTGAGGAAAGCTTTCAAGAATTGAAGAAGAGGTTGAGTACAACACCTGTGTTGTCTCTTTCGGACGATACAGAAAATTTTGTTGTTTATAGTGATGCGTCGCATAAAGGACTTGGTTGTGTGCTGATGCAAAATGGCAAAGTCATTGCGTATGCATCACGACAATTGAAGGATTACGAGAAGGGATATCCGACCCTTGACTTGGAGTTAGCTGCAGTTGTTTTTGCTTTGAAAATTTGGAGGCACTATCTCTACGGGGAGAAGTGTGAAATATATACGGACCACAAGAGTCTGAAATATATTTTCACACAGAAGGATTTGAATATGCGTCAAAGAAGATGGTTGGAATTAATGAAGGATTACGACTATGAGATTTCATACCATCCGTAAAGCAAATGTGTTGCTTAAGCGCCTTAAGTAGAAAGGGTCGTGAGAAATTGATGATGTTGACTGCTCAGGAGGAGCTAATTGCAGAAATGGAGAAACTAGAGTTGGAAGTAAAGTATCCTATGGAAATTGATGAGAAGCTATTTCAGATGCAATTTGGTACAACCCTACTGGATAAAGTTAAAGAGGCTCAGCTTCAGAACGAAGAATGTAAAAAGGTAACAAAGAATATATCTGAAGGAACTGAACCGAGATTCAAAATGGATAAGGAAGGAATACTGAGATTTGAAAACATAGTTTGGGTACCGCCAGTCGTAGAGATTAAGGAAGACATTTTGAGCGAGGCTCATAGCTCACGATATTCGATTCACCCTGGTAGTACCAAAATGTACCAAGATCTTCGACAACATTTCTGGTGGCCAAATTTAAAACGTGATGTTTCAGAATGTGTTGCCAAAATGTCGACTGTCGAAGCCGAAAGCGCGTAACATCGAGGCCCGAGTGGATTACTACAACCATTGGAGATCCCGAGAATGGAAATGGGAACATATTACAATGGACTTCGTGGTTGGCCTTAGATAACTTTCGGAAAGGCTATATGGCCTTGATATGGGTTATCGTTGACTGACTGACGAAATCCGCACACTTTCTTCCGATCAAAATCAGATTCAACTTAGATCAGTTGGCAAGACTATACGTTAAAGAGATTGTTTCGAGGCATGGAGTGCCGGTGTCAATTGTTTCTGATAGAGATCCGTGCTTTACATCGAATTTCTGGAAACGTCTTCAGGAATGCATGGGTACGCAATTGTGAATGAGTATAGCATACCACCCTCAAACAGACGGACAGAGCGAAAGAACGATTCAGACATTAGAAGATATGCTAAGAGCCTGTGTGATGGACTTTAAAGGAAATTGGGATGATCACCTACCGTTAGTAGAGTTCGACTACAACAACAGCTACCACGCTAGTATAGGCATGCCGCCTTATGAAGCGTTCTACGGCAGAAAGTGCAGAACCCCACTTTATTGGGATGAAGTTGGCGAAAGACAATTGCTAGGGCCAGAATTGGTAGAGCAGACAGGAGAAATAGTCAAAGTGATTCGAGTACGACTGGTAGCAGCTCAAGATAGGCAAAAGAAATACGCCGATCTACATCATAAAAATGTTGAGTTTGAATTGGGTAGTTATGTATTCTTGAAGGTCTCTCCCTGAAAAGGGAAGATCGGGTTCAGAAAGAAAGGGAAATTGAGCCCAAGATTCATTGGACCATTTGAAGTACTGAGAAGAATCGGAGAAGTTGCGTACGAGGTAGCCCTACCTCCAGCACTCGAGAATGTTCACAACGTCTTTCACGTTTCTGTATTACGACCCTACAAAGCCGATTACAAGCATGTAATTGAATACGAACCCCTACATTTTGACAAAGACTTATCTTACAAAGAAATTCCTGTTCAAATTGTCAACCGAAAAGAACAAGTTCTCAGAAATAAAGTAATACCTTCTGTTAAGGTAATTTGGAGGAACCACAACGCTGAAGAAGCTACGTGGGAACTCGAAGAGAATATGATGAATAATTACCCTCATTTATTTACTTAAATTATGTATGTGAATTGAATTTATTGAGTCGTGATTACGGGGATGAGAATCCTTTTAAGAGGAAAGATGTAATGAGCGAGATTTTTGTAATTTAATTTTAATATTTATTGAATTAAATAAATATTTTCAATGATTTAATTATTAGATTAAATAATTAATTGATGCAATTGTGGTAGATTAATTTAATTATATTTGCTACATTTATTAAATTAACGTGGAGAATTTTTATTATCGAAGTATGTCATTATGTGAGCTTATTGTATTAAAAGAAATATTTAATAAGCCTAATGTTATTTTAATTAATTTATGTATTAATTAGAGATTTAATAATTTGACATTATTATTAAAGGAGAAATTAATTATGTGACTATGTGAATTTATGAGAAACTATTATATTTTATTTAATGTAAATTAAATAAAATATTGGATTTATTTTATAAGGAGTGTGACATTATTTTAACTATATAATAAAAGGTTTTATTAAAATAAAGGGTTTTGAAACCTAGTATGCTAGCCAAACATGGCCCTAAAGGGAGTTGAGGCGATTAACCCATGATTTGGGTAACTAACCACCAATAGCGTCGATTTAATCTTATTTAGTTTACGTCTTCTTCCTTCTTCTTCATTATTTGCCCAAGTCTAGAAAGCATAACAGAGAGAGATACAGAGAAAGAGTTGAGAATTCAGAGATTGTTAAGAGGATTGCGAGAGTCATCTGAGAAGGAATTCATCTTCTATTAATTCTACGCTTGGGTAATCCCTTTAACCCAATTCCTTTCTACGTCATTTAGTGTTATAAAATATAGCTCTCCAATTTCGGTAAAATTCTCTGTGGTTGGAGAGTGTATTGACTATGTGGTTATATACGTGATTTTATGTCATAGTAGCATATTTAATATATATTGTATATGATTCCATATCATAAGTTTCATAATATGATGAGTTGTTATTTCAAAAATTTACAGAGTACGTTATATGGCCATATGGCCATATACGTAACTTTAATATGTCAACCATAAATGGTTTTGTAAAATTTATACTTGTACATAATTATGCATGCTAAAACGAACAAAACAAAACTTGAATGGTTGGATTTGGCCTTATAACGAATCCGTAGTATTAAATTCCATGTTTGTGTTCAAGAACATCAAGAACAGTTCAATTTGAATATTTTGATTCTATAATTATATGTTTTAATGGGTTAAAATCACTCTTTAAGTGTTGGGTAATAATTATATACGAATTCTAACATGTGAGTATGATTAAATTCGTGTAGTAATAATTTAGTTGGAGTTTTTTGGTGCGTGTGTTACACAATTTTCATAAATTGCGAGCAGGTTTACAGTTCGCCATACGGTGCTCTCGATCTCGATGCCTTAACACCGCACCGCATGAGCCTTAAGAGTCCAACAATGCGCATGGTAAAGTAATAAATCTGACAAAGTGGCGTCGCAGTGCCACTCTCCAGAAAGTCCAGAAATGAATTATTTTTAAATGTTCAAGTCTAGCAATGTGATAGCAACATGATTTAAAGAACATAGAGATATGTTAGAAGTATAATGAGATATTAAAATAGATGCTTAGCATGTAAATAACATAATTACATGTGGACTGAATTATTAAATGAATAGTTAGCTTAGTATTCGTGAAGTGTTCATTATATGACAATGAATGTGATAAATTGACTAAGTATAGTCATAATTCGAGTTAGACAAAAAGAATGAACGTTTGATGATTAGTTAAGTTATAATTAACTGGTATTGTGAATGTAAATGGTATGCAGGATTAAATTCAAGGAATGTGTTTAATTAAAGTGTAATATACGCACGAGGCAAGTTTCCTACCCCTACTTGTTATCATTGTTCAAGTTTATTAATTACATTGAGTAAATTCTCATTACTATTATTCAAGTTCGAATTGTTATATTAAAGATTTATTATCCTTTCAAAGTATGAAATTGTTATACAATATTTGTTCTATTGTATACTTCTTGAAATTATTATTCAATTTGAATATCATTATTGTTGAACCTTGTTAGACTAGTGAACCTTATTGATTCGATTAGTCCATAGTTGATGAACGTTCTAAATTTCAGAACCCTTATTGAATTATCCAAACCAAACTTCCTTTGGTGCGGACTCGAATGTTAAACTGAGATGAACAACCCTGCAAAGGGATTTACTTATGCGTTAACATTAAGATATTATGCACAGTATGGTACTAAGGGTTGTTCCCCCTAAGTACGAGTAGAAAGGTCCATAGTCTTATGACTGTTAAAGGTTTCAAGTATAACCCTTGATAACCCCTACATAGTTCATGGTCTTATGACCCTCAGAAATCTTTTGATTCTTGTTATTCATTCTTGATTCAAAAGTTGAGCTTTTATTTCAGAAGTCTTTGATTCCCTCGCATGTTATTATACATTGTTATTTCATTATTTTATTTGTGGGCAATTATGCTCACTCTTGCTTATAATAACATTGCAGTTAAGAACGAAAGAACCGATGAGCCTTCTACAAGTAAAGGCAAGGGCAAAATTAACAAATGTTGAAGACTTGTATTTATGAGATGTTGAATTTATGTGTTAAGACTTGATGTTGTTTAAGACTTATTGTTTATGTTTCCGTACAGATGTTTAAGGTTGGCTTAACCTAGGATTGTATTATTATTCGGATGTTGTAACCCCTTAAGGGGAAGATTTTATTTCTATATATTGCATGGTTTGCTTTTATTATGGGAAGATAGATAGATGATATTTGTACAGTGAACACCAAATCCCGTGGAATCGAAGTACCCGGATTTGAGGGTGTCACAAATATCCCCACCCTACCTGTCAGAAATACTCTCCTTTTAAGGTAATGGATATTATTTTTGTTCAATATTCGTAAGAAATAATATTTTCTTCCATACTCTGTAGTATGTAACATTCGCCTTTCCAGGATGATAAAGAATCTCACAGTCATAGTCTTTAATCAACTCCAGCCATATTCTCTGTCACATATTCAAATCCTTTTGTGTAAAGATATACTTCAGCCTCTTATGGTCTGTATATATCTCACACCTCTCTCCGTAAAGATAGTGCCTCCAAATCTTCAGATCAAACACCACAGCAGCCAACTCCAAATTATGAGTTGGATATCCTTTCTCGTAATCCTTCAATTGACGCGATGCATACGGAAATAACTCTGTCGTTATGCATAAGCACACAACCTAGTCCTTTATGCGATGCGTCACTATATACCACAAAATTCCCTGTATCATCAGGCAATGATAACATAGGTGTTGAACTCAATTTCTTCTTTAATTCTTGAAAACTTTCTTCACACTTCTCCGTCCAAACAAACTTAATTGCCTCCCCAGTTAAATTTGTCAACGGAGTTGCGATCTTTGAAAAATCTTGAAAAAATGCCTATAGTAACCCGCCAATCCCAAGAAACTTCTTACTTTCGACGGTGTCTTTGGCTGATCCCAATTTATTACAGCTTTAACTTTTGATGGATCTACCGAGATTCCGTCCTTATCAATAATTTGCACAAGAAACTACACATGTTCTAACCAAAACTCATATTTCAAAAATTTAGCGTACAACTTTTCTCTTCTTAACGTCTCCAACGTCATTCTTAAGTGTTCAACATGCTCCTCCTTGGTCTTAGAATACACTAATATATCATCAATAAACACCACTAAAAATTTATCTAAGAAAGGTTTAAACACCATGTTCATCAAATCATAAACACTGCAGGTGCATTGGTTAAATTAAATGACATAATCAGAAACTCGTAATGACCATACCGAGTTCTGAATGCCATTTTTGGTACATTCTCCTTCCTTACCTTCAACTGATGATATCCACTTCTTAAATCTATCTTCGAAAAGTATCTAGCTCCCTTCAGTTAATCAAACAAGTCAACGATTCTCGGTAACAGATACTTATTTTTAATCGTAACCTTATTCAATTCTTTGTAATCAATGTAGAGCCGCATTGATCCATCTTTGTTCTTGACAAATAACACCGGCGCTCCCCACGGTGATACACTCGGATGGATATACTTCTTGTCTAGTAATTCCTGCTGCTGCACCATCAGCTCTTTCATCTCTACTGGGGCCATTCTATACGGGGCTTTAGATATCGGGGTCGTTCCTAGCGCTAAATCAATTACGAACTCAATCTCTTTACTGGGCGGAAGTCCAAGCAAATCGTCTGTAAATACATCTGAAAAATCTCTAATGACAAGTATCACTTCTAATTCCATAGTCTTCTTCTAAGAATCAACTATGTAGGCTAAGTATCCTACACATCCTTGTCTCAATAACTTCTTGGCTTGTATTATCGTCAGACAACTCGCTTGTCTAGGCACCTTGCTGCCATAAAACACCACCTTTGACGGAGTCATAAGGTTAACACATTTCTTTTGGCAATCAATTACTGCCCCATAATTGAATAACTAATCCATTTCCAGTATAACATCAAATTCTCCAAGTTTAATCGGTATCAAATTTACCATCATCTCGTGACCCTTTATAACCACTCTACAATTCTTGTATACGAACAAAACAGGAATCACTTCCCTATTTGCAATCTTTATGCTTAAAGGAAAATCTAATTCTTCATGTGTCAAATCTATGTTCTGAGCAAAATCATCTGATATAAATGAATAAGTAGCACCCGAATCAAATAGCACATAAGCATTAATACCATTAATCGGAATGATACCTGACACCACATCCTTTGATTGCACAACATCTTGCACGGTCATATTGAAAGTTCTGGCAGTAGGTCGATTTGATTCCACTGGCCCAGTGATAGTCAACGTACCACCGTTGTTGCTTCCCTTGCCTCCACTTGCACCTCCCGTTGTCTTTCTAGAGCAATAACGAGCCATATGATCCTTCGACCCGCAAGTGAAACAGGCTCCCTTCTTCGGGCTAAAGCAATTTATCGCAAGGTGACCCTCCTGGCCATAATTAAAACACACTCACTTACACTTCAGACACACACCAGTGTGGTTCTTCCCACAAGTAGTACAAGCTTCAAACTTCTTCTTTTGCTGACTTCCTTACTGTCCTCCCGCATTCGAATTTTCATTCACTTTCTCTTCTGGATATTACTTCCACTATTGCTTCCACCAACCTTGTTTTCATTCCCATTCTATCTCTTCTTCTGTTCTTGATTATACTTGGTTAAGGCATCGTTTCTACCTTCTGCGATAATTGCCTTTTCTAGTACTACCACAAACGTATTTAGTTGAAACATTGAAACCTTGCTATATAGCCAGGGCTTCAACCCCTGTTCAAACCATCTCACCTTATGCTCATCTGTATTGACTTGGTATGGAGAAAACCTTGCCAACTCATTAAACCTCAATGTATACTTTGGCACAGACATGGTTCCTTGCCTTAGTTCCAAAAATTAAACTTACATCTGGTTATGGGAACCCGTCGAAAAGTACATCTAGAAAAAAAATTCTTTGAACCTATCCCACGCTATAATTCCCTGTCCCCCACGAACCTTATTCGCCTGCCACCAATAACTAGCTTCAGACTTCAATATAAATGTAGCGAAGGCAGTAGTCTGATCCTCATTGACCCTGGCAATGTCAAAAACTTTTTCCATTTCCATGATCCAGGTTTGGGCTTCAACTGGATTCAAAGACCCTTGAAACTTCGGCAGTCCAACTGCTTTGAAGTCCTTGAAAGTCATGACTTGAGCTTGCGGTGATTCCCAAGTGCTCTTGTTAACAAGGTCACCAACTGCTGAACCGGGTTAGCGTTGGCCTCGTTATTGTTATTGTTAGTAGACACCTCAAGAGGTGGATGTTGGTGTGGTTGTCTTCTTCTAGGAGGCATTTTCTATTTAAGATATACGCTTATTAGATCACCACTCAGTTTCTTATATATTCAAGGTTTAGTTCAAACATTCTATGATTAAAGCTTAACACATAACTTTTCAATAAACTTCGATATTTTATTCATTCATAGCTTCCAAAATATAGTAAGGATATCATTTCTGCTATAAACATCAACTTTCCTGAACTTGAAAAGTTTCAGGATTACATACTCATCTTACCCCATTATTTATCTCAAAATATAGGATTTACATTTTATTTAACAAATTCAATCACATAACTTATTACTCTTCTTATTTTGGCATATTAAGACTTCGAGAAGCTTCTCTCTTCTTCCATGATACAAAACATTATTCTACAATCCATCATATACCATGGCAAGTCTTCAAATTGAGCAGGGTAATAAAAGACTCGGTCTTGGGCCCGATTAATTGCAGAATGAAAAGCATAATCCATTTCATTCATCTTGGCCTTCTTCGTCTGTACTTTATCTTCAGTACAATCTGCAGTATGAGTAGCCTTAATCCAAGCTTCTTCTGGTCTCGCACGATTAGCTGACTCCTCATTCAAATCATCTTTTAGCTTCTCTTCATTTTTCATCTTTTCATTCTTAGCAAACAGCTCCTCTTGATGACCCTCTGTGTGAACTAGGTTCCATTCCGTGTTCTCAAGACGTGCATCGAGTTCGTGAATCTCCACATCCTTCTGCTCTATATTAGCCTGACGCATATCAGCCAGCTCCTTCAGCTCCTCAACCTCAGCCTGTAATTCTATATTACTATCATATAGTTCATCATACATCCCAGCTGCAATAGAGTTTGGTGGAAACTCCACAGGATTCTCCTCCTCATCCTCCACCTCAATATCCTCAGATTCCTCCTCCTCCTCAAGATCAGACACATGCTCATTCCCTTATCCTTCATCAGCGACCAACAGAGAAGGCTCCCTCTGGATCAACTGCTACCGAACAACATGGACATCTCGGGGCTCCTCATCTCTAAGTACCCGAGGTATCTCTTCCCTAGCTTGACTGGATCCTTCAACGTTAGACATCCTGACAACAAAATAATTTTAAGTTTTATTTATTACGTGACACTCTTCAATACTCGCGAGCACATAAGTTATTAACACATAAACACATAAAGTCTTTTATCATTTTGTTTTATCTTCAATGAATTCCTCAATTCATTCCTTAGAACTCGATAACACTTTATCACCACCATATTTTCTATCTTCTTAAAGGTTACTTCCTAAGGTTTTCCCTACCTAAGGTTCGTAACCTAAAGCTTTAAAACCAACTTGTGACACCCCCAAATTCGGGTACTTCATTCCCATAGTATTTGGTGCTCACTATCCAAAATAATTACATCTAAATACCCATAATCAAAAATAAAGACTTAAATTCAACACTTAAATAATAATCCTCACCATTAAAGGGTTACATCATCTTAAAATGAATCCCAGGTAATCTAACCTTAAATTATTACATAAGTTTGTGGAATACATCATAAAATTAAACACGTCTCATAACGTAGATTCAATTAAGAAAAATCAAATAAGTCCTCATCATTTGGACAACTCGCCCTTGCCTAACTCGCCCTTGCCTTTGTTAGAAGACTACTCATCAACTTTCTCAACTTTAGTTGCAATGTTAATTACAAGAGTGAGCAAACAATTGCTCACTGATATAATGATGAAAATAACAATAATTTAAGAGTAAGCAATGAATACTGAATAATAGGGAACTTGTTCTTCGAATCAAGAATAGAAAACAAGTTTGAGAATTATATCTGAGGGTCTTAAGACCATGAACTATGTCCCAGGTTACTAAGTATTTCTACCTTAACCTTTAACAGTCGTTAGACTGTACAGACCTTTTCTTTCGTACTTAGGGGGATCATCCCTTTGTACCATGTATTTTGCACAAACATCTAAACACTAACGCGTATATAATCCCCTATATTAGGGTTGTTCATCTCAGTTTGACTTAGGATTTCCGCACTAAAGAAGGTTTAGTTTGGATTAACTTTAACAATGGTTCTTGAATTTTAGAACGTTTGTCAACTGTGGACTAGTCATTTCGATAATGGTTCACTAGCCATTCGAAGTAAGATACAATAACTAGGTATTGAGTAACAATGTTTAAGATAAGAATGAAATCATAACAATATATAGTTGAATGAAACATTGTATATTCAATAGGCTATCTTCAAAGAAATTAGAAAGTCTCGTTCGAAATAATGAACATCTTAAGTTTTGAATTAATAAGAAACAATGATTATAAACTCGCTTAGTATGAACAAAAAACTTGAGCCATCTTAATCAAACTATATCGAATTCAAATTAGGAAACTTGGTTCGCAAAGAGTAAGATTTAGATGCTTGCATAACAATAATAAACAAGATAAGATAAAGATCTTTCTTTACATAAAGAAATAAGGTTTTGGAACTTGGCTCGTGTGTAAACAACTTAATTATAACACACGTTCGCCAAATACCCTACGTATACCATGAAAATCGAAATATTGATTAGTTAAACTAACAATAACCCTATAGGTTTAAATTTTCATTCAAGTTCATCTCGTTATTCTATATCATATTCCAATCACCAACACCATTTACAGGTCTGAACCATAAATCTGGTAAAGTATCTTCACGCTTAATTAACATCTCAAGACTTAATAAACTATAAGTTAAAGTTTTCTAATTCATTACCTTTTCCTCCTAAAATCTTCAAATACATGTTTACAATCTATATTAGAACCTCATTACACATTATCATGCATCTTAGACTAGTTTAGGTCAACACACTAGGGACAGGAGGAAAAAAAACAAACTATTTTTGTTCAGCTTATGGCGCGACCATTTTAGGCCTTCGTACCAGCGCGGCCGCGCTGGTGCACTATCCCAGATTCTGGAAACTATTTTCTGCTATGATCCAAACTAAAACTCCCAAAACTTCATAGAACCAGCAACACAAATATACTAGAAATTGTAATCTTAATAAAACTAACACCAATCATGTATATCAAGACTCCAACAGTATAAACATCTTACACAACTAATTTTTAAAGGATCAAAACCATGTTTTTACTAGTTTCCTTCATATTACAACATATTTAGTGAATTAAATCACTAAATCCTCTTTTCATAACTAAATCAGTCCTTTACACATGCATTATTTTTTTTCTTGACATATTAACACAATCCATAACCAATTTATAGATTACCATATAATTCAAACATAAATTTCAACTCTACAATCAACCTTTTAATACATATTCAACCAAAATCAACTTCTTCTTCTTCAACATGACTACTAATGAGTAGGTTTTCAACCTATGATTTATGCTCGTTTAGCTTGTTATATTGTTATCTTTTGGTACTATATGTTACTTTTGATGGGTTTTGTGCTTGTTGTAGGATAATCCATGTGCCTATCAGAAGTTTCTGGCAATCTCTGGAGTGTCTGGCTACCTAGCGCGGACCGTATTTGTGATGAGTATCGAGTGGCGTAATATTGGATTGTGGAATTCTCTTGGGAAGTGATGGCGGCGTGCAGCGTTGTCGAAGAAGATTACTACTAGCGGTATATGCACCAGATCGACATAAATTCTGGGCGAAATGTAATTTTGTGCTGGAAGTTGGGTATTGTGGGGAGTTATTAATTCTTTATGTAATGTGATCATACTAGGATTGTGGGATGGTTGTTAGATCATTTTGTGGGAGTCTTTGACTAATGGTTGTTGATATTGAAAAGGATTTGGATTTCTATTGAACTTTCTATGTGATGAGTTAGAGTTGGATTAGGATTGTGGTATGGAGCTGAGTTGAAGCTACTCTTATGCAGTGTGGAAAAAAAGATAGAAGGCATTCAGACACACTTCGAGAACTAAATTACTGATGAGTTAGAGTTGATTTGTAATTGGGATGTTGTTTCCTTTATTTATTCAGTATTTTATTCATTAGCTAGGAACTAAATTACTTATTAGGCTTATAATTGATCTTTAAGTGGAACGATG
The DNA here is from genome assembly GCA_020205615.1 of Panax quinquefolius. Taxonomy (NCBI): domain Eukaryota; kingdom Viridiplantae; phylum Streptophyta; class Magnoliopsida; order Apiales; family Araliaceae; genus Panax; species Panax quinquefolius. The sequence continues at coordinate 59,961,550 of CM035151.1, forward strand.
ATTATGTAACCTTGGTTTTCAGTTTAATAAGTTATTATGCAATTTATCTATATTAATTTGAGCTTGAATTTATGAATTGCCTAATCAACAATTTTATATGGATTTGTATGAATTCGAGAGATGAAATATGAATCAAGACTTAAGTAATATAACATGTGTTCTTTATTTATGTGAATGAACAAAATCTTGATGTATGTTAGGATAGAGATATGCTTGACATTGCATGTAATCATAAAGAGAATTTGAAATTAAACCTTCTTTGAGTGTAATTCACATAGAGATATAGTGAGTTGGTTGATTAAGGTGTTTAACTTAATTCTATCTTAATTGTAGATTTAGGTTAATATGGTGTTAATACATCGAGAGGTGGTTAATACTATTTATGTGTTCTTGGTTAATACCTGACACCACATCTTTTGATTGCACAACATCTTGCACAGTCATGTTGAAAGTTCTGGCTGTGGGTTTGTTTGATGCTGTAGGTCCAGCAATGGCCCAAATACCTCCACTGCGGCCTCCCTTCCTTCTTGCTGTTTCTTCCACCTTCCTCTGAGGGCATTCACGAGCAAAGTGATCCTTGGATCCGCACGTGAAACATATATTCTTCTTAGGTTGGGTGCAATTTGAGGCGATGTGACCCTCCTGACCACAGTTGAAACATGTACGTTTCCCCATCAAGCACACACCCTTATGAAACCTCCCGCATGTAGCACATGCTTAAAACTTCCTAAACTGCTGGTTACCCTGCTGGTTTCTAGTAGTCCCATTTTCGTTCTACTTCCTCTTAAAGTTGTTATTGTTGTTATTTCCATTTCCATTACCTCCGCTACCATTCTTCACTTCCACCTCATTCTTCTTCTTCTTCTTCTTCTTCTTCTTCTTCTTATTCTTCTTCTGCTCTTGATTGAATTTTATCACTGCCTCGCTTCCACCTTGGTAGTACTGACCTTCTCCATCATCTTCGCAAACGTCTTCAATTGGAGTGGAAACCCTCATTGTCTGACCGGGGCTTGGGTCCCTGTTCAAACCCTCTTTGCCTTTACACAAATGCAGGTTGACACGATATGGCGCTAATCTCGCCAATTCGTTGAACTTCACGTCATACTCAGATATCGTCATCGTTCCCTGCTTCAGTTCCAAAAACTGAACCTCTAACTGACTCTTAGAACTCTCTGGGAAATAGGTCTCGAAGAATAACTCCTTGAACCTATACCAAGTCATCACTCCTGGTCCTTCCCGGGTTTTATTGGCCTTCCACCAATAACTAGCTTCTGTTTTCAACATGAATGTTGCAAAAGTAGTCTTCTGTTCATCCCCTACTCTAGCGACTTCAAATACTTTCTCTATTTCCATAATCCATGTCTGTACCTCGACCGAATTCAACGAAATTTAGGTGGTCCAACTGCCTTAAACTCCTTAAACGTTGTGCCTTGGTTTTGAGGTTGATTCTGCAACGCTCCTGTTAGTAATGTCACTAGTTGTTGGACGAGATTATCTTCAACATCGTTATTGTTAGTTCTCTCATTGGTTCTCTGTCGGGGTGGTTCACGTCTGGGAGGCATTTTCTATTAAAAGAAAACATCTATTAGACTATTACTCAACTTCTTTAAGTATTTTCTAATTAACTTGCCTCCATAAAAGAAATAACCACATAACACATAACACTTTGAATAAAATAATAACTTTTATTTATTCATCATTACTTCGAAAAACATAAAAATAATAGCATCACTGCTATTTACATTCCTTCCCTGAACTACAAAAGTTACAGGACAACATCATCATTCTCATACCCCATGGTTACATAACACTAGGTATTTACACATTACTTAACATTTATTACGTGCATAACATGCACATTTCCTACGATGATCTATTAAGATACTTCGTAGCCTTTCGACGCTCTTCTTCCATAACTCGGAACATGGTTCGACGATCTAAAACGTATGATGGCAGAGTCTCGAACTGAATTGGATAACCCATGACCCGATATTGAGCTCGATTGATCACGGTATTGAATACTTTATCCATCTCTTCCATCTTCATCCTCTTTGCTTGTGCATCCCTTACTGCTCTTCCAGTTGGTTGATAAGCTTCCTCCTATGCGTCTTCAACTCTCACCCTCTTGGTAGCTTTTTCCTTCAGCTTGTTCTTCAGTTCCACGACCATCTCAATCAGTTGTTCCTTCTCTCCTTCAGTCCGCATCAGCTTCTCTTCAACATTAGTTAGACGTTCATCTTGATCCTTCTGTGTCATTGCAATCTGTTGTTCAGCTACTATCTCCTGCAACTCCTCAACTGTGTCCTGAATTTCCACATTACGGTCGTAGACTTCATCATACATACGAGCAGCCATCGAGATTAGTGGAGTTTCCTCCTCCTCGTCCTCGTCATCCTTATCCTCTGTAGTAACTCAATGGGATCCTCCTCATTTGTTTCCACGTCATCATCCTCATCTTCAACTACTATGACCAACGACGCAGACTCCCATGGCAGTAGTTGTTCCCAAACAACCTGAATGTCGCGAGGCTCCTCCTCTATAGGCATCTGAGGTCCATCCTCCCTAGCCTGACTAGATTTTCCGACATTAGTCATCCTGACAACAAAGTTTTAAAGTTTTAATTATTAATCATTCTACTCGACACTCACGAGCACATAAATTATAAACACATAAGCACATAAGTGTTTTGTTACTTCTTCCTTAAAACTCGATAAGAGTTATCTCCACTATCTTTTCAAAGGTTACTTCCTAAGGCTTTTCCCCCACCTAAGATTCATAACCTAAAGCTTTGATACCAACTTGTGACACCCCCAAATCCCTGTACTTCATTACCTCAAGATTTGGTGTTCACGTAATCAAAATATTCATTTATAACTACCCAATCATAAATAATATTGAATAATAAACCTGCCCATACATGAATTACATAAAATAAAATCTCCAAGGTTATCTAACCTTTACAAACAATCATTCATACGAAAAATTTAAAATTAACTTCATTACAATCTTTAAATCAAGGTCTGATAATAAAACTATCAAACTATTTCAAGTCTTCAGTACTTGTTCATCTTTCCTTTTCCTTCTTTGGTGTGCTAGTATCGTCACCCTTTCCATCTTTAGTTTGTAAGGAATTTCTGAGCAAGAGTGAGCAAACAAGGCTCACTTAAAATATCAATGAATAAAACTTTTACATTCTTTGCCCATTCAGGGGTTCAATAGAACTGAACAATAAGTTCTATTAACCTCTTATACATTCCTTGCCTATTCAGAGGCTTAAAAGAACTGAAACATTTCTTGCCCATTCAGGGGCTCAATAGAATTGAACAATAAATTCTATTAACATCTTAAACATTCAACCGAGGGTCTAATGACCACGAACCTTGTCCACGGTTATAAGTAATCTTTCAACTTTAACTTTTACGGTCATATATGACTATAATGACTTGTGGTACTTAGGGGATCAACCCTTCAGTACATGTATTGTATACAAACATTTTCAAATAAAGTACAAAACTAAGCGTAACCCCTATAAATAGAGTTGTTCATCTCAGTATTTTGAGTACAAGTCTGCCCCAAAGATAGTTTGGTTTGGATACACTTCAAGGTAATTTGGAGTTCAACGTACATCAACTAAGGATTAGTTGAATAAAAGATAATAACACTATGTTATTGAATGATCATAACTAAATAAACATTTCGTTCTAAGTTCATGCTTTAGGAATAATCTAATAGCATAACAATTGAATAATCTATCATACCTTGCTTTGAACAACATTAAGCTAAGGTTATATCTTAGAATTTAATATCAAGCATACATAACAACAATAATTTGAACGATAAACTGATTCAACAGAATAAAGGTACTTGCATGCTAATATAACAAGTTTAGAGTTAGGAAAAACTTGCATAATCATAATAACTATATCGACGAAAGTGTGGAGATGGGAAGCTTGTATCATCCTGAATTACTAGATACCATTAAGTTGCTTAATGAAAATACTTTACTCAATAAAGTATAGAAATATGAAATTTGCATAACGACGATTTCGAATTAGAAAAACTTGCTCAACTATTAACAAAGTAGAGTTAAAGAACTTGCCTTGCGCTTAGATTAAACCGTTAATATTAAAATCACAATATCCTATATACATATGTTAACATGACATGGTCAGTCATAATCAACACTACATCACGTATGGTTTAAATGTCTAACCATGTAATCAAATTATATTCCTAAACGATAATAAACTCCTTAGGTATTAACACCATGTTCGTTCAACACATTAAAATACTATAATAACAGAATTATTTGGTCTTATAGTATTACTATTAAAATTCGGACTTACGTGTGAGGCAAGTCATTTTAATTATTTTGTTAAGTGGTATATGCGGCCACAATTGAAATATGTGATGTATTTGTGACGCTAATGTAGCGCTCATTGTGAAATATCTAAGGACTTCGGCGTTCTGTATGCGCTTGAAGTCCGGCGCTCGGTATTCTTGACTCGAGAAGTCTCATTGGAAGCGACTTTTTAGTGCTAGCCTGTGAAACTCGAATATTTGGGCGTGAATTTTTATTATTTGGGCGCCTAAACTCACAAAACAAAACAAAAGCAAGCAGGCAAAGCTACTATCTTAAATTCTAACAACAATTAACCCCAATTAACATGTATAACTTCACATAAATTACACATGAACGTTAACAATCATCTATATACCAATTACCAACCACTAATCAACAATATCATAAACTAACTCTTTGAAAATATTGTTTCTAAAACAAAAACTCCATTGTTGATTTATTAAATTACAGTGAACGTAATTCCATGCTTATAACCAAATTAATACCTCTGAAATACAAGTATACCCACATATTAACATGTATAGTTCAATTTCATAGTAGTTCACAATTTATATAATCACATACCAATTTTGTTATTTTGCAAAACATACGTTCAAACATGTTTTTCACTGTAAAACAAATTTTCCTTCCTTTATCATGTAATTAGTATACAGACACACACACACACACACACACACACACACACACATATATATATATAGACATGCTAGTGATAACAATTGCAACTATACATACACATGCTTCTCTAACCAATTATACAAACATAGTTTTACGAGAGTTTTGTAAAAATCTTATACACAGTAAAGTTGAAGAACACAGAGACATTAGGCATCATGAAACCATATATATATATATATATATATATATATATATATATATATATATATATGTACATATATTAAGGTTAGAGAAACCCACCTTTTGCTGGCTTACGAATCTTTGTTAACAAACTTGCTTTGAAAATCACGTTTTCTCTCAAACTCGGAACTTCTTTCTTTTTCTCAAAACTCTCTCTAGCCCTTCTTTCTTTTCTCAATAATAATTTAGACTACTAACAACGTAACTCAACTGATATCCAATACGCGTAACATAAAACGGATATGGCCATAATAAGCCTAATCAATAATAACATCAGTTATAAAATATATAACGTACCACTTATAAATATATATATATATATATATATATATATATTATTTATTTAGTTTTATAAATAATTTAAATTTCAAAATCCAAAAAGCCATAGGGCTTTGTTTGGCAAACCCTTTAAAATAAAATAATTTATATCCTTAAGCTTTGTTTGGGTAAAACTAAATTAAATTACTTTAATTTATTTTAATAACTCTTTATCACATAGTTATTTGTCACACTTTATGTAATAACAATTTATTAAATAAATCACTTAATCACATAACTCAATCCACATAACACATTAATTATTTAACAAATAAATAATTAACTAAATCAAATTAATCAAATTGAACAATTATTTATCCAATAATAAACACATCCAATAAATATTTATATAAATCAATAAATATTTATAATTTACATAAAAAACCGGAATGTTGCATCATTCCCCTCTTATAAGGATTTTGTCCCCAGAATCACAACTCAAATAATACATTCGTTACATTCTTCCCTACTTACAAAGATTCTGTCCCCAGAATCGAAGACACAGATTAAACAAATAACTCAATCCTTTGTGCATGAGTCGGATAACCTTTCTCATAGTCCTTCAGTTGTCTTGATGCATAGGCAATAACTTTGCCGTTTTGCATAAGAACACAACCCAATCCTTTGTGTGAGGCATCACTATACACCACAAAATTTCCTGTATTATCCGACAGGGTTAACACAGGTGCCACACTTATCTTCTTCTTTAAATCTTGGAAGCTCTCTTCACATTTCTCCGTCCAAATGAATTTCACAGCTTTCCGTGTCAAATTTGTTAACGGAGTGGCTATCTTGGAAAAATCTTGAATGAATCTTCTATAATAACTGGCCAGCCCCAAGAAACTCCTCACCTCCGAAGGTGTCCTAGGTTGTTCCCAATTGATTACAGCTTCTACTTTTGATGGATCCACTAAAATCCCATCTTTGTCAATCACATGACCCAAAAATTGTACACGATCGAGCCAAAATTCGCACTTAGAGAATTTCGCGTACAGCTTTTCCTTTCTTAGTGTCTCCAATGTCAAACGTAAATGTTCCACGTGTTCTTCTTGAGTTTTGGAATACACCAGAATGTCATCGATAAATACCACTACGAACTTGTCTAAGAATGGTTTAAATACCCTGTTCATCAAATCCATGAACGCACCAGGGGCATTTGTTAAACCAAAAGACATCACCAAAAACTCGTAATGTCCGTACCGAGTTCTGAATGCCGTTCTAGGTATATCCTCCTTTCTTACCATCAATTAGTGATACCCACTTCTCAATTCTATTTTCGAGAAATATTTAGCACCCTTCAGCTGATCAAACAAGTCATCTATTCTAGGTAACGGATACCTATTCTTAATAGTGACTTTGTTTAACTCTCTATAATCAATGCAAAGAGGCATTGATCCATCCTTCTTCTTAACGAATAAAACTGGCGCTCCCCACGGTGATACGCTTGGTTGAATATACTTCTTGTCTAGTAGCTCTTGCAGTTGCACCATCAATTCCTTCATTTCTATCGGAGCCATTCTGTACGGGGCCTTCGATATTGGTGCAGTTCCTGGCACTAAGTCGATTACGAACCCAATCTCTCTGTCAGGCGGAAGTCCTGGCAAATCTTCCGGAAATACATCTACGAATTCCCTAACCACTGGTATCTCTTCCAGTTTCACACCCTTCTTCTGAGTATCGACTATGTAAGCTAAATAACCCACACAGCCTTGACTCAACAACTTCTTGGCCTGCATAATCGTCAGACATTTCATTTATCTAGGCGATTTGCTACCATGGAAAACTACCTTTGACGGAGTCATAAGGTTTACACACTTCTTGTGACAATCAATTACCGCTCCATATTTGAACAGCCAATCCATTCCCAAAATTACATCAAATTCCCCGAGTCTAATCGGAATTAAATCTACCATCATGATATTCCCTTTTATGTTCACCCTAAAGTTCTTGTATACGAACCTAACAGGAATCACCTCCCTATTCGCTATTTCTATGTTCAAAGGGAAATTCAGTTCTTCTCTAGGCAATTCTAACCTCTTAGCAAAATCATCAGATATAAACGAGCAAGTAGCACCCGAATCAAATAATATATAAGCATTAATATCGTTGATTGGGATAATACCTGACACCACATCTTTTGATTGCACAACATCTTGCATACGGTCGTGTTGAAAGTTAAAACGTGGGTTTTTTTTGATGTTGAGGTCTAGCAATGGCCCAAGTACCTCCACCTGCGACCTCCCTACTTCTTCTTGTTGCTTTTCCACCTTCCTTCGAGGGCATTCACGAGCAAAGTGATCCTTGGATCCGCACGTGAAACATACATTCTTCTTAGGTTGGGTGCAATTTGAGGCGATGTGACCCTCCTGACCACAGTTAAAACATGCACGTTTCCCCATCAAGCACACACCCTTATAAAACCTCCCGCATGTAGCACATGCTTCAAACTTCCTAAACTGCTGGTGACCCTGTTGGTTTCCAGTAGTCCCATTTCCGTTCCACTTCCTCTTAAAGTTGTTGTTGTTGTTATTGCCATTTCCATTGCCTCCATTACCATTCTTTACTTCCACCTCATTCTTCTTCTGCTCTTGATTGAATTTTGTCACTGCCTCGCTTCCACCTTCAGTGAGTACAGTCTTCTCCATCACTGCTGCAAACGTCTTCAACTAGAACAGGGAAACCCTACTGTACAGCCAGTGTAACATTCCAGAATTTTAGAATTTTAAATGTAATTTATAAATATTTATTAATTTATATAAATATTTATTAGATGTGTTATTGATGAATACATATTTGTATTTGTTTAATTTGATTTAAGTTGGTTAATTATTTGTTAAATAATTAATTAATAAGTTAAGGAAATTATTATTATAGTGATATTTCAATTTGATGGATAATTAGTGGTATTGAGTTATGTGATTAAATGATTTAATTAATAAATTGTTATTTGAATTAATTAATTAAGTATGAAAACTTAATTAATTAGAAGTGTGACAAATAACTATATTATAAGTGGTTATTAAAATAAATTAAAGTAGTTTTAATTTATTTTGCCAAGCAAGGCTTAAATATATTAAGTCTTTAATTTTAAAGAGTTTTTGCCAAACAGAGCCTATGGCTTTTGGATTTTTAAATTTGATTTATTAGTAATATAAATTAAATTAAACAATATATTTGGTAACTGATATTTTAATAGGGTTATTAAGTATATGGCAGTTTCGTACGTTTGGGTTTTAGTTGTATTTGGTTTTACGTATATTGTTTTTGGCTTAAGCCTAAAGAAAATAGAAGTTTGTCTGAGAAAGGTTCAGAGAAATTTGAGAGAGAAAAGGCAGTGATTTTCAAAGCAAGTTTTGACTTCTTCTAGTTATTATCAGTGATTAACAAATAATTTCAAAGCAACAAAAGGTATGTTTTCTAATCTTAACATATATGTGTTATACTATAATTCCTTAGTCTCGATGTTCTTGAAATTCACTATGTTGGTGGTATAATTTCTGTAATTGCTGTTATACAATTGAATTATAGTGATGGTATGTGATTATGAGGATTATAACTAGTGTTAGATGAAGAATTGTATGATAATTTACGTTTACAAGAAGGAAATAGTTTTTACAGTGAATATATATGTATGAACATATGTTGTACATGATAACAAAAAAATTAGTAGGTGATTGTATGCTATTTATGAAATTGAACGTTATGTATGTTAATTGGGTATGAATTTCAGAGAATCGTACTTTAAAGTAATCAAGTTTGAGTTATTATTGATATTACAGTGTTAAACAACGTTAACAATGGAGTTTTTCTTAAAACAGTTTTTTCAAAGAATTAAGTTTTTCTAAAGTAGTTGTTTAATTGTTGGTAATTGTTATATGGATGATTGTTAATGGTTATATGTAGTTTATGATAAAGTTATGCATGTTAATTAGTGTTAGAATTGAAGTAATAGACAAAAAAATTAGTTGTTCTGTTCTTCGTGGTTGGGTTCTGCAAGTTTTGGCCCCCCAGCGCCAAAAATGGAGCCCCAGCGCCAAACTTCGCGCCCAAGCGCTAAAATTCGCGCCCCAGCGCCAGAAGTTTGCACCCCAGCGCTGAAATTCGCGCCCCAGCGCCAATCTCGTGCTGTGGCGCCACTGTATGACTTGGTTCTCGCGCCGCGGCGTGGGGACAGAAGTTTGAGTCGGATAGTTTTGGCCTCCTATAGTAAAATGGCCATAACTTTCTCATACGAACTCCGATTGAGTTGATTCAAGATGATCCGGAACGAGAACAAGTAGACCTACAACTTTCGTTCCAAAAGTGTTTCAATTTGAGGTCTGTAACAGTAGTCAAAATGGTTATCTTTAGGACTGTTGTGTTTTCGGGGGCAATCGGAGGGCGTCGGGCAGGCACATATATATGTGTAGTGCTCCTGACCATAAAAGATGATGTTCTAAGTTATAAAACTTGAATTTTAGTAAATATGATGATTCTTAACATTAATAAATAATGTATTAGATAAGTTATAGAAGCATAGTAAGCATACACAAGAGATGCAAATCGGGCGTGTGACGATTGAACGTCGAAACGCCGTGCCAAGTGTTAATGAACTTAAAAAGTGTTTCAATTCAATTAAAATGAATATTATAAGATATGGAATGGGTTTAATATAAAACTAATAAGTAGTCCTAGCAAGACTTAAGTACTTGAATGAACTTCGATTATGAAATATAGTGAGATATAAGTTGAAAGTTAACACAATCTAATTGAACATTGTGTGCTAATTAATAGGAAAGATTTTGAGATGTGGAGTAGAGTCTGCATTACAATTACTATGTGTTGTTATGTGACTAATAGTTGATGTGTATGATTATATAATTGTGTAGGGCACGTGAAGTGCAGATAACTGTAAGCTGTTAATCTATTATTGGTAAACAACGATCAAGGCATGTTAAGTAATGATGATTGAGTAAGCTGTTAATACTTGATGAACTATTTTAAATTGCATGATATGTTATACATATTGAAATCATGAAATTTTAAAGTCAATATATGACTGCATTGTTTTGGTTAAGTAATGATGATTGAGTAAGGAGCTCAATCTTTATATTTGCTATGTGAATTAAAAACATGTATGCCATGTTACTTTAATGTGATGCATGAAAACTGTTAGACTTTGCTGGGCTGTCGAGCTCACTCTTGCAAATAACCACTTTTGCAGGTCAAGATTTTAAGGTAAAGATATGTGCTAAGTGAGTTATAGAGATCTATATTCACGAAGATTACTTATGTTTTATGAGAAATGTATTTCATATTTTGAACGTAACATGTTGTTTAATTGTAAGTTGAGCTATCCAATGTATATGGATATTTAGTTATGATGTAAGACTTTGTATAGTCATTTTGTTGTAACGATTCATGATATAAGATTGAATCAAAGAGATGTAATGTAAAGGTTGCGATTCAGGGCAAGAAAGAAGGAAATGTATATAAGTTTTAAATATTCCGCAATTTTAGTGTTTTTAATATCGAATAATGATGTAAAATTAGAGATTTAATGTATGGTTAACGACCGAAGTCAAGATTTAAATGGTATAAATTTTGGGGTCGTTACAAGTTGGTATCAAAGCTGTAGGTTATAAACCTTAGGTAGGAGTACCTTAGGCTATAACCTTAGGGAAGAGAGGTGAAGATAATGAACGAATAAGCTCAAATAGAGTTTGAATAATAAGAAGAAATTTAAGAAATTTATAAAGAAGGGATTTAAACTTGCGTAAAAGGATTCAAAAAAAAATCTCACAAAGTTATAAGGAATAGGAATGTGGGGTTACCCAACTCCAATAATAAGGATGTAAGGTGATGATAAATAGACAATGTTTATAAAAAGAGAGTGATAAAGAAGTTAAGAATAGAGAGTTATATCTAAGTATGGTGCAATTGTACTCTTTAGTAGTTGATGTACGGTATTTGGGCTAAACGATTTCTTCATGAAGCGGAGGTATATACGAACTAGTAACTCGGAACCTAGTTTGTTGGTTGTTTGTGGGAAACCACTTAGCGTACCATATTGAAACTGTTAGAGACTCGATGTGTACCAAGTGTAGAAATGAACACGTATGATGAAAGTGTAGAACTCGAATGAAATTTTGAGTGATGTAACTGAAGTTAGAAATTCTTAAAGGAAGAATTTTTTTTTATAAATAAGAAGATTCAAAGAAGAATCTAAGAGATATAAAGATAAGAAATGAGAGTTTCCTAACTCCAAAAACCAAGATAACGAATAATAAAGATAAGAAATGGGAGTTTCCTAACTCCAAAAGCCAAGATAACGAATAATGTCGTAAATGATGAAAAAGGGAAAGAATGAGGATCGTAAAACAAAACGATCACGAGTTAACAAAAGAATTTTAAAGGTGATGAGTATAGAATAAGATCACGAGGTGATCTATTTAAGTTATAAAAGGAAGATGGTTTGTAATGTTTGAATGATTATAGCTTGATGCTATGAAGATGGTGTACTATGAAATAGTACGAGATAAACTCACGAGGAGTTATAAATGATGTGATACGAGGAATTTGTATCGAGGAAAGAGTAAGTTATGAGCAAGATAGAGTTAGGTGAGATTTCAATTGAGGACTCATGTGATGGCTGAGTTGTACAAACCTTTGTATGGGCGAGGGTTTTGTGCTTGCACTCAGTTTATCACATTGATAATCATTGGAATGTTTATGTCGCGTTATTTGCTATATGCCTGTTGAGAAGGTGATTATTTTCTCATGTGTATAACAGATAGGTAGAGTATAGTTAGAGAATATTATAAGGTTAAGTGCGAGTTCTTAAAACTCGTACTTATGGTAGGTTCGTGACTCATAATTATATGGTATGTTTTTGAACCCCTCAGCAAATGGACGCCTATGGTCTGACTAGGATAAGTTCTTAAACTCATATGATTGTGGCAAGTTTCTGTACTCATAAAGTGTGGTAAGTTTGACGAACTGGGTATAGATAAGTGTGAATGGAGTATTGAGGATGATAGGAATAGATAGACCTATTAAGCAATGGATCATTATAGAAAGTGGAGTTGATGGTGGAAGCATAGGTATTCTAAATCTACTAGCTATGTTAGACTTTCAAAATTTATTGACTTTCGTCTTTGATGTTTACACTTTTATTTTCGTGAAAAACATTGGATCAAATGATGGAACCAATGAGTTTTAACAACAATCTTGTTATTCAGATGTATACATGTTAATTGCTTCGGCTAGACAAAATGATTTGCAATATATCAAAATGTATTTTATATCATTAATGCATCATGTAACCTAGTGCAAAGATGATAAAAACGATGGAGTCATCAATGCAGTATTACCTAGTGTTGGATGTGATCTAAGGATCGTCAGCCCACTATGGTATGATGTAGTATGATAAAGTCACCAAATGACGGAATCCTCAATGGACTGTAAATACAGTGCGGTATCATGACGTCATAAGAAGATTTTTGAGATTTCTTTAAGATATGAGAATACATATGTATACATGTATTTATATGTATATTTCGGTTGATGTACGAGTTATTGTAGAGGTCTATGCTATTTGATTCAGCTAGACAAATATTGAAAGATGTTCGTGAAATTCAAGAGTTTCTTGAGAAGTTATGCCAAACCAAATTGTTTTGGTGTAAATTCAGATGTTGAATAGCTGAGATGAACAACCCTATTATTTAGGGGTTGCACCTAGTTTTATACTTTGTGCTGAAATGTTTGTGCACAATACATGTACGAAGGATTGATCCCCTAAGTACCTTGAAGTCATTATAGTCGTATGACTATAAAAGTTAAAGTTGAAAGATTACTTATAACTGTGGACAAGGTTCGTGGTCATTAGACCCTCAGTTGAATGCTTGCACTCTAAATTCTGAGATGAACAACTCTTTTATTAGAGGTTACGCTTAGTTTATACTTTGTGCTGAAATGTTTATGCACAATACATGTACAATAGGTTGATAACCTAGAGTACTTGCAAAGGGTGTTTTCAGTCTTTGTGATTGATAAACATTCTGCCAAAGAGGGTTTAAAGTGTGAAGAACCAGGGGTGAAGCACTATTAAACCTAGAGAATAAAGTTCATGGTCTTGCGACCCTCAGCATGATTTGGAATCTTTTAAATTCCTGAGTAATTCATACTACTTCCCAATTATTGAACAATTGTGGAAGGTTCTTGTTATTCTGCAAGATGGATGGAAGGTGTTTCCAATCTTTGTGATTGATAAACATTCTGCCAAAGAGGGTTTAAAGTGTGAAGAACCGGGGGTGAAACACTATTAAACCTAGAGAAGAGTTCACGGTCTTATGACCCCTCAGCGTGATTTGGAATCTTTTAAATTCCTGAGTTATTCATACTACTTCCCAATTATTGAACAATTGTGGAAGGTTCTTGTTATTCTGCAAGATGGAAGTGAAAAAGGAAAGTATTCCTTAGAAAGAAGTGAGTCATAGAATACGACACTGAATGATGAATATGTTGAATAAGTGAGAAAAGAGATTATGAAGTGAGAAGGATATGAGTTATCAAAGAATAATGTGAAACTTTTAATAGAAAAGTTAATAGTTGTAGAAAGATTTTTGTGAAAAGAAAGTGGTTATAAAAACCAATGAATGAATGAAGTAGCGACGTAAAATCTATTTTGATAGATTGAATATTACTAGATAAAATTTCGAGGACGAAATTCTTAGAAGAAAGGGTGAATGTAATATCCCGAGTGTTTGTGATAGTGATCCTTAGAAAAGGAAATGAATCGGTTAAGAATATAATACTCAGAATATAATTGAGTTCAAGTGAAGGTTATGAAATGAAACCTAGAATGTGTTAAAGTAATGAATGTAGTAGAAAATATAAAATCTATATTTAGATAAAATAATGAAAGATTACTCTGAGTTATTTGTTTAATTTGTGTCTTCGATTCTGGGGACAGAATCTTTGTAAGTAGGGAAGATTGTAACGAATGAGTGGGTTGAATTGTGATTCTGGGGACAGAATCCTTATAAGAGGGGAATGATGTAACATTCCAGAATTTTAGAATTTTAAATGTAATTTATAAATATTTATTAATTTAAATAAATATTTATTGGATATGTTATTGATGAATACATATTTGTATTTGTTTAATTTGATTTAAGTTGGCTAATTATTTGTTAAATAATTAATTAATAAGTTAAGAAAATTATTATTATAGTGATATTTCAATTTGATGGATAATTAGTGGTATTGAGTTATGTGATTAAATGATTTAATTAATAAATTGTTATTTGAATTAATTAATTAAGTATGAAAACTTAATTAATTAGAAGTGTGACAAATAACTATATTATAAGTGGTTATTAAAATAAATTAAAGTAGTTTTAATTTATTTTGCCAAGCAAGGCTTAAATATATTAAGTCTTTAATTTTAAAGAGTTTTTGCCAAACAGAGCCTATGGCTTTTGGATTTTTAAATTTGATTTATTAGTAATATAAATTAAATTAAACAAAATATAAATAATATATAATATATTTGGTAACTGATATTTTAATAGGGTTATTAAGTATATGGCAGTTTCATACGTTTGGGTTTTAGTTGTATTTGGTTTTACGTATATTGTTTTTTGCTTAAGCCTAAGGAAAATAGAAGTTTGTTTGAGAAAAGTTCAGAGAAATTTGAGAGAGAAAAGGCAGTGATTTTCAAAGCAAGTTTTGACTTCTTCTAGTTATTATCAGTGATTAATAAATAGTTTCAAAGAAACAAAAGGTATGTTTTATAATCTTAACATATATGTGTTATACTATAATTCCTTAGTCTCGGTGTTCTTGAAATTCACTGTGTTTGTGGTATAATTTCTGTAATTGCTGTTATACAATTGAATTATAGTGATGGTATGTGATTATGAGGATTATAACTAGTGTTAGATGAAGAATTGTATGATAATTTACGTTTACAAGAAGGAAATAGTTTTTACAGTGAATATATATGTATGAACGTATGTTGTGCATGATAACAAAAAAATTAGTAGGTGATTGTATGCTATTTATGAAATTGAACGTCATGTATGTTAATTGGGTATGAATTTCAGAGAATCGTACTTTAAAGTAATCAAGTTTGGGTTATTATTGATATTACAGTGTTAAACAACGTTAACAATGGAGTTTTTCTTAAAACATTATTTTCAAAGAATTAAGTTTTTCTAAAGTAGTTGTTTAATTATTGGTAATTGTTATATGTAGTTTACGATAAAGTTATTACAGCCAGGGCTTCAGTCCCTGTTCGAACCTCTTTGCCTTACGCTCGTCTGTGCTGACCTAATATGGCGCAAACCTCGCCAATTCGTTGAACTTCACGGCATACTCAGATACCGTCATCGTTCCCTGCTTCAGTTCCAAAAACTGAACCTCTAACTGACTCTTAGAACTCTCTGGGAAATAGGTCTCGAAGAATAACTCCTTGAACCTATCCTAGGTCATCACTCCTGGTCCTTCCCGGGTTTTATTGGCCTTCCACCAATAACTAGCTTCTGCTTTCAACATGAATGTTACAAAAGCAGTCTTCTGGTCATCCCCTACTCTAGCGACTTCAAATACTTTCTCTATTTCCATAATCCATGTCTGTGCCTCGACCGGATTCAACGAAATTCAGGTGGTCCAACCGCCTTAAACTCCTTACTCAACCATTAGACTATTAAAACAAAACATCTATTAGACTATTACTCAACTTCTTTAAGTATTTTCTAATTAACTTGCCTCCATAAAAGAAATAACCACATAACACATAACACTTTGAATAAAATAATAACTTTTATTTATTCATCATTACTTCGAAAAACATAAAAATAATAGCATCACTGCTATTTACATTCCTTCCCTGAACTACAAAAGTTACAGGACAACATCATCATTCTCATACCCCATGGTTACATAACACTAGGGATTTTACATTACTTAACATTTATTAAATGCATAATGTACACATTTCCTACGATGATCTATTAAGATACTTCGTAGCCTTTCGACGCTCTTCTTCCATAACTCAAAACATGGTTCGACGATTTAACACGTATGATGGCAGAGTCTCGAACTGAATTGGATAACCCATGACCCGATGTTGAACTCGATTGATCACGGTATTGAATACTTTATCCATCTCTTCCATCTTCATCCTCTTTGCTTGTGCATCCCTTACTGCTCTTCCAGTTCGTTGATAAGCTTCCTCGTATGCGTCTTCAGCTCTCGCCCTCTTGGTAGCTTCTTCCTTCAGCTTGTTCTTCAGTTCCACGACCATCTCAATCAGTTGTTCCTTCTCTCCTTCAGTCTGCATCAGCTTCTCTTCAACATTAGTTAGATGTTCATCTCGATCCTGGATGTCATCGTCCTTCTGTGTCATTACAATCTGTTGTTCAGTTACTATCTCCTGTAACTCCTCAACTGTGTCCTGAAGTTCCAGATTACGGTCGTAGACTTCATCATACATACGAGCAGCCATCGAGATTAGTGGAGTTTCCTCCTCCTCGTCCTCTTCATCCTCATCCTCTGTGGTAATTCAATGGGGTCCTCCTCATCCGTTTCCATGTCATCATCCTCATCTTCAACTACTGTGACCAACGGGGCTGACTCCCGTGGCAGTAGTTGTTCCCAAACAACCTGAATGTCGCGAGGCTCCTCCTCTATAGGCATCTAAGGTCCATCCTCCCTAGCCTGACTGGATTCTCCAACATTAGTCATCCTGACAATAAAGTTTTAAAGTTTTAATTATTAATCATTCTACTCGACACTCACGAGCACACAAATTAGAAACACATAAGCACATAAGTGTTTTGTTACTTCTTCCTTAAAACTCGATAAGAGTTATCTCCACTATCTTTTCAAAGGTTACTTCCTAAGGCTTTTCCCCACCTAAGGTTCATAACCTAAAGCTTTGATACCAACTTTGTGACACCCCAAATCACGGTACTTCATTACCTCAAGATTTGGTGTTCACGTAATCAAAACATTCATTTATAACTACCCAATCGAAATAAAATTGAATAATAAATGCCCATACAGAATTACATAAAATAAAATCTCACAAAGTTATCTAACCTTTACAAACAATCATTCATACGGAAAATTTAAAATAAACTTCATTACAATCTTTAAATCAAGGTCGATAATAAAACTATCAAACTATTACAAGTCTTCAAGACTTGTTCATCTTTCCATTTCCTTTTTTGGTGGTGCTAGTACGTCACCCTTTCCATCTTTATTTGTAAGGATTTTCTTGGCAAGAGTGAGCAAACAAGGCTCACTTGAAATATCAACGAATAAAACTTTTACATTCTTTGCCCATTCAGGGGCTCAATAGAACTGAACAATAAGTTTTATTAACTTCTTATACGTTCCTTACCTATTCAGAGGCTTAAAAGAACTGAAACATTCCTTGCCTATTCAGGGGCTCAATAGAATTGAAAAATAAATTCTATTAACATCTTAAACATTCAACTGAGGGTCTAATGATCACGAACCTTGTCCACAGTTATAAGTAATCTTTCAACTTTAACTTTTATAGTCATATGACTATAATGACTCCAGGGTACTTAGGGGGATCAACCCTTCGTACATGTATTGTATACAAACATTTCAGCGCAAAGTACAAAACTCAGTGTAACCCCTATAAATAGGGTTGTTCATCTCAGTATTTTGAGTACAAGTCCGCCCCAAAGATAGTTTGGTTTGGATACACTTCAAGGTAATTTGGAGTTCAACGGACATCAACTAAGGATTAGTTGAATAAAAGATAATAACATTATGTTATTGAATGATCATAACTGAATAAACATTTCGTTCTAAGTTCATGCTTTAGGAATAATCTAATAGCATAACAATTGAATAATCTATCATACCTTTCTTTGAACAATATTAAGCTAAGGTTACATCTTAGAATTTAATATCAAGCATACATAACAACAATAATTTGAACGATAAACTGATTCAACATAATAAAGGTACTTGCATGCTAATATAACAAGTTTAGAGTTAAGAAAAACTTGCATAATCATAATAATTATCTCGACGAAAGTGTGGAGATGGGAAGCTTGTATCATCATGAATAACTACATACCATTAATGTGAAACCCCAGATTTTATGAATAAAGATTTAATTTTCTCGAAATATATTTTTAATATTATGGTGTGGATTTGAGATAGTGTTATAGTTGTGTGTAGTATTTATAAATTTTTCAAAATGTGCAAGTTGTTGTATAATATTCGATTGGTCGGGGAATATTCTTTTTGTCGGGAATATCCGTACGATGGTACAATCATTGGTGGACCCCACAACGGAATTATTGTCGGATTGAGAAAACGACAAAAATATTTTATGAAAATAACGGCGAAAGTTTTACAGATTATCTTGTTGAACTACTCGGTAGTAAAAGTACGATGTCGTGTGGTTGCATAGTAGCAGACACGATATTGATTATTAATGCTTACGTGATAAGTCACTCGGTTTTGTTGGTATTATTAATGTAATAATACTGAAAATCTTTTATATAAAATGAATACTTTTATAAAGTTATTCTATAAATAGAATATATTATATTCTATTATGCATAGTATTGCATAATTATGCGCATAGTGTTTGCATAGTACTGCATAGTAGTGTTTGCGATAGTAAAATCTTTTTATATAAAATAAAATACTTTTATAAAGTTATACATTTTATTAGATAATAATTAGAATATATTATATTTTATTATGAATAGATTGCTGCATATTGTTTGCATAGTAAAATCTTTTATAAATTTATTTGTTTTATTAGATTATAAATAGAATATATTATATTTTATTTAAAAGATTTTGCTTTAAATATGGACCGTCAGATTAAAGTAAATCAATCTGGACCATTCATGAGTTAGTTTCTATGCAGTCCATTTTTCTATAAATAGAAGCTCATTCCTTCATAATTTCTTACGAATTCACTAAAACTCTAGAGAGAAAAACTATAGAGAGAAAGAAGAAAAGTGTTCTGCTACTTCACTATTTCTATATCCAGTACTCTTCTTTCTAAGGTAGGAAATATTATTTGTTGTACTCGTAAGGGGTGTTATTCTTTTGTATTCATGAAGAGAACTTATGTTATTCCATTCTTTATTATTCTGTTGGAATAACCTGTATACGAGGGCTACCCTATACTTGGTGACATTCTTCTATTATTCCGTCTTTACTATTACATTTGGAATATCACATCGTGTGTTTCTACGGGACTCGATTCCATCTTTATTATTACATTGGAATATCACATCGTGTGTTTTACAGGACTGGTTAAAATCTTTATTATTATTACATTGTAATATCACATGCATGCTTTTCTGCTGGACCTCGATAAAATCCTTATTAGTATTACATTGGAATAAACTGTCTATGTCTAAGTACCGCATGCATGGTGATTTCTGTTGTTATTCCATTCTTTATTATTACATTGGAACATCCTCATGCGTGCGAATTTGGCACGACACGGTTCCGTTATTTAATATTCATTGGAATAACTTCATACATGCTTAGTACCACATGCATGGTGATTTCTTTTGTTATTCCATTCTTTATTATACTCAGTTGATTAAAGTTTTGACTTCTATACTTCATGAAATTAATGGAATATCCTTGATAATTGCGCTTCTTCCAGTATCTTTTCATGGAAATATTCTTCTGAGCATTCTTGAATTTTAATCTACAAAGCAGTATCATGTTGATAATTTGGACGTTATTGGTTCTTGGACAAACTAATTCTTGAACTTGTTTTATTGAATTCTTATATCATTGTCATCATCCTCAAATTTATATTTTTTTGAAAGTCATACGTGGCTTTTGTAGTGCGTTGATGGACTTGGTATGATTATGACCGTGGATTATTGATTGTAATCATGACCGTAATGTTACAAATGATGTGGTAAAAGTCCTCATTGGCCCGTAGTGCATTGATGGATGAGTTGTTGGCATGATCATGACCATTAATGAATACACAAATATTCTTGGCACGTAGTGCATGGATAATATATGGTCGTGATACTAAAGAATATCATTGAGTGCGTAGTGCGCGGGGTGATTGATGATGTGGATTATTTATTAAATTTGAGCCCCAACGATAAAAGTGATGAAAAACCTTTTAAATCATAAAAGATAGTAGATTTTATTCTCTACTTGACTCTTTTAATGGATTGCTTGTTCCGCTGCAGTTAAACTTGATGTTTGTTATATTTTATCAGTTTAACACTGTTGAAGGCTAATGATAATTTATTCTGCATTATCTTAGTCATAATATTTCTTACTGGGCTAGTTGAGCTCACCCTTTCTTTCACTGTTCTCTTCAGGAAATGAGAATATAGCTTGAATGAGTCGAGGAACGGAGTGATGGTCCTAGATGGTGCATTAGTAGTCCTCACTATTCTGTGAAATAGTGTGATAATAATTGTAATGAGGACTCCTTTTGAGTTTGTATACTTTCTAGTAGACAATATTTGTATTCAAACTCACAGTTTATGTTTTGTCGTATTGTACACGACACTTGTATTATTAAGTTGTATTTGAATTCTGTACCATGTATTTGGCGACTCAAGATGGGTGATGTATACCTAATTTTGGGGGCGTCACAATTAAGTTGCTTAATGAAAATACTTTACTCAATAAAGTATAGAAATATGAAA
The DNA here is from genome assembly GCA_020205615.1 of Panax quinquefolius. Lineage (NCBI taxonomy): Eukaryota > Viridiplantae > Streptophyta > Magnoliopsida > Apiales > Araliaceae > Panax > Panax quinquefolius. Next base: position 59,982,775 of record CM035151.1, read on the forward strand.
TTTGCATAACGACGATTTAGAATTAGAAAAACTTGCTCAACTATTAACAAAGTAGAGTTAAAGAACTTTCCTTGCGCGTAGATTAAACCGTTAATATCCAAATCACAATATCCTATATACATATGTTAACATGACATGATCAGTTATAATCAACACTACATCATGCATGGTTTAAATGTCTAACCATGTAATCAAATTATATTCCTAAATGATAATAGACTCGTTAGGTATTAACACCATGTTCGTTCAACACATTAAAATACTATAATAACAGAATTATTTGGTCTTATAGTATTACTATTAAAAATTCGGGCTTACATGCGAGGAGAAGTCATTTAATTTGATTCGCTAAGTAGGCATTGTATTTCACAATTTGAACTAATGGCGTATACTGCAATTGATGTGGCGCTTATTGTGAAATATCTGAGGGACTTCGTGACTGCGGTATGAAGTCCGTGACTTGATCTTCTTGGTATGAAGTCTTCTTGGTAGCGACTTTTTAGCGCTAAAGCCTTGTAAACTTAATATTTGGGCGTGAATTTTGACGTCAAGTATGAAACTTACTGAAACAAAAGCGAAGAAGAGCCAAAGCTCATCTTAATTTCTAACAACAATTAACCCCAATTAACATGTATAACTTCAAATAAATTACACATGAACGTTAACAATCATCTATATACCAATTACAACCACTAATCAACAATATCATAAACTAACTCTTTGAAAATATCATTTTCTAAAACAAAAACTCCATTGTTGATTTATTAAATTACGATTGAGCGTAATTCCATGCTTAAAACCAAATTAATACCTCGAAATACAAGTATACCCACATATTAACATGTATAGTTCAATTTCATAGTAGTTCACAATTTATATAATCACATACCAATTTTGTTATTTTGCAAAACATACGTTCAAACATGTTTTCAACTTTGTAAAAACAAATTTTCCTTCCTTTATCATGTAATTAGTATCTGATCCACACACACACATACACACATATATATATATATATATATATATATATATGCTAGTGATAACAATTGTAACTATACATACATACACATACTTCTCTAACCAATTATACAAATATAGTTTTACAGAGAGTTTTGTAAAAATCTTATACACAGTAAAGTTGAAGAACACAGAGACATTAGGCATCATGAAACCATAAATATATATATATATATATATGTACATATATTAAGGTTAGAGAAACCCACCTTTTGTTGGCTTACCAATCTTTGTTAACAGACTTGCTTTGAAAATCACGTTTTCTCTCAAACTCTGAACTTCTTTCTTTTTCTCAAAACTCTCTCTAGCCCTTCTTTCTTTTCTCAGTAATAATTTAGACTACTAACAACGTAACTCAACTGATATCCAATATGCGTAACATAAAATGGACATGGCCATAATAAGCCTAATCAATAATAATATCAGTTATAAAATATATAACGTACCACTTATAAATATATATATTATTTATTTAGTTTATTTTATAAACAATTTAAATTTCAAAAATCCAAAAGCCATAGGGCTTTGTTTGGCAAACCCCTTTAAAATAAAATAATTTATATCCTTAAGCTTTGTTTGGGTAAAACTAAATTAAATTACTTTAATTTATTTTAATAACTCTTTATCACATAGTTATTTGTCACACTTTATGTAATAACAATTTATTAAATAAATCACTTAATCACATAACTCAATCCCATAACACATTAATTATTTAACAAATAAATAATTAACTAAATCATATTAATCAAATTGAACAATTATTTATCCAATAATAAACACATCCAATAAATATTTATATAAATCAATAAATATATATAATTTACATAAAAAACTGGAATGTTACAAATTGATTGTCAGATTATGAAAACTAAGAACGCAATGGGTAATTCAAGCCGGAAGAAATGAAAAGATAAGTTTTCCCCACTCTGCACGTAGTCAGTATGGAAAAGCTTGGTATGCATTTATGTATGCCCGTTTAATGCCCACTCGCCACCAAAACGATGTCACTAAGGCACGGTCTCGGCTATTGTATGGGATTGTTCATCACCATTTCCGTGTGAACAACTCCATTGCGTTCTATAACGTCGATGTGGGGGAGTGTATTCAAGAATCCATTGACCGGGTGTTACGAGGGAGTACTATGGGAGGTTTGCTGCATGGGTTCTTAATCACTAATTTTTGTCGTACAGCTGGTGTGCAGTGGCAACCTTCTGAGCCTATCCAACACCCGATGGCTATCATTGATCATGCCACAATTGAGAGGTACAAGGCATGGGATGGGGCGAGATCACATCCACGTAGAGAAGGCTATATTATGATCCGACAACCCTCACCCCCAATTAGAGCAGAACCAAGGCAGGAGCCACCACCTAGGGCTTCAAGGAATCAATTTATGTGGTTGGCCCATCGTCAAGATCTAATGCATCAGTATAAGGCCAATGCATTTAACACGCTTACTGATATGTTTTCTCGCTACAATCCAACTTCCTCTCCGGTAGTCATGCCCATTCCTCCTAACCTGCCTACATATCCTCCATCGGACGACGACGAGTAGTGACTCATTCTCAGGGAAGGCCTCGTACTTTTATTTGAATTATTTTGTCATAATGAGGTCATCACTTGATTTTAGTTTAGGGGTTATGTTTCTGCGAATCATGTTAGTGCGTTTAGTTCATAAGTTCTTTAGTCATTATAATTGTCTTTTTCATGTTATTAAAAAAATGGAATATGTCGACGTCGGGATTTTTAGATGTCCCTTTCCGTTACTTGTTCTTTGGTGTTCTCATTTTAGGTGAGATTTGTTTAAAAAACAAGTGAAAAAGGTCCCAAGCATGTATAATGTCGATGATGAATTTATTAAGAGTCTTGATTGGTTTTTAAATGGTTGTACCAACACTGACCAAGAAAAGGTTTGCACACATGACCCGATGATGTGACTTTCGCTAAGCGAATTGGTGAAGCAAGAGATTCATTAGGGTTCGGGGACTTGGTTATGCGGAGGGAAGGTGTTAGGCACCCAGACATCCGTGTTACCACGGTGACCGCTTCTTTTCAAGAAACTATTATCACGAATGTGTGTGTGTATGTGGGTCAATGTCTTTGTTATTTGGAAGTAGTGCGAGGCCTCGTTCGCACCTATATACACAAGGTTTGAATTTATGTAAAAATTCAATTTTTAAGCAAGATATGGCAGTGATGTTTTATAAAAGAGGTTTTTCTAACCCTGATGCTCAATAGTAATTGAGACCTTTTACACTCCTATTTTATAAAGTGTTCGGCTTGATTGATTTTATTTTCTGAGATGTGAGGCATCCAAATGCGAAAATAATATACAAAATAATGGCGACTTCCTCGTGGGTATGGAAACCATCCGAGGAAATTCGGATAACCATGAGAATAATTTACAAAGTCGCTACGAGTTGAAAATGTCCATCACGGAACCGAATCTAGATCGAAAATTTGAATCTGTGATCACATGATTCTAAAGCGCACAAGATACCGCATAATTTGTATGAAAGCGATAGCGGTATATATATAAAAGTTGTAAATATATATATCTGAGACATGATCACCAACCACGAAGCACCTCCATGGGGATCGAAATATAAATAAAAGTCATAAAAGCTATCACCATACGATGGAAACTCAAAGGGACGAAAACGTAAATAAAGCTGTAGAATACTGGCCAACCACCACGGAGGAACTCAGGCGGGACGAAATGTAAATAAAGTTTATTAAAGCAATCAACTGCCGCAAAGTAAACTCCAGGCAGGACAAAATGTAAAGAAAGCTGTAAAAGTGATCAACCACCAAGAAGTGAACTCTAGGTGGGATGAATATATATATATATATATATATAAGCGAGTAAACGCACCGGATGTAAAATCTAGGCTTATCGAACAGAGTCTGACACCCAATTAATATATATATAAATATATATATTAAAGCGAGAAACGCACTGCATCAAAATCAGGCTCATCGAACAAAGTTCGACACATAGTTCATATATATATAAATATATATATATATATAAACAAATAAATGCTCAAGACCAAAATCTAGGCTCGAGAATTGACACACGGTATATATATATATATATATATATATATATATATATATATATATATATATATATATATATATATATATATATATATATAAAGCGAAGGCGAGCCGAATCAAGTTCAGGGTGAATCGAGGCATAACTTTCGATAATGTTAGTCCATATATATATATATATATATATATATATATATATATATATATATATATATATATATATATAAACTGAAATATAACCACAGATAGATCAAGTAAAGCAAAAGCCTATGTATAACACGACTCTCAGCGTGAAGAAGGGTGTGTGCGAGAGATGAAGAGAAAGACTAAAGTGTGTGTGAGAAGGCTTACAATGGGCTGCCAAAGAAGACTTCTATATCTTTAAAGTGGGTAAACACTTGGCTTTTTTACGTCATAAAAGAAGCTATATATGAGCTCACATGTGTTTAAAATGAGAAAGTACCTTTGTATGGGGCGAAAGTCTTGAGCAAATTAGGCGGGGCTTCCTCGGCTGTTTTTCTCTTGCAAAATGGCCACCCCAAGCCCTCTATTTATAGAGGTGGAGCCCATGAGTGTCACGTCTTGGTGGCCATGAGTGTGCAGAGAGGCAACTTGGGTGGGCAGGGTTTCGGGTCAGGTTGTCTCGTAGTACGTGCACTCGAGAACTATAATGTATGCTTGAACTTTCAAAAGTGCAATCCGGGCATCCGATTGAGGTATACATGTTAGAGTTTATGCCCTAGAGGCCAATTATTTGATATAATTGCTTAACGTTTTGATATTATATTTGATTGAATAAATGAATGATTTTATTATGGTTTTATTTCTTTGCGTAATATAAATGTTAACATAATAAAAATCCTTACAATATTGATATAAATTATATAGTTTCAAGTATGTGACTTGAACATGAGATTATATATTTACAATTAGTATCATTGTTCTTAAATGTCCCACTGATCGAGTATATCATTGTTGATGGGACAACAATAATGCATTAAGACTAGTGTGTGGATGATTTGATGACCAAATCTCATTGGTCATAAATATATGAGATATTAAGTCGATGCATAGGTACATGTTGAGAAGCGATGTCTTTGGACGAGATCCACCATGAGAATTCTATGTGGAGCATTATACGAAGTGTCATTAGCAATTCTCATAGTGACAATGATAATATGGTCCTCTAACCGAAAATCACTATATTTCTTCGCGGGAATTTATGTACTTTGATATAATCAAATGTCACCTTTAATAAGGTGGACTATAAAGATGATTATTGGGTACATCATGAATCGTGTGAGGAATATGAGTGATCTAGATGGAATTGAACCCTGCTATGTATTAGGGGTGATATCCATAGGCCTCTTGATTGAGTAGGACTATGAAATGCATGGTCATGCTCAAATAGTGATTTGTTTCATATAGTCTACTCATTGATCAAGAAAAACTCAGATTAAATTATGAAGAGTATGACACATTCCATGACTCGAGTTTAATCTAGGATATTAAGGTTAAAAGGATTAAATTACATTGAAACATTTGGTCACTAAAAGGTTGCATCGAATCATCAATCTTATTAATACTTGGGTAGCGTTGATGCATTACTAGATCTAAAGCTCATTGTTTATAATTTTATAATATGATTTTAAAATTATTGCCAACGTAATAATAACCTATAGGGTCACACACATAAAACATAATTAAAAAGGGAATTAATTTAAATTTTAAAGATTTAAATATGTCGATATGATTGATAGTATTTCAATTACAATTTAAATTAATAGGATAATTATATATAGGTATATTAATTAAGTTAGACTTAATTAAGATATATATATATATATATATATATATATATTTGATTTTATTAAATTAGGATAATTCCTTTTAATCGCTATATATATGATATGTAGCGACCATTTTAGGTATTATTCATTAACAAAAACCTAGTCGCTCTTGAGAGAGACTAGAGAGAAAACGATTTGAGTAAAATCCTCATCCTTGGTGGCTAGTCTGCAGCGTTTCCTTCTTCTGCAGATCGTGGGGCGATTCGTGTGGAGCATTCGTGTGGATCTAGTAGAGGACTTGATCCGTTTGAATTGCGTTGGAGATTCGATCACATCAATTCTAGCTTTAACAATCGGTATAATTTATAACCTCTGAATTAATTGAATTTTTCGCATGGATCCTGTTTTAGGGTTTCGGAATTGCCTTTAATTGGTTTATTTCCGTTGTGTTTCTATGCCGAAACCCAACAGTGGTATCAGAGCTACTTGCAAAACGATTAATTCAGATAACGTGTTTAATTATTTTCGATATATATGATATGTGATGATACAATTTTACCGGTCTGAAATTGATTATATTGTTTTCGATATATATGATATATGATTATACAATTTTACTGAACTGTTAATTGAGTATATGATATTCTGTAATCAACATATTCTGGTATTATGAATATCAGTAATAGATATGCATGTATATGATGTTCTATTAATTGAGTATATGATATTCTATAATCGACATATTCTGGTATTATGAATATCAGTAATAGATTTGCATGTATATGATGTTCTGTTAATTGTATCTTATATGGCGTAATAACAGTATACAACTTATGTTCTAATTGGATTAGAAGTATGCAGATTCAGTTTAATATGATTAATTGAAACTGGACATATATGATATGTATCGGGTGTATTGTTATTATGACTATTTTGGTGGATTAAATATATGATTCTGAAACTGTTTCAGAGATTCGTATGGACCACCGCTTGGAGAGACCCCCTTGGACCCCGTCAGTCGTAGCCGCATGATGGTCGTGTCCCCTATATGTTATATATAGTTTTTTTAATTATATATAAATTATTATGTACTTATTGTGATATCATGGTGCATGATTATGGCCTTTTGACCCATAGGTTAGTGGTTTTGGTTTTGAAATACGGCTTGCATATGTCGTGCCATTTTATAAATTCTAATGTAATATTCTCTTCTCATCTAAATCCCCTCGAATGTAACTCAAGGTTTCTTTATGTCTTGTAATAGTCTGTAATCAATGAAGATGTCAAGATGGAGAACACGATGGAAAGGAGGCACATGCTTGAGGAAGATCCAAGGAAGCTATTTATTTTAAGATCTTTTACCACCTTAGATTGACCTTCAATCTTTCATTAGCTTGAAAAGATTGACAGTGGATTGGGCCATAACTGCAACACATTTAATTTCGCACTTTATTTATGTTTGTATGTGATATTATATGATAAATAATGTGCATGCTTAATCAGATTAAAATTGGTGAGATCTAAATTAATTTATAAAATCCCTCAATAAAATATTAAGTCTAAATCAGATGCCTTCCAATGAATAACACTCATCAAGACCTTGATCAATTGATGTAGGTTTGCCAAAGCAAAGTACCATATTTATCTAGGTAAGATGCGATAGGATAATTGTGATATCCAAACTGTTAAAATCATTGGGCCCGACTTAACTAAGTTATCTCAATAAGATTGTGGACTTAGAGGCATGGAGTTTGGTAGGTACCATTAGATGAACTAGAAACAAATGTTGTTTACCAAACTATCCAGGAGTTATATATGATATAATTGACAGGGGGTTGTCTACCTAAATAATTGTGTTTTAAGAGATTAGCCAAAGCTAACTTAAGGCATAATAAAATATGGATCTTGGCTCACTAGAAAGATTTAATAGAAAATACTTTCCGAATTAATGGTGAGGGCTATTAATTTGAATAAAATAGTGGGAGGTATATTTTGAATATACTATTATCAATTACATAATATCAACTCTGCAATTTGACTTATTATTTTTGCACTTATAAATTGTAGATATCAATGGCAAACAACAACAACACAAATAGTCTTTCATTACGATCAGTCCTTGAAAAGGACAAGCTGAGTGGAATTAATTTCCTTGACTGGCATAGGAACTTAAGGATTGTCCTCAAACAAGAGCGCAAGCTATATGTCCATGATGGGCCCATTCTGCGGCACCGGTATCATCATCGCACCACGTCGCATGAGCATAATGCTCACAAGAAGCATCAAGATGATGCTACGGGCGTGAGTTGTGTCATGCTAGCAACCATGAATCTTTGAGCTTGAAGCAACATGAGTTGATGGATGCTTATGAGATGATCGAGCATCTCAAGAAATTGTTCTAAGGGCATGCTCGACAGGAGAGGTATGATACAAGCAAGGCGTTGTATCACTGCAAAATGGGTGAACGTGATCCAGTTGGTCCACATATGCTGAAAATGATTGGGTATATTGAGTACCTTGATAGGTTGGGTTTTCCGATCACTCCGGAAGCCCAAACTGATCTTGTTTTGCAATCTTTGAACATCAGCTACTCTCAATTTGTTATGAACTATCTTATGAATGAAATTGAGAAACCCCTTACTGAGTTGTTGAGCATGTTAAGAACTTTTGAGAACAACATGAAAAAGGCAGCACCCACTCCCATAATGATGGTGCAAAAGGGGAATGCTAAGGGAAATTGAAAAGGCAATAAGAAGATAGGATCTAAATATTTTGCCAACCCCAATTCCAAAACCAAACAGGCTTTAAAACCTAAAGGTGGGGTGGCTAAAGAAGGTGAGTGTCACTTACATGGAAAACACGGACCTTTGGAAAAGGAATTGTCATGCTTATTTGGAAGAAGTGAAGAAAAGGAAAGGAAATACGACTTCTAATTCGGTATATATGTTATAGAAGTCAACTTGTCTACTTCTACATCATGGGTATTGGATCTTTGGATGTGGTTCTCATATTTGTGTTAATGTGCTTGGGGACTCAGAAGGAGTAGGACTTTAAGCGAAAGGAGAGGTTGACCTACGAGTTGGGAATGGAGCAAAGTTCTTTTGACTTTGGCCGTAGGAATTTATCATTTATCTTTGCCCTTTGGGCTAGTTTTAGAATTAGAAGATTGTTATTTTGTACTGTTATAAGCAAAAACATTATTTACATTTCTTGTTTGGACAAGAAAGGTTTTCATTTATAATAAAGAACAATCGTTATTTATTTTACTTAAATGATATTTGTTATCGTGTTGCACAATTGTTTAACTGGTCTCTATATTCTTGATTTATAAATGCCTATCTATAACATAAATACAAAATGATTTAAATCAAATGATTCAAATCCGAATATATCTACTTGCAACTTGTCGTTTAGGCCATATAAATGAGAAAGCGATATCAAACTCCATAAAGATGGGTTCTTTGATTCATTTGATTTTGAATCATATAGAAATGCGAGTCTTGTTTATTAGGCAAGATGACTAAAGCCCCTTTCACTGGACACAGTGAATGGGCTAGCGATGTATTGGGACTTATACATAGTGATGTATGTGAACCCATGAGTTCATTAGCAAGAGGTAGGTTTTATTACTTCATACATTTACTGACGACTTTAGTAGATATGGATATGTGTATCTTATGAGACACAAATCGGAATCCTTTGAAAAGTTCAAGGAATTCAAGAATGAAGTTCAAAACCAATTTCGAAAAAGCATAAAAGCCCTTCGATCCGATCGAGGAGGTGAATACTTAAGCCAAGACTTTGATGACCTTCTAAAGGAGTGTGGTATTATATCACAGCTCACTCCACCTGGAACACCACAATGGAATGGTGTATCTAAGAGGAGGAATCGAACCTTGTTGGACATTCTACGATCAATGATGAGTCATGCAGATCTTCCAATAAGCTTCTGAGGTCATGCCCTAGAGACTGCTGCATTTACACTTAACCGTGTTCCTACAAAGATGGTTTAGAAGACACCATATGAGATGTGGACTGGGAAACGTCCTAGTATGTCGTCCATGAATATTTGGTTGCAAGGCATTCTTAAAATGTTTGGATTCTAACAAGCTCGGACCCAAATCTGACAAATGTAATTTTGTGGGATACCCAAAGGAAACAAAAGGGTATTATTTTTACAAACCTTCTGAGAACAAATTATTTGTTGCTCAAATTGGTATTTTTCTAGAAAGAGAATTTGTCTCTAAAGGAAACAGTGGGAGGAAAGTAGAACTCGAAGAAATTTGAGAACCACAAAATATCATTGAACCTGAGTTGGAACGTGAGCAGGAACCACAAGATATTGTGGAAAGTGAACCTGCTCAAATTACACAAGGCGTTAGTAGATCTGGTAGGACACGCCAAGAGCCTGAGAGATATTATGGATATCTTGTGACTCAAAACGGCGATGTGATGCTCATAGATCAAGATGAGCCTACTTCCTACCAAGAAGCTATGAATGAACCAGATTCTGAGAAATGGCTTGAAGCCATGAAATTTGAGATGGACTCCATGTATACTAACCAAGCATGGACTCTGGTTGATCCACCTGAAGGGGTAAAACCAATCGGGTGCAAGTGGGTTTTTAAACAGAAAACCGACATGGATGGTAATGTACAAACCTATAAAGGCCGACTGGTAGCAAAAGTTTTCAAACAAATTCAAGGTGTTGACTATGATGAAACCTTCTCTCCAGTGCCAATGGTTAAATCCATCAGGATCTTACTTGCTATTGCAGCTTTTTATGATTACGAAATCTAGCAGATGGATGTCAAAACTACTTTCCTTAATGGAAATCTCCTTGAGGATGTGTATATGACACAACCTGAAGGTTTTGTCACTCCAAAGGATGCTGAAAAGGTATGTAAGCTGCAGCAATCCATTTATGGATTAAAGCAAGCCTCTCGGAGTTGGAATCTTCGATTTGATGAAGCAGTCAAAGAATTTGGCTTTATTAAAAATGAAGATGAACCTTGTGTATATAAGAAGGTTAGTGGGAGTCACATTGTATTCATAATATTATATGTTGATGACATATTAATTATTGGGAATGACATTCCTTCCTTACAGGCTGTAAAAACATGGTTAGGAAAATGTTTCTCCATGAAAGATTTAGGCGATGCTGCCTACATTTTAGGTATCAAGATCTATAGAGATAGATCGAGAAAAATGCTCGGCCTAAGTCAAAGTACATATATTGATAAAGTGTTGAAATGGTTCAGCATGTAAGAGGCGAAAAGAGAAACTTACCGTGACTCATGGTGTAAAGATCTCTACTACCAATGTCCTAAATCACAAGATGATGAGGGCGTATGAAAAAGATCCCTTATGCTTGATAATTGGATCTATCATGTATGCAATGATATGTACTCGTCCGGATGTCTCGTATGCTTTGAGCATGACGGCGAGATACACGATCGAATCCGGTGAAGGTCATTGGACGTGATCGAGAATATCCTCAAGTACACGAAAAGGACTAAGGATTCATTCTTGGTATATGGAGGTGAAGATGAACTGGCAGTAAAGGGTTACACAGATGCTAGTTTCCAGACTGACAATGACGACTATAAGTCTTAGTCAGGTTTTGTGGTTTGCCTTAATGGTGGTCCTGTTAGCTGGAAAAGTTCGAACAAGAGATAGTAGCTGATTCTACAACAGAGGCTGAGTATATTTACGCTTACAAAGATGCGGCCGAGGAGGGGTGTATGGATTAAAAAGTTCATCACTGAACTTGGTGTTGTTCCAACCATTGTTGATCCGGTTGATCTATACTGTGATAATAATGGAGCCATTACACAGGCTAAGGAACCCAGATCTCACCAACGATCCAATCATATACTAAGGCTGTACCATCTCATCCGTAAAATCATTGATAGAGGAGATGTACATATAGGAAGAGTGCTGACAGATGATAATGTTGCGAGATCCACTAACGAGGCTTTGTCGCGTGAGGAGAAGCACGAGCGGTCACACTAGTTCCATGGGTATTAGATACATGAGTGATTGGCTCTAGTGCAAGTGGGAAACTGTTAGATTTTATGCCCTAGAGGCCAATTATTTGATATAATTGCTTAACGTTTTGATATTATATTTGATTGAATAAATGAATGGTTTTATTAAGATTTTATTTACTACGTTACATAAATGTTAACATAATAAAAATCCTTAGAATATTGATACAAATTATATAGTTTCAAGTATGTGACTTGAACATGACATTATATATTTACAATTAGTATCATTGTTCTTAAATGTCCCTAGTCGAGTATCATTGTTGATGGGACAACAATAATGCATTAAGACTAGTATGTGGATTAACTGATGAACAAATCTCATTGGTCATAAATATATGAGATATTAAGTCAATGCATAGGTACATGTTAGAGAATGATGTACTGGACAGACCCACCATGAGAATTCTATGTGGAGCATTATACGAAGTGTCATTAGAAATTCTCATAGTGAAAATGATGTAATGGTCCTCCGACCGGAAATCACTATATTTCTTCACGGGAATTTTTGTACTTTGATATCATCAAATGTCACTTTTAATAGGGTGGACTATAAAGATGATTATTGGGTACATCATGAATCGTGTGAGGAATATGAGTGATCTAGATGGAATTTAACCTTCTTATGTATTAGGGGTGATATCCATAGGCCTCTTGATTGAGTAGGACTATGAAATGCATGGCTATGCTCAAATAGTGATTTGTTTCATATAGTCTACTCATTGATCAAGAAAATCTCAGATTAAATTATGAAGAGTATGACACATTCCATGACTCGAGTTTAATCTAGGATATTAAGGTTAAAAGAATTAAATTATATTGAAACATTGGTCACTAAAAGGTTGCATCGAATCATCGATCTTATTATTACTTGGGTAGCAATGATGCATTACTAGATGCCGCTCACTGTTTATAGTTTTATAATATGATTTTAAAATTATTGACAACGTAATAATAACCTATAGGGTCACACACAAAGAATGTAATTAAAAATGGAATTAATTTAAATTATAAAGATTTAAATATGTCAATATGATTGATAGTATTTAAATTACAAATTTAAATTAATAGGATAATTTATATATAGGTATATTAATTAAGTAAGAATTAATTAAGATATATATATATATATATATATAAATTTGGATTTTATTAAATTAGGTTTTGAATAATTCCTTTTAATCTATATATATATATGATATGTAGCAGGCATTTTAGGTATTATTCATTAACAAAAAAACCCTAGTCACTCTTAGCGAGAGACTAGAGAAAATAGTTTCGAAATCCTCATCCTTGGTGGCTAATCTTGCGTTTCCTTCTTCTGCGAGATCGTCGACGATTAGGTGTGGAAGCGTTCGTGTGGATACCGTAGAGACGCATCCGTTTGAATTGCGTTGGAGATTCGACCGCATCGATTCTAGCTTTAACAATCGGTATAATTTCTAACCTCTGAATTAATTAAATTTTGCGCATGGATCCTGTTTTAGGGTTTTGGAATTGCCTTTAATTGGTTTATTTCCGCTGCGTTTCTATGCCAAAACCTAATAATATAGGACCTATTTCGGACCTCCGTTGTCGAGAGTTGTACAATGGCATGGGATTAGAGTTTATACGAAGTCATTGAAGATGGGACGATGCCCTCCGGTCTTCAAGCTTCAAATTATATCCGTTACCCCGCATAATAGTCACTCGGGATTGGTTCTCCTTGATTCTTGTGGGACATCATTATGTAGAGATGTGTGTATGAAATGTTGAGACGACGTGGTGTGGCATCGCGTTGGCGAGATGACGTTGTTGCCCCTCACCGGTGTTATCGCCGGATTTAATGTCAGCGAGCGTTCTTTCGGGGCTTATTTGAGATTGGACTGTTGCAATTGTTGAAGGTCATCAGTGTCATCTTTGAGGTGTGCATGTCCTCCCGGTGTTATCTCTGGGTTGGTACGGAGTATCTCATTGTTAGTGCCGAGATTGAAGCTGGTCGCATTTGAAACAAACATTTCTGGAGTTATCGCCAAAACTGCATTCCTTGGGGTTATCACCAAGGTAGGTGGCTATTCCCATGATTGGGACTAAGACTGAATACCTTGGGGTTATCTCCGAGATTAATCGATCTTCTCCGGCGTGTGTTTCGGTATTAGATCTGCAAGCCTCGGGGTTATCTCTGAGGTTGATATTGTTACTCCCAATGTGTGTTCCGGGGTTGATGCTGAACTTTCGGTAATATCCGAAATGGATATGAACTGTCTTCCTGGGTTTCCTCTTAAAAGACGAATCTGTCCTCCTGCAATGTTAGTGATAGACGTACAGAAAAATTTGAGTGTCTACAGATGCCCCTCTTTATTATACTCATGCATGGCGATGCATGGGTAGGATAAAGAATCCTAGACACTTGAAATGCAACAAGACAAACATGGGAACGACCTGGAAGTATTATTATTTGCAATATTAACGATGTCTTGATGTTCTGTCAAGGAGAGGTTTGGTCACCAAATTCGCGGCGGCATAATAGGAGAAATCCTTATTGGAAAGCCCCTCTTTCACAGGAGCGATTTTGGTCGATTAATATTGTGAATTGTAATAATGGTGATAAAGTTTGTTTTATTAGTATTATTAATGTAATAAAAGCATGTAAAAAACTTTTATATAAAATGTAATACTTTTATAAAGTTATTTGTTTTATTAGACTAATAGTAAAATCTTTTTATATAAAACAGAATACTTTTATAAAGTTATTTGTTTTATTAGATTATAAATGGAATATATTATATTTTATTCTAAACCAATCTGGACCATCCATTTAAAGTAAATCAATCTGGATCGTTCATAAGTTAGTTACTATGCAGTTCATTCTTCTATAAATAGAAGCTCATTCCTTCATTATTTCTTACGAATTAACTGAAACTCTAGAGAGAGAAATTATAGAGAAACTATAAAAAAAAGTATTCTGCTACTTCCCTACTCTTATATTCAGTTTCTTTTACGGTAAGGGATACTATTTGTTGTACTCGTAAGGGGTATTATTTCTTTTGTATTCATGAAGAGAACTTACATTATTCCATTATTTATTATTACATTGGAATAACTCAGATCTCTGTGCTACCCTTTACTTGGTGAAATTCTTACATTATTCCATTCTTTATTATTACATTGGAATATCACATACATGAGTTTTTTACTGGCGGGACGATTCCGATCTTTATTATTCATTGGAATATCACATGCATGCGTTTTATGCTTGGGACTGGTTCCATTCTTTATTATTACTGTTGGAATATTATATGCATGCATTTCTGTGGGACTGGTTCCGTTATTTATTATTACATTGGAATAACACATGCGTGTGGTCTATCACATGCCTGGTGATTTCTTTTGTTATTCCATTCTTTATTATACTCAGTTGGTTAAAACTTTGACTTCTATACTCCATGAAATTAGTGGAATATCCTTAATATTTACGCTTCATCCAGTATCTTTTCATGGAAATATTCTTTTGAGTATTCTTGAATTTTACTCTACAAAGAAGTATCATGTTGACAATTTGGACGTTATTAGTTCCTGGATAAATTAATTCTTGAACTTGTTTTATTGAATTCTTATATCATTGTCATCATCCTCATGTTTATATTTTGTTGAAAGTCATTTGTGGCCTGTAGTGCATATATGGACTTGGTATGATTATGACCAGGGATTATTCAGTGTAATCATGACCGTAATGTTACAAATGATGTGGAAAAAGTCCTCATTGGCCCATAGTGCATTGATGGACAGTAGTTGGCATGATCATGACCATTGATGAATACACGAATATCCTTGGCCCGTAGTGCATGGATAATTTGTGGTCGTGATACTAATGAATACCCTTGGTCGTAGTGTAGGGATGATATGGATTATTTTTTAAGCTGAGTCTCAGCGATAAAAGTAATGAAAAACCTTTTAAATCATAGAAGATAGTAGATTTTATTCTCTACTTGAATCTTCTAATGGATTGCTTGTTCCGGTGCAGTTAAACTTGATGTTTGTTATATTTTATCAGTTTAACACTGTTGAAGGCTAATGATAATTTATTCTGCATTATCTTAGTCATAATATTTCTTACTGGGCTAGTTGAGCTCACCCTTTTGCTTTCATTGTTCTCTTCACGAAATGAGAACGTAGCAGGGACTGGTCGGGGAACGGAGTGATTGTCCAGATGATAGCATTAGTAGTCCTCACTATTCTATGAATTAGTGTGATAATAAATGTAATGAGGACCCCATTGAGTTTGTATATTGTCTAGATGACAATATTTGTATTAAAACTCACAGCATATGTTTAGTCGTATTTTACACGACTGTTGTATAATTAAGTTGTATTTGAATTTTGTACCATGTATTTGGCGACTCAAGATGGGTGATGTATACCGATTTTGGGGGCGTCACAGTTGGTATCAAAGCCTAGGGATATGATCCCTGACTAAGATGTGAGAATAGAACTAGGAGGGGAGAGACGGGGAATTCCTTCGCTAGTATGAGCTACCTAAGTTTTTTTTTGTATTTATTTGGTCGGTTAGAATATAGGGATAATATGTTACATGTCAATTAACTTTTGTTTTATGGCAGTATCTGAAAATGACATCCGAGAATGTTGAGAATAGCAATGGAGCACAAAGTGAATAGTTGATTCACCACATATCAATAATCAGCATAATGTGCATCAGGAAGGCGACAATCCTCATGCAAACAACAACACTAACTAAATGATGAATGATGGAATGTTCAGAGGCTTTATACAATTCATGCAACAGCAGGCGAGAGCGGCTCCTATCCAAAATGTAGGTGGAAACACTGGAAACTCTCTCGAATGATTCTGCGCTAAGCAGATTCAAGGAGCTGGGACCACCAGAGTTTATTGGAGAGCCAAAACCACTTAAGGCGGAAGCATGGATAAAGCAGATCACCAAGATATTTGATGTCTTGGGATGCTCCGAGGAGTAAAAACTTCCCTTTGCCGCCTTTATGTTACGATGAGATGCAGATTACTGGTGGGAATTGGTAAAGCGTACTCAACCTGCCGCACTGAAAATGTCTTGGGAGAAGTTCCAAGAACTATTCAATGACAAGTATTTTCACGAAAGTATTCGTCACATGAAGGAGGTGGAGTTCATCAAGTTGGAGCAGAATAATATGACCGTGTCGCAGTACAAAGTTAAGTTTGTCGATTTGTCCCGGTTTGCGTCCCACTTGGTGGATAATGAAGAGAGAATGACGCGTATGTTTTTAAGAGGTTTGAAGCCGGAGATACGTCAACATCTTATTTCTCATAAACTGTGTTTGTATTTAGATGTTGTAAATAGGGCTCAGTTAGTGGAGCGCGATAATGAGTCAACGCAACCAAAAGAGAGCAGCCGATAAAATGATAATTCCAGTGAGAGTAGTCATCGAAGCAGTGACAACAAGCATGGAGGGAATCAACAGGCCAGAAATGGTAACCACTTCGATGGTAATCAGGGTCAAAGCAATAAGAATGGACATTTCAAGAAGAGGAGATTCAATAATGATGGAAAGGCGTCAAGACCAAAGACCCGTTGTTAAGGAAGGAGAAGCGACCACCTATCATATGCTTCAAATGCGGAGGGGAGGACACATCGGTCAAAGCGTGCGATGTTTGTCCAAAGCATGTTATAATTATGGAAGAGAAGGTCACTTAGCCCAATTTTGTCATTCACCGAAGACAAGTTCAGCTAGGATGGAGGCACCAAAGGCCGTCCCAGAAAAGTCAAAGTCGGTAGTGCAAGGGAGAGCGTTTGTTGTGACCTCCCAGAAAGCAAGGAACCCGAATGAGATCATCACGGGTAAGCTTATCATAAACTCTAGCGAAGTCTATACTTTATTTGATATCGGTTCTACCCATTCTTTTATTTCTCCTACTTGCGCTCAACGATTAAATTTTACTCCGGAGAAATTAGACGTTGACTTATCTGTAGAAACTCCGTTGGGAGAAACCTTCATTACATCCACTGTTTATAAGTCTTGTTTAGTTCAAATCGGTTCCCTCACATTACCTGTCGATCTTATTTCATTGAAAATACTTGCATTTAACGTGATTCTAGGGATTGATTGGTTAACTACTCATCATGCAAAAATTGATTGTTTTCGTAAGGTTGTTAGCTTTTATATTCCTAATCAACCTATTATGCGAATTCAAGTGAAAAAACCATTAAAATCAATCACGGTCATCTCAAGCCATAAAGCTATTCGTTTATTGAAAAATGGATGTCAAGCTTTCTTAGCTCATGTCACGGATCTAAACAAAAATACGTCAGTTTTGAATGATATTTCTATTGTTAATAAATTCCCAGATGTATTCCCTGAAGAACTTCCTGGCCTACCCCCAGAGCGTGAAATTGAATTTTGTATCAACCTTGAACCCGGTACAAAACCCATTTCCAAAGCCCCATATCGAATGGCTCATATTAAACTTCAGGAGTTAAAGACCCAACTGCAAGAATTGTTAGACATTGGCTTTATTCGTCCTAGTACTTCTCCTTAGAGTGCTCCTGTTTTATTCGTGAAGAAGAAAAATGGGAGTATGCGACTTTGTATTGATTATCGGGAGTTGAATCATGTCACCATCAAAATAGGTACCAATTGCCACGTATTGATGACCTGTTTGACTAGTTACAAGGAGTCAAATTCTTTTCAAAAATCGATCTCCGTTCCAGATACCACTAATTGAAGATTAGAACCGATGACATTCTAAAGACGGCTTTCAGAACTCGGTACAGGCATTATGAATTTCTAGTCATGTCTTTTGGATTAACTAATGCTCCTGCTGCCTTTATGGATATGATGAACTGAGTATTCAAGGAATATTTGGATCACTTTGTGGTCATCTTTATTGATGACATCCTTATTTATTCCAAAAGCCGTGAAGATCATGAGCAACACTTGAGGCTGATACTCCAAAAGCTTCGTGAATATAAGCTTTTTGCCAAGTTGAAGAAATGCGAGTTTTGGCTTGAGGAAGTAGCATTCCTTGGGCACGTAGTATCAAGTCATGGAATATCTGTTGACCCAACAAAGATTGAAGATATTCAAAGCTGGGAGCAACCTAAATCAGTGATCGAAGTACGTAGCTTTCTCGGTTTAGCTGGTTATTATCAAAGATCCGTGGAAGGATTTTCTCGAATCACTACTCCATTAACTCAGCTGACTCGGAAAGATACAAAATTCGGTTGGAGCGAGGAATGTGAGAAGAGTTTTCAAGAACTCAAGAGGAGACTCATTTCAAGACACGTTACGACAATACCATCGGCTCGGAGGATTTGTCATCTGATGATGCTTGAGCAAAGGGTTAGGATGTGTTCTCATGCAACATGGGAAAGTCATAGCCTATGCCTCAAGACAACTCAAAGAATATGAGAGGAATTATCCTACTCATGATCTAGAGTTGGCATTTGTTATCTTCTTCGCACTTAAAATTTGGAGGCATTACTTGTATTGGGAGAAAGTGGATATCTTTACGGATCATAAAAAGCCTCAAATATTTCTTCACTCAAAAGGAACTCAACATGCGACAACGACGTTGGCTTGAAGCTCATTGAAAGATTATGATCATACCATCCAATACCATCACCGAAAAGCGAACGTGGTAGGCGACGCATTGAGTAGAAGATCATATGCAAGTATGAGTGCGATATTGTCAATATGAAAGGCCCATTTTTGTGTGACTTGCAAAGGATGGAGATAGAGTTAAAGACTCCAGGGACCCATGTGATGATGGCGAATATACGAGTAGAACCGACTTTAATTGATAAAGTTAAAGTTGCTCAAGCTACAGACCTGGAGCTGATGCGTATGAGGAAGAAAGTGCAAAAAGGTGCTATGCCAGAAGCAAGAATCGATGAAGAAGGAATACTTTGAGTCAACTCCAGACTTTGTGTTCCTAACAACCCTGATTTAAAGTATAAAATCATAATGGAGACACACAACACATCGTTTGCAATCCATCCTGGGAGCACCAAAATGTATCATGATCTTCGACATACATTTTGGTGGAGCAATATGAAGAGAGAGATAGCGGAGTTTATCTCAAGGTGTTTAACTTGTCAACGAGTCAAGGCGGAGTATCAAGTACCAAAAGGTCCATTGCAACCACTAGAAATTCCAAAATGGAAGTGGGAGCACATTACCATGAACTTCGTTACCGGTCTTCCCACGGTTTCTCAAGGCATAGATGTGATTTGGGTCATTGTTGATAGATTGACCAAGTCTGCCCATTTCTTACCGATACGGCAGACTTATTCCCTTGAACGTCTTGCTAGTATGAACGTGAATGAGATTGTGAGGTTGCATGGCATGCCAGTATCCATAGTTTCTGATTGAGACCCAAGATTCATTTCATAATTTTGGGTTAGTTTGCAAAAAGCTATGGGCACAGACTTACGATTTAGCTCGACATATCATCCACAGATGGACGGACAGTCGGAGAGGACTATTCAAACTCTCAAAGATCTATTAAGACTCTGTGTCCTTAATTTTAAGGGAAGTTGGGACAAGTTCTTACCATTGGTGGAGTTTTCCTACAACAACAGTTATCAAGCAAGTATTGGCATGGCTCCATTCGAAGCGTTGTATGGAAGAAAGTGTCGTTCTCCAGTATGCTGGGATAAGGTGGGTGAAGCAACGTTGTTGGGACCGGAGTTGGTACGTATGACAACGGAAAAGATTCAAACGATCTGGCAACGTATAAAAACCTCACAAGATCGACAAAAGAGTTATGTTGATCTTCATCGAAAGGATGTGGAATTCGGTATAGGAGATCATGTGTTGTTACGTGTTGCTCCATAGAAAGGAGTTACGAGATTTGGAAAGAGAGGAAAGCTCAATCCTCGATTCATCGACCCATTTTTAATCCTTGATCGAGTAGGAACTGTGGCCTATAAACTCGCTTTACCGCCAAGTATGTCTCGTGTTCATAACATTTTTCACATATCCATGTTACGTAAATATGTGGAAGACCCGAACCACATTATTGAGTTAGAACCGGACGAAATAGCGGAAGATTTGACGTATAAAGAGGTTCCTGTTCAAATTAAGTATAAGAAGGAACATATTCTACGCTCCAATGTTATACCTCAAGTCAAAGTTTTGTGGAGAAACCACGATGTTGAGGAAATGACTTGGGTGTTAGAATTTGAAATGAAATCAAGGTATCCTTACCTCTTCGACATACCAGGTACGAACTCTAATTTCGAGGGCAAAATTTCATAAGAATGGGAGGTTGTAAGACCCCAACTTTTATAAATAAAGATGAATTTTCTATAAATATCATTTTTGAATATTATGGAATGAATTTGATATAATGTTATAGTTGTGGGTAATATTTATAAATTTTGCAAAGTACGCAAGTTGTTATATAATATTCGATTGGTTGGGGAATATTCGTACAACGGCACAATCATTGGTGGACCCCACAACGGAATTATTGTCGGATTGAGAAAACGACAAAAATACTTTATGAAAATAACGGCGGAAGTTTTACCGTTAAGCTTGTTGATACACCGATTGTTAAAAACAAGAATACGATGTCTGGCGTAGTTGCTGCATTATTACTACGGTATTGATTATTGATGCTTACGTGAGAAGTCACTCGGTTTTGTTCGATTATTATTACGATAATTCTTTGCATAGTAGTATCTCACGTTATTTGATTCAATTATTGTCAATATTTGAGATGACAAGGTTATTAATATTATTATTTGCAATATTAACGATGTCTAGAAGTTCTATCAAGGAGAGGTTTGGTCACTTAATTGCGCGCCAATAGGGAAAAATCCTTATTGGAAAGCCCCCTCTTTCTTGGGGACGACCTGGTCGATTAATATTGTGAATTGTAATAATGGTGATAAAGTTTGTTTTATTAGTATTATTAATGTAATAAAACAGAAAAACTTGTTATATAAAATAGAATACTTTTATAAAGTTATTCGTTTTATTAGACTAATAGTAAAATCTTTTTATATAAAACAGAATACTTTTATAAAGTTATTCGTTTTATTATATTATAAATAGAATATATTATATTTTATTGTAAACCAATTTGGACCGTCCGTTTAAAGTAAATCAATCTGGATCGTTCATAAGTTAGTTATTATGTAGTCCATTCTTCTATAAATAGAAGCTCATTCCTTCATTATTTCTTACTTAATTCAATCTGAAACTCAGAGAGAAAATTATAGAAACTATAAAAAGTATTACGCTACTTCCATACTCTTATATTCGGTTTCTTTTACGGAAAGAGATATTATTTGTTGTACTCGTAAGGGTAATATTTCTTTTGTATTCATGAAGAGAACTTCGTTATTCCATTATTTATTATTATTCATTGAAATAACTCAGACACGTGGGCTACCCTATACTTGGTGAAATTCTTACATTATTCCATTCTTTATTATTACATTTGGAATATCACATGCATGCGCTTTTACGTTTGGGACTGGTTCTAGTCTTTATTATTACATTTGGAATATCCTGTTTGTTCGTTTTATGCCGGACCTGGTTCCATTCTTTATTATTCTTTTGGAATATCATGTATGTGCGTTTTACGCCAGACTTGGTTCCGTTATTTATTATTACATTGGAATAACCGCCTGTCTTGATACTATCACATGCACGGTGATTTCTTTTGTTATTCCATTCTTTATTATACTCGGGTTGGTTAAAACTTTGACTTCTATACTCCATGAGATTAGTGGAATATCCTTGATATTTTGCGCTTCATCCAAAGATCTTTTCATGGAAATATTCTTCTAAGCATTCTTGAATTTTACTCTACAAAGAAGTATCATGTTGACAATTTGGACGTTATTAGTTCCTGGATAAATTAATTCTTGAACTTGTTTTATTGAATTCTTATATCATTGTCATCATCCTCATGTTTATATTTTGTTGAAAGTCATCTGTGGCCTGTAGTGCATCGATGGACTTGGTATGATTATAACTAGGGATTATTCGGTGTAATCATGACCGTAATGTTACAAATGATGTGGAAAAAGTCCTCACTGGCCCGTAGTGCATTGATGGACAGTTGATGGCATGATCATGACCATTGATGAATACACGAGTATTTTTGGCCCGTAGTGCATGGATAATTTGTGGTCGTGATACTAATGAATACTCTTGGCCGTAGTACAGGGATGATGTGGATTATTTTTTAAGTTGAGTCTCAGCGATAAAAGTAATGAAAAACCTTTTAAATCATAGAAGATAATAGATTTTATTCTCTACTTGACTCTTCTAATGGATTGCTTGTTCCACTGCAGTTAAACTTGAAGTTTGTTATATTTTATCAGTTTAACACTATTGAAGGCTAATGATAATTTATTCTGCATTATCTTAGTCATAATATTTCTTACTGGGCTAGTTGAGCTTACCCTTTTGTTTTTATTGTTCTCTTCAGGAAATGAGAACATAGCAGGGACTAATCGGGGAACGGAGTGACGGTCCAGATGATAGCATTAGTAGTCCTCACTATTCTATAAAATAGTGTGATAATAAATGTAATGAGAACCCCATTGAGTTTGTATATTATCTAGATGATAATATTTGTATTAAAACTCACATCATATGTTTAGTCATATTTTACACAATTGTTGTATAATTAAGTTGTATTTGAATTTTGTACCATGTATTTGGCGACTCAAGATGGGTGATGTATACCGATTTTGGGTGCGTCACACTATATGTAGCAACATGATGTAAATGTATGATGCATGTGTACGAGGTTGTAGCCCAACATGTTGGGGATGATTGCTGGCTCCCTATTACTTCAACTAGGGATTGGCAATGATGACCAGATTTGATGTGTAATCCGAATCTGTTAGGATGTTGATGTTGGGGTTATCACCAAATTCCTATGTCCTTGGTAACGACTTGATCCTGAAGATGTACCTCTTATGTGTAAGAGATCTGTGGGGATAAAGCTTGGTCTAGTTAAGGACATGAATAACATATTCCATCATCAATTCTCCTTGATAACATTGCCCTTTCTTGGTTGGTATTGCCAGGATATGTCAAGATTATATTGGATTTACTGCCAACAGAAAATGCTTTCAGGGATGCATAACCTTCGTTGACGTGTACTTTACCGACATGTGAATCAATGGCTGAAAACCCTGTGGGATAGACCATCAAGGTTGCTTGACATTCGCTGACGTGTAAATCAACGGCTGATACTCTGTGGGTAGATTGACAAGGTTGCTTGACCTTCGCTGACGTGTGAATCAACGGAACATTGCGTTGTGACCCCCACTGGAGATCCGCTGGGGAATATGAGTAATCGAGCATGAAATCCTCGAATAGCTCTAGAGCTCTGATAGGTTTAATCGCCATTGGCTGAGATAACGTCAAGGATACTTGACCTTCATTGATATGTGTGTCAACGGCTTGAATTCGCGTTATAATCCTTAGTCGGGGCTTCACGTTGTAACCCCTGTCGGGGATCCATGTTGTAACCCCCGTCGATGATCACGTTGATCTTTTAGGGTAATGACCCGGAGTTAGCGGCATCGGACCTGTACAAGGTATTGCCGGATGTGATTTGTAACAAATGAGATCATTGGCAGGGTATACCTCGTGTTCGGGTGACTACCAATGACTGATGTACAGACTCAAAGTTTCAATTGAGAAGACCAGGATTGCATGCTGTTTTACTCAATCGCGTAGCGTTTTTATTCCCGATTTAACCTTTCTAGTCCGCAAGAACTCCTTTGCAACTCGAACTGGACCGATCTGGAGGGGTGGGGCCCACTATATCTTTGGATAGGCCTCTGTTAGCTATTGGGTGGTTGTGCCCCATTCTCTCTATATCTTTTGATAGGCCTCTGTTAGTGGTAGGGCGGCTGTGCCCCATTTCCTTGTATTTGTAGCTGTACAGAGATGATGTTTTAGATGTTGATATACTTAGGAATGTATACACATTTTTTTTTCATTCCCTATATCATATTGCCATCTATTATCTGATATGCATGTATCATGTTATGCATATGTATGTATGTCCAGAGATATTCAGCATTGACGCCTGGATGGTCTTATGACACGACCCGTACAGATGTCTTCCTTGACAGTTAGCCGTATAGATCATACCCCACCATCATTGGGTGCATTGGGTATGCAATCATGGTATGATAGCATGACACCATCAGACATGGTGACTATAGATCATTTGTTGTAGCATACCATGACCTTATTGATGTTTCAGGTTCCCGTAGGGTTTGTGGATAGGATGCTAGAGCATTGGGTATCGGATAGGCAAGTTTTCCAATTTGGGACCCATGAGTTGACTCCTACTCTGGAGGAGTATGCACGATTGATGATGCTGCCATTAGACAGACCTTGCGTGCATTTGGCTTTGGGAGACATGAGTAGACGATTCATGACTCTCATTGGATTGCGGTGCAGAGTGGTGCAAGATGAGCTGACATCTGGCCATGTGATATCCCAGCATTTTCTGTATGACAGATTTGGCTATGAGGATAGCTATTCACGATATTCCGGGGATTTCACCGCACCGGAGGATCATTGGCGTTTAGCCAGGGTTGATGTACTGCTGTTATGTGTACTGTCGTATGTCTATATGCCACTATACATGGATGAGATAGACATAGGTGTCATCATGGCCGTGAGAGCTCTCAGGGAGGGTCGCACCATTATACCTATGATTGTAGCAGAGACCTTGCGGTCATCATCCTACTGCTGCAATTATCCGACAAGAGTGTTCATGGGTAGCTCGGTCATGCTATATGTGTGGTTTATATCACACTTGAGACTGATTGGCACTCTTAGACGGCATGGGTATTGGTTCACCCATGATATAGCCATGTCATACTCCTTTCTGCCATCGGAGTGCATAAATGCTCTGTCTTGGTCTGCATTTTTAGCAGATATCAGAGATCCATTTGTCATATTGCCGTGTTCGGGGCTTAGCTCACCATACAACATTATTACTCAAGCTCCGGGCATGGACTACCTCCCTCTGACTAGTTTGAGGGGCGTGACTACTTATCACCAGTTAGCCGTGATGACGCAATTTGACCAATTTCAGGATTTTCATCCTTTCGAGGGGGCGATAGGTCAGCGTTCTGCTTCTCGATATCTTTCAGTAGAGGACCAATCCCGTGTGTACATTTTTTGGGATCAACATGAGATAGCTAATTTTTTGTCAGTCATCCAGGTTGTTCTGCAGAGTATTTCGCATGGATGGAGGCAGAGATTTTATTGGTTGCAGTAGTATCCACAGTACCAGATAGCGAGTCAGATGATGTAGAGCCGATGGAGGACATTGATTCCCACATCGAGGAGGTGCCCGCTGCTAGGTTGCCAGCATTTCCTCTAGATTCTCCCAATACCAGTACTGTTGTGATTCAGTACTCGACACAGTACCTTGAGTAGAGTCTTCATCTGATGACCTTCGAGAGAGATCATGCTCGATCTTTGATGTTGACTGCCCTTGATGGGAGAGACGTAGCTCTATTAGAGAGAGACGAGACATTAGCTCGTAGAGATGTCGCTGTTGTTGAGCGGGATGAGGCCAGATTAACCAGAGATGCAGTGATAGTTGAGCGGGATAGCGCCATATCTACCCGGGATGTAGCCGTCACAGATAGTACTGCAGTGAGATCCCTTACCACTGGCATGATCGCAGAGATGAGAGCTTAAATTAATGAGCATATGGTCACCATGCAGATGGCTGTAGATATGTTGGGTCGTGTGGATATTCTCATACAGGAGACCACAGCTTTGCCTCCTTCTTCTGAGAGGGACGCCATGTTGGGCTTGTTAGCTCGCATATACCCTGACTTATAGATGAACTTGTATTTTCCTGCACAGACTAGCTTAGCCATTTTGTCATGTACAGTTTACATTGTATATATCAAACAACATTATATATATGACAGAGAAATATATTTTTGGATCACTTCCCATTTAGATATGCTTTGCTACTTGCTTGATATTTTGCCTACTGCTTCAAGGCTTGCGATCTTGATGTATTTTGAATTCCTCCTTGGTGGATGGACATTGAGTTGTCTCTGGAAAGTTCAGAATGGATCATCGATCTGTATGTATCCCTACCATCTTTGGTGTCTTGGGACTGGTTTCTGCATGGAAATATGGAGAGAAGTGTGGCTTTCCTCTTTGAGATTGACCGCACCATAGATGGTCGCCAATACATCTATTTAGGAGAAGCCTAGTTAATTCCATCTCTTATGGATTGGTGTTGCTCTTCAAGGTATAACCGCTGCTTAGATGGTCGCCAAATCTCCTATTTGGGAGGAGTTCAGGTAATTCCATCCCTTTGGTCTGAAGCCGAATGAAATGTATTGGTTTGAAGGATGATCTCAGTACCAGTTGACAATGGTTTGTGTTTTGGTAGGGGGTGAGACTGCACCATGAATGGCTGCCTACGTACTCCTATTGAAGAGGAGATCAAGTCTGCATAGTTTGAACCTGGTGTAAAAGGTTCAACGCTGTATATGGCAGAAATGGTGTAAGAATATTTTTGTTGTTTTTTTATAAGGAAAAGGGTGGAAATGTTTTTGTTGTTTTTGTTTTATTACGATCGGGCCATATGAAATGGTTGCCTACGTACTCCTATTGAAGAGGAGATCAGGTCGACGTCGTTCGGCCCTCAGGGCGAGTAAAAAAGCGTGATCCCATGTGCAAGTTAGAGTGCGGGGAGGATAAAGTTTAATTCTAGGTTGAGGATAAACTGCAGTTATGAGAAGTTTGATCCCAGGTATGGGTAGCCAAACTACAAACGCGAGAGGTTCAATCCATAGTGGGATGACCTAAGTCGTAGGAACGCAGAGAAGCCAGGCTGCTGGCTTGAAAAGTATGTTTCCCTGAGGGGCAAAGTGTGGAAGAGTTGTATGTTGTAAAGGGTTAAAGAACCGGAATGCCTGGTGATCTGATGGTCCAACACTAGGATGTTTACTTGAGGGCAACCTCAGACATAGTATCGTTTCACGACGTCCGAATTGATGAGTTGTGGAAATTCATCGCCGTCCATTTCTTGCAATCTGAGAGCGCCTCCTGTCAATATTTCCTTGACAATAAATGGGCCTTCCCTGTTAGGAGCGAATTTTCCCTTAGATTGATCTTGGCTGGCAATGATCTTCTTCAAAACCAAGTCATGTTGTTTGAACTATCGTAGCCAAACTTTTTTGTTGTAGGATCTGGCGATCCTTTGCTAATATAACTGACCATGGAAGATAGCCGCGGTTCACCTTTCGTATATTAGAGACAATTGGTGATACCTGTCTTGTACCCATTAGTCATCATCCAGCTGAGCGTCTATCAACACTTTAAGGGATTCTATTTCAACTTCTATGGGGAACACTACTTCCATCCCATTGGTTAATACGTAGGGGGTTGCCCCAGTGGAAGTGCGCATTGAGGTTCTGTAGGCTAACAGAGTAAGAGGCAATAGGTCAGGCCAATCTTTGTGGTTGGCGGACATCTTTTTCATATTCTTCTTGATGTTTTTGTTAGCCACTTTAACAGCACCATTCATCTTCGGACAATAGATGACAGAGTTAAGATGTTTGATGTGGAATTTACTGCATAATTCCTCCATCATTTTGTTGTTGAGGTTCTTAGCATTATCTGACACAATTTCCTCTGGTTGTCCATATCGACAAACGACATTGTTTATGATGAAAGCAATGATGACTTCTTTAGTAACCTTGGGGAAGGAGGCTGCCTCTACCCACTTGGTGAAGTAGTCGATCATGGTGAAGATAAATCGATGTCCATTATTGGCTTTAGGCTCAATGGGCCCGATAACGTCCATTCCCCACATTGAGAAGGGCCAAGGTGAACTCATATTGTGGAGTTCCCGTGGAGGGGCGTGTATAGCATTCCAATGAATCTGGCACTGATAGCATCTCTTGATGTAGTCATTGCAATCAGCTTTGAGAGATAGCCAATAATGTCCTGTCCTGAGGACCTTCTTGACAAGGAGGGGGCCACTCATGTGGGGGCCACAGACTCCACCATGGATTTCATCCATAAGCCTTTATGCTTGATCTTTGTCTAAACATCTGAGGAGACCTAGTCCTGCATCTTTTTTGTAGAGCGCATCTCCACTCAGGTAGAATTTCATAGCAAGTCGATGGATCCGCCTTTTCTCAGTCGGGCTCACTTCCGCGGGTGTAGATCCATCTCGTAGATATTCCTTGATATGCTGATACCAAGGATGTTGGATGGGAGGTATCTCATCCGATACTTCTCCAACATAATTCCCATAGGTTGGGGCCTTGTGAAGGGAAATTGTGACGTTTGGCAAGTGTTCCTTGTCTGATATACGAATCAAGGAGGCCAAAGTTTCTAATGCGTCCGCGAAGTCATTCCTATTATGAGGAACGTGTAGAAAGGAGATTTATTTGAACTCCGAAACCATCTGTAAAACTTGCTGATGGTAGGGCAGCAAATGTAGTTCCTTGGTTTGATAGATTCCGGTGGATTGTCTGATTACCAACTCTGAATCTCCAAAGACAGTTAACCGCCTGATGCCCATTGAACGGGCAAGTTTTAGCCCCATGAGATAACCTTTGTACTCAGCTGTGTTGTTGGTGCTCACAAACTGCAATCTGGCGGCGATGGGATACTGCTCCCCCGTACCAGATACTAGAACTGCTCCAGCTCCAGAACCTTCCAAATTAACAGCTCCATCAAAATATATCTTCCACGATTGGCCAGATCGTCATTGATGGTGTTCTTTGAATTATCATTACTCTTTCATCGGGGAAATATGTTTCCAAGGGTTTGAAATCCCCTGAAGGTGCGGCGGCCAGTTGATCCGCAATTCCTTGACCTTTGATGGACTTTTGAGTCACATATACGAGGTCAAATTGTTGTAGGATCAACTGCCATCTGGACAGCCGGCAATTTAACATGGGTTTATTGAACACGTATTTGAGAGGATCCACGCGAGATATGAGATGGGTTGTGTGACCATGGAGGTAATGTTGTAACCTTATGGAAGCCCATGCTAAAGCACATCACGTCTTTTCGATCAGAGTGTACTTGTGTTCACTGCTGCTGAACCTTTTGCTGAGGTAATAGATAGCTCGTTCTTGGCCTCTATCGTCTTTCTGTCACAGCATGCAGCCCATGGCATTGTCACTTATGGACAGGTACATGAACAGGGGAACATCATCCTTGGGTGGTACCAACACTGGAGCTTTGACTAGCTGTTTCTTGATTGTGAGGAAGGCATTTTGACACTCATCATTCCATTTCATGGAGGAGTTCTTCCTTAATAGCTTGAAGATTGGCTCACAAAGTTCTTTGTGAGTTGAGAGATAAACCGCTTAATGAAGTTGATTCTTCCCAAAATCCTCATATTTCCTTTTTCGTCTAAGGAATGGGCATTTCGTGATGGCTCGGATTTTGGCGGGGATCAAACTCAATCCTTTGTGGTCGATTAGAAATCCAAGCAACTTGTTCGATTTAACGCCAAAGGCGAATTTAGCTGGATTCAACTTCAAGTTGTACTTACGCAACCTGTTGAACAACTTTTGAGATGATCTATATGGTTATCCTCCTTTCGCGACTTGACGATGATGTCATCCACGTAGATCTCGATCTCTTTGTACATTAAGTCGTGGAAAAGAGCCATCATAGCTCTTTGATAGGTGGCTCTGGGATTGATGAGGCCGAATGACAACCGTCTATAGCAAAAGGTTCCCCAAGGCGTGATGAAAGCAATTTTCTCACGATCTTCCTCAACAACCATGATCTAATGATACCCCGCAAAGCAATCAACAAAGGAGTACATGTCGTATTATGTAGTACTATCAATAAGAATGTGGATAAATGGCACGGGAAAGCTATCTTTTAAGCAAGCTTTGTTCAAGTCCCGGTAATCCACGCAAACTCGCACCTTCCCTCCGAGTTTAGGCATGGGAAAAATGTTGGATATCCAATCAGGATATGTGGACACCATGATGATGCCAGCTTGAAATTGTTTCACAATTTCTTCTTTCACTTTTAAACTCCATTCAGGTTTCAATCGCCTGAGCTTTTGTTTGACTGGCTTAAATCCCTCTTTAATGGGAAGGCAATGAAGGACAATGTCAGTGGACAAACCCACCATGTCTTCATGAGACCATGAACACACATCCTGGAATTTGGTTAATAACGTAACCATGTCATTCGTTTGGTTTGGGGTAAGGTCTGAACCAATCTGGATTAACTTAGGGCTTTCTAAGGTTCCGAGATTGAAAGAAGTGGTTTGATCAAGGTTGGGTTTAGGTTTGTCTTTGACCCATTCTTGAATTTTTGGAGGCACCTCAATGTCATCCTGTATTTCTATCAAGGCTGAATTCATCTCTACATCAAAGGTACAATCCTTGTGGAGAAGAGAGACCGTGTCGCAAAGCATGAGTACATCTAAATTGTGGTCCTGAAACAAAATATGCTTTCGCTTAGTATATATAAAATGTGTTGATCATATACAGTGTTAGCATATATTGGCAAAATAAACTGCTAATACTGTACAGAAAAGTGAGCAGTTATTATATCTACAGGGCAGAAGGAGTTTCTGTGCGCTTTATCCTTGACGAACAATGCAAGGAGTGTTGTTCCAATTGGCAAGGGCAAAGTCCGGGTGGACTGCAGTGATGGAGGGATTGTCATCATCCTCCCTGTCCCGAATGATGGCCATTATGTCTGGGCAATCATCGTCTAGGGTGTATCCATTGGTATGTTCATCATGAACGATGATGCGTATGCCTGACATCATTCGGATGACGTCTTACTTGATTCTTCGTTCCTCTTCTTCCACTGTGGGATTTGGAACAAAGACTTCTTTCTCCTTCACCGGTACCGGCTTGGGAAATAACATAACCATTACATTGGCTGGCACCTTTACAGGAGGTTGTGTGGACTTAAAGTTTGAAGGCGAAGATAAACGCCGCATGGTTGAAGCTGAAGGAATCTGCTGATGCTTATGAGGATACCTGTGACTAGAACTGGCAGAATAGCCTAGCCCAGCTGTTCTAGTTTACTTGGTTAATAGAATTGGGTACTTGATACCCTGGCAATCTTTACCCATCCCTTGTCTGTTTTTGACCCAATGACATCATTTCTTGATTAGCCGACATTACCTCGGTAGAAATCTTGGGTTCAGGTAATGGCATTCCAATAGCATGGTATTAGGTATTGCTTACTTCCAAGGCATGAAAATTGATCGGTTCAACATCTGTATTAGCATTGATGAATGGCATGTCCCCATGTTGAGGACACTCTGGTTCAGCGTTGACCATGACCAGGCTATTGTTGATAATGTATTTCAACTGTTGGTGAAGAGTGGAGGGGACTGCCCCAGCCATATGGATCCAAGGTCGTCCCAAGAGCAGGTTGTATCCCTAACCTATCTTGAGTACATGGAAAGATACGCAGAATGTATGGGGACCAATTTTAATTTGTAGTTCAATTACTCCGACCGAATTCCGACGGGCTCCATCAAAAGCTTTGATGATAGTATGGCTACTCTGAATTCGGTTGAGATTGATATTCATCTTCACCAAGGTAGCGTATGGACATATATTTAGAGATGAACCTCCATCTATCAAGACTCCAACTAGCATGTATCCGGAGGACAATACCGCAATGTGCAACGACTTGCAATGATCGGTCCCTTCAGGTGGTATGTCATCATCAGTAAAGGATATCACATTGTTGTTGAAAATTTGATCAACCAGATGTTGAAATTTTTTCGTATCAACTGATGTTGGTAGATAGGCTTCTTCTAAAACCTTCAACAAGATCTTCCAGTGATTCTCGGAAATTAAGACCAAGTCCAAAATTGATATTTGTTGTGGAGCTTCTTTTAAGCTTAAAACCACCCTAGCTTCGTTATGACCCATGGCGTGGAGGAATTTTTCAATCTTCTCCATGGGAACTTTCCCCTTTGATTTGATGGTAGACTTCATCACCCGTTGGGGAAGATACAGTGGATTTTCCTTCGACACTGTAGCAGTTGTGTGTGAGGTGGATCCTTCACCTTCTCCATAATTCCACGGAACTTTGCGCAAGCTAACAATAGGATATTGTGCTCTGCACGGCAAGTTGATTGGCTCGGGAGCGGCCACTTTCAAAGAATTGTTGCTTCCCTTGAGTTGAATTATTGGCATTATGAGTGATTGATTAATCCCATCAGTTTCAGTGAATATGACTGCTACCACATTCTTCCACTTAGTAGGACCAGTATTCTCACTTGTACGTAACACAGTATCATCGCCCGCTAGGTGCAGGACACCACTGTCAATTAGATTTTGGATAAGGTGGTGGAGTGCCCATCATTCTTCTGTGCTGTGACCGCGAGACTGGGAGTGATATTGACATATTCCATCAGAATTGTACCATCCTGAACGGGGGTTGATTGGAGGTAGAAGGGAACTGATCCTTCCTTCATTAATTAACATATGAAGGATTTCCTCCATAGGTTGGCCCAAATAGGTGAATTCCCTTTTGTTGGCAAAATCCCGACGGGCTTTGGCATTTGCTCTCTTTGTCACTTTGTCTTCCAGCATTTCATTTTCTAAAAGTGATGAGGGAATATTCATGACAAGACGTAGGAGACTGGTATGCTCCTGGCTGATTAATTGACGTGTCACTTGATGTTGATAAGTCACCAATTCTACCAATTGTTCAATTTGCTTGCATAGAGCTTTCATTTTTCGTTCCATTGTGAACTGGAACTTGGCATAATTTCATTTGTCATCACCGTCTTTGAGGGTCTGGGAGGATTCAAAGTTGAAATTGAAACTCTGTCCGTTGCTCCAATTGATCATGTTGACATCTTCTTCTTTGTGTTGAGGAAGAGGGTTGTTTTGAACGTGAGGCTGATCTGGTTTGGTGACCACGATCTCACCGTTGTCTATCAGGTCTTGGATCTTGTGCTTCAAGGCCCAACAATCCTGAGTATCATGTCCAGGTGCCCCGACATGATAAGCACATTTTTGAGCAGCATTGCAACCTCGTCCATTAGGGCTGGCTGGTGGAAGAAGATGCGTAATTTTCTTCTGTGTTGTCAGAAGATTGAGATTGTTCTCGAGGGTGTCCCCTAAGGGTGTGAACACTCGAGGGCATTTGACTTCTCCACCTTATGGTATTGGAGGGTTCGCGGACTGTGCTTGAAAGGGAGTGTAGTTTCTCCTTTGAATAGGCATGTTCTGATTGCCTTTTTGACCCCATAGTATCAGGGAAACATCTTCTTCTTTCTTTTTATGGACCCTCCGGGGGCTGTTTCCATAATTTCCAGATTGGATGTCATCAGCAACAGCTTTGAGTGCAGCTAGGTCTTGAATCTTTTCGGACTTCAATCCCATCTCAGCCATCTCCCCATGTTTGACCATTTCAGAAAATGGTTTGCCGATGCCGGCTAAAACTCTTTAATAGAAAGGCGCTTCTTATATGTCTATGAAAGTCATGACCATCTCTGATTCTATCATGGAAGGACTAACTTGGGCAGCCAGGCGTCTCCACCTTTGAGCATACTCTCTGAAAGACTCGTTAAACTGTTTCTTGATCTTGGTAAGTTGATACCAATCAGGAGCCATCTGAGATTGAAAGTTGTATTGAGTGAGGAAAGCATGTGCTAACTCTTCCCAGCTATGGATCTTTGAGTTGTCTAATCTTGTGTACCACGAACGGGCTTCTCCAGTTAGACTTTTCTGGAACAATTGCATTCTGAGCTTTTCGTCCTCTGCATAAGATCCAAGTTCTCCAATAAACACTTTTAAATGTGTGTAAGGATCTCCTAACCCGTCATATTTTTCGAAGTCAGGAGTTTTAAACTTTTCTGGATAATGAACACCAGGGAAAATGCAAAGATCAGCATATGAAACACTCCCGTGTGTTCCAATTCCTTTGATAAAACGAAGGGTCTCTTCCATTTGGAGGACTTTATTTTTGATGTCACCAGTGTCTGGATCTCCAGTGGGATGGGCAGCATCATGAGTTTTGTTGGTCGTATCCAACTGTAGTTCATGTATTATAATGACCTGGGTTCCCCCTTGTGTGGAGGACTCAGTATACACGGGTATTTTTGGACCCTGATTGGACTAGTGTAGTTCTTTGAGTAGAGCAGCCAAATCTGTAATTTGTTTGCTTAATCTGTCAAATTCTTTGCGAGAAACTAGATTAAGTTTAGTCTGGTCGGATGACGACATGATTGATTGTAGGCCTGTAGCCTTTTTGGATTTTGACCGGGTAGTAGGTCCGATTGGTTCCCTGCGAAAGACTGGCATAATTTAGTCTTTAGGAATTGTGTATAATAACATGTTATGTGATGTGTCCATTTTAGGAATTCTATCCTGCAAAACGGATGTCAGTTGTTTGTAGCATGTTTATTAAAATATGTATGTGTACACATTTCTCATTACATGGAGATATATATGGAATGTAATTACAAGTAATTCTGTTTACAAGTAATTGAAATGAGAGAGCATGAAGAGACTTTCCTCCGTTTTGGGTTTATCAGAGGCTGACCTATCTTAGGTTATTCTCGCGGCTTTTTGGCATGAAGGTTCCCAAATCATCGCAATCTACTTGAAGGGAAATTAATCTGGTCTTTCAACTGGAGCGAATTTGGGTGGTGCCTTTCCTGAGACTCGGGGAATTAGTCATCCCACGAGTCCAGTAATCAAACACCGATGGGATAGCCTCCTGGTGGAGGGACCACACAACATACATTCACATACATCGCGTCTCACCGTATGAAAATGATGACATGTGTGAAGCACTAATATGACAAGCAGTTATGGTGCGAGGCACTAAGTGCAATAAGGAAATACATTCGTACACATTCATCATAAATGTAAATGCAACATCCACACACAAGCATATAACAGTTTTGAAAAGATTATAATAACGGCTTAAGTCCTCTTACTGGAGTCCCCAGCAGAGTCGCCACCTGTCGACGTCGGGATTTTTAGATGTCCCTTTCCGTTACTTGTTCTTTGGTGTTCTCATTTTAGGTGAGATTTGTTTAAAAAACAAGTGAGAAAGGTCCGACATGTATAATGTCGACGATGGACTGTTAAGAGTTGCCAGTTGGTTTTTTAAATAGTTGTACCAACACAACCGAGAAAAGGTTTGCACATTAACCCAGTGATGTGACACTGCTAAACGGGTCGGTGAAACCGAGATTTATTAGGGTTCGGGGACTTGGTTATGCGGAGGGAAGGTGTTAGGCACCCCCCGACATTCGTGTTACCACGGTGACCACTTCTTTTTAAGAAACTATTATCTGAATAGGTGTGTGTGTATGGGTCAATGTGCTGTTATTTGGAAGTAGTGCGAGGCCTCGTTCGCACCTATATACACAAGGTTTGATGTAAAAATTCAATTTTTAAGCAAGATATGGCAGTGATGTTTTATAAAAGAGGTTTTTCTAACCCTGATGCTCAATAGTAATTGAGACCTTTTACACTCCTATTTTATAAAGTGTTCGGCTTGATTGATTTTATTTTACAGATGTGAGGAATCCGTACGAAAATAATATACAAAATAATGACGACTTCCTCGTGGGTATGGGAACCATCTGAGGAAATTCAGACACCGCAGAATAATTTACAAGCTGCTTACAGCTGAAAATGTCCATCACGGGAACCGAATCTAGATCCAATGGGCTGAATCTGTGATCACATGATTCCTAGGCGCACAAGATATCGCAATTTGTATGAAAGCAGTAAGTAGGTATATATATAAAAGTTGTAAATATATATATACAGACATGATCACCAACCACGAAGCACCTCCATGGGGGATCAGAAATATAAATAAAGATGTAAAAGCTATCGACCGCCACGGTGGAAACTCCAGGCGGGACGAAACGTAAATAAAGCTGTAAATACGGTCAACCGCCACCAAGGGAACTCCAGGCGGGACGAAATGTAAATAAAGTTGTACAAAGCAATCAACTGCCACAAAGTAAACTCCAGGCAGGACAAAATGTAAAGAAAGCTGTAAAAGTGATCAACCACCACGAAGTGAACTCCAGGTGGGACGAAAATATATATATATATATATATATATATATATACATATATATATATATATATATATATATATATATATATATAAGCAATAAATGCACATAGGATATAAAATTAGGGCTCATCAAGCGAGTTCGACAAGCAGTTATATATATATATATATATATATATATATATATATATATATATATATATATATATATATATATATATATATATATAGTAAACGCATAGGATGTAAAATCCAGGCTCATCTTAATGTAGTCAACACACATAGTTAATATATATAAATATATATATTAAAGCAAAGAAACGCACTGCATCAAGTTCTAGGCTCATCGAACAAAGTTCGACACACATTCATATATATATATATATATATATATATATATATATATATATAAGCAAATAA
The DNA here is from genome assembly GCA_020205615.1 of Panax quinquefolius. Taxonomy (NCBI): domain Eukaryota; kingdom Viridiplantae; phylum Streptophyta; class Magnoliopsida; order Apiales; family Araliaceae; genus Panax; species Panax quinquefolius. The sequence goes on from CM035151.1 coordinate 60,020,152, forward strand.
ATGCTCAGGGCATCAAATCTAGGCTCATCGAATGTAATTCGACACAAAGTTCATATATATATATATATATATATATATATATATATATATATATATATTTATGGACTAACATTATCGAGTTATTCCTCGATTAAGCCTGAATTTTGATGCGAGCATTTATCGCTTTAATATATATATATATATATATATATATATATATATATATAAACTGAAATAAAACCATGGACCGAAGTCCAGGCAAACGCGGCCAACACGACTCTTAACGTGAAGAAGGGTGTGTGCAGAGATGAAGAGAAAGACTCTAAAGTGTGTGAGAAGGCTTACAGTGGGCTGCCAAAGAAGACTTCTATATCTTTAAAGTGGGTAAACACTGGCTTTTGTAGGTACAAAAGAAGCTATATATAAGATCACAGGTGTTTAAAATGAGAAAATACACTATATGGGGTGAGTGCAGAGCAAATTGGGCAGGGCTTCCTCGCCATTTTTTCTTGCAAAATGGCCACCCCAAGCCCTCTATTTATAGAGGGTGGAGCCGTAGGTGTACTAGAGGCAACCTGGGTGGGCTCGAGTTTCTCGAGTCGGGTCATCTTGTAGTACGTGCACTCGGGCACTGTAATGTCCGCTCGAACTTTCAAAAGTGCAATCCGAGCATCCGATTGAGGTATACAGGACCTATTTCGGACCGCCGTTATCGAGAGTTGTACAATGGCATGGGATTAGAGTTTGTACGAAGTCATTGAAGATGGGACGATGCCCTCCGGTCTTCATGCTTCAAATTTTATCTATTACCCCGCATAATAGTCACTCGGGATTGGTTCTGCTTGATTCTTGTGGGACATAGTTGTGTAGAGATGTGTGTATGAAATGTTGAGATGACGTGGTGTGGCATCGCGTTGCCGAGATGACGATGTTGCCCCTCACCGGTGTTATCGCCGATTTGGGCTGATAAAGCAGACGTTGCTCAGGGCTTCGTTGAGATTGGACTATTGCAATTATTGAAGGTCCTCAGTGTCATCTTTGAGGTGTGCATGTCCTCCCAGTTTTATCTCCAAGTTGGTACGGAGTATCTCATTGTGAGTGCCGAGATTGAAGCTGGTTGCATTTGAAATAAGCATTTCTGGGGTTATAGCCGAAACTGCATTCCTTGGGGTTATCACCAAGGTCGGTGGCTATTCCCATAATTGGGACTGAGACTGGATACCTCGGGGTTATCTCCGAGATTAATCAATCTTCTCTGGTGTGTGTTCCGGTATTGGATCTGCACGCCTCGGGGTTATCTCCGAGGTTGGAATTGTTACTCCCGGTGTGTGTGTTTTGGGTTGATCTTTGAACTTAGGTAGTATCCAGGAATGGTTATGAACTGTCTTCCAGGGTTCCCTCTTGAAAGATGAATTTGTCCTCCTGCAATGTTAGTGACAGGCATACAAAAAATTTTGAGTGTCTACAGAATATATAAAAACAACAAAAATATTTTGCATGTAGTTTGCATGAATCCAGTTATTAGATCGTATATGTTGATTCTTGGCTAATGATGAGATTGAAATTACGTAGACAAGTACATTACTAAGTATGAGAACCTTGATGTAGTTTCTGTTATGATTTGGATCTTGTTCTGCTTTGAAACTAGTATAATACGGGTAGCACGTTAATAGCGTATGTGTTAATGGATTAGTTCAAATTGATACATAAAGATTTTCTAAAGGATACTACTAGTGTAAACGAGAAAGTGACAAGGATATGCAGTGAAAGCGAAAATTAGACAAGAACTTAAGTTTGGGGGAGTATTTGGGGTATATAAGCTAAAAATAAAAATATATATATAAAAAAAGAAAAGAAAAATACATAAGACTTAAATTCAACAACTTAAATAATAATCCTCCCCGTTAAAGGGTTACATCATCTTAAAATGAATCTCAGGTAATCTAACCTTAAATTATTACATAAGTCTGTGGAATACATCATAAAATTAAACACGTCTCATAACGTAGATTCAATTAAGAAAAATCAAATAAGTCTTCATCATTTGGACATCTTGCCCTTGCCTTTGCTAGAAGACGACTCATCAACTTTCTCAACTTTAGCTGCAGTGTTAATTGTAAGAGTGAGCAAACAATTGCTCACTAATATAATGATGAAAATAGCAATAATTTAAGAGTAAGCAATGAATACTGAATAATAGGGAACTTATTCTTCGAATCAAGAATAGAAAACAAGTTTGAGAATTATATTTGAGGGTCTTAAGACCATGAACTATGTCCCAGGTTACTAAGTATTTCTATCTTAACCTTTAACAGTCTTTAGACTGTACAGACCTTTTTTTGTACATAGGGGGATCATCCCTTTATACCATGTATTGTGCACAAACATCTAAATGCTAACGAGTACATAATCCCCTATATTAGGGTTTTTCATCTCAGTTTGACTTAGGATTTCCGCACTAAAGAAGTTTTAGTTTGGATTAACTTTAACAATGGTTCTAGAATTTTAGAACATTTATCAACTGTGGACTAGTCATTTCAATAAAGGTTCACTAGCCATTCAAAGTAAGATACAATAACTAGGTATTGAGTAACAATGTTTAAGACAAGAATGAAATCATAACAATATATAGTTGAATGAAACATTGTATATTCAATAGACTATCTTCAAAGGAATTAGAAAGTCTCGTTCGAAATAATGAACATCATAAGTTTTGAATTAATAAGAAACAACGATTATAAACTCGCTTAGTATGAACAAAAAACTTGAGCCATCTTAATCAAACTATATGGAATTCAAATTAGGAAACTTGTTTTGCAAAGAGTAAGATTTAGATGCTTGCATAATAATAACAAACAAGATAAGATAATGATCTTACGTTACATAAAGAAATAAGGTTTTGGAACTTGCCTCGTGTATAAGTAACACAATTATAACACACGTTCGCCAAATACCCTATGTATACCATTAGAATCGCAATATTGATTAGTTAAACTAACATTAACCCTATAGGTTTAAATTTTCATTCAAATTCACCTCGTTATTCTATATCATATTCCAATCACCAACACCATTTACAGGTCTGAACCATAAATCTGGTAAAGTATCTTCACGCTTAATTAGCATCTCAAGACTTAATAAACTATAAGTTAAAATTTTCCAAGTAATTACCTTTTTCATCCTAAAATCATCAAATACATGTTTACAATCTATATTAGAACCTCATTACACATTATCATGCATCTTAGACTAGTTTGAAATTGACACACTATGGATGAAGAAAAAAAAACAAACTATTTTACATTCAAACATGGCTTTGGCCATTTTAGGTTTTCATCTTCAGTAGCGGTGCGCGGCTGGTGCACTATCCTAGATTCTAGAAACTGTTTTCTGCTCTGATACAAACTAAAACTCCCAAAACTTCACAGAACCAGCAACACAGATATACCAAAAATTGTAATCTTAATAAAATTAACACCAAGCATGCATATCAAGACTCCAACAGTATAAACATCTTACACAACTAATTTTTAAAGGATCAAAACCATGTTTTTACTAGTTTCCTTCATATTTCAACATATTTAGCGAATTAAATCACCAAATCCTCTTTTCATAACTAAATCAGTCCATTACACATGCATTATTTCTGTTTCTTGACATATTAACACAATCCATAACCAATTATAGATTGCCATATAATTCAAACATAAATTTCAACTCTAAAATCAACCTTTTAATACATATTCAACCAAAATCAACTTCTTCTTCTTAAACATGACTACTGATGAGTAGGTTTTCAACCTATGATTTATGTTCGTTTAGCTTGTTATATTGTTAGCTTTTGGTACTTTCATGTTACTTTTGATGGGTTTTGTGCTTGTTGTAGGATAATCCATGTGCCTATCAGAATGCTAACATTGGAAGGAGATTTCAAGCAATCTCTAGAGTTTCTGGCTACCTAGCGCGGACCGCGCTGTGATGAGTATTGGAGTAGCACGGAGGGGGGGGCACTGGATCGTGGAATTCTCTCAGGCGGATAGCTGGGGCGCGCTCTCGAAGAGTACTTACTAGCGGTGGCTAAACAAGGCTTAAGATAAATTCTGCTGAAATGTAATTTTGTGCTAGAAGTTGGGTATTATGGGGAGTTATTAACTCTTTATGTAATGTGATCGTACTAGGATTATGGGACTATTGTTAGATCATTTTGTGGGAGTCTTTGACTAATGGTTGTTGATATTGAAAAGGATTTGGATTTCTATTGAACTTTCTATGTGATGAGTTAGAGTTGGATTAGGATTGTGGTATGGAGCTGAGTTGAAGCTACTCTTATGCAGAGGTGGAAAAAAAGATAGGAGGCATTCAGACACACTTCGAGAACGAGATTGAAGAGCAAGAGCTTGGAGGAACGAAGAAGAAGAATAATAATTCCACGAAGATTCAGATTTGAAGGGCGAGAAGGGTGGTGTATTACTATTCTTCTTTAATTTCAAATTTTGTAATTGGGATGATGTTTTCTTTTATTTATTCAGTATTTAATTCATTAGCTATGAACTAAATTACTTATTAGGCCTATAATGGATCTTTAAGTGGAACGATGATTATGTAACCTTGGTTTTCAGTTTAATAAGCTATTATGCAGTTTATCTATATTAATTTGAGCTTGAATTTATGAATTGCCTTATCAACAATTTTATGTGGATTTGTATGAATTCGAGAGATGAAATATGAATCTAGACTTAATTAATATAGCATGTGTTCTTGATTTATGTGAATGAAAAGAATCTTGATGTATGTTAGGATAGAGATATGCTTGACATTGCATGTAATCATAAAGAGAACTTGAACTTAAACCTTCTTTGAGTGTAATTCACATAGAGATATAGTGAGTTGGTTGATTAAGGTGTTTAACTTAATTCTATCTTAATTGTGGATTTATGTTAATATGGTGTTAATACATCGAGAGGTGGTTAATACTATTTATGTGTTCTTGATTAATAAACTAGGATAGTGAATTAAACTGGAATAAGGGAATAATAATCAGAGGGATGCTTAGAGTGAAGTTGTAAGCCTAATTCTACAATATTTGTTTGAAAATTCAATTTTAAGGTTTGTTGGTACTTATTTTATTTTTAATATTTTTACTAAAAACTGGAAATTGATTACTTTAATAAAATTAGGATTAATAGAAGATTGGTAATTGTGAGGTTAATTTCTTGATAAGTCTCTGAGGGAACGATACTCTACTTACTATTATATTACTTGTTGACCACGTATACTTGCGTGTTGTGCGTATATAGATTTTACCCAACAACTACACATGAATTTGATACTCCAAAATCATTTATAAACTACATATAACAGATTATACACTATCCATAACATTCATAACAACCATTCTAACAAATCATTAACCAAATATTCCCTTTTTCCCAAGAAAACTCAAGAACACAAAACATAATTTTCATGAATTTCAACATCTAAAAATTATTTCTAGATGATACTCAATGGATTACATAAAGTAATTAACACTTATAATTCAAATTCACACAAATTCTATATGAGAAATTAAGAACATGAAATTAGGTTTTTATACCTTCAATTCTTGATTACTATAAACAAAGATGATAGAGGATTGCTTACTAATGCTTCCCCCTTCTCTCTTGATACTCCAATTCTCTTCAACTCTCTCAAATTTCTCTTTAGCTCTCTCAATTTCTTCCTCTGTATTTTCTCTATTCTTCTTAGCCTTAGGATAATACGTATAAAAAACAAACTGATATAGCCACTACGCACAACTTAAAACATCAGGTACAAAAACCCAAAAGCTTTATCAGTTATAATATGCCAAAGGCCACAATGCCATGTTTGGCTACACACTAAAACTCCCCCCATTAATTTATTTTTATAAAACATATATAATATGGTTCCATTGTCACACTTTTATTTACTCAATATTTTAATCAAGTCAAATTTACACTTATCTAATAATTATAATTATATTTATAATTTCACTATAATTATTATTATACTTAACAAATTATTTCACATCTAATTTAATTAAATTCATAAATCAAATTAACATTTGCCTTATAATTATAATTTCCATAATGATTTATAATTTTATTTAACAAACTAATAAATCTCTAATTTAATTATTAAATTAAATTAGAACAACATCATAATTATTTAATAATTCATTTAATTTAATTATGTCATTAAATTAAATCTTCAAATCATAAAATTATCATCCACGCTTTAACTAACTATTGCATAATAATTTCATTAATTATTTATTTATTTAAATAAATAAATCTACCCAAATATTTATTTAACTCAATAAATATTTTTAAATTACATAAAAATTATTTAACTTAAAAAATATTTTTTTAATTACATAAAAATCCTCGTTCATTACAGATTTGATATGTGGTCTCATGAATATTCCCGGATCAAAAGTTATGACTTTTACCGAACAGACATGGAGTTGCCATTTACATAGCACTCATTTGGGGCCCAATTTTGACCTTAATCCAGCTAGAATTTCTCAATTCTTAAAGAATGAAAGTTGTATATCTATTTCTTATCTTTTCAAAACATCTTGAATCGTGCCAATCAGAGTTTGGATGCAAGAGTTATGACCATTCTACCAAAGGACGTTGCAGCAGAAAATGGTAGTACAAAGGAGAAAAAAGTAAAATTTAGCAGAATGTTAGGAGCCGCGATGCACACAAGGCAAGCCACGGTGCTTTCATGGCGAGTCGCGACGCTTATAAGGCGAGCCGCGGCGCTAAGGCGTGGTCAGCAGCGAGATTTTTCCAGTTTTTTTAATTTTTAAGGAAATCTACTAGGATTTTGTTGTTAATTTCTTAGGGTATTAGGACTTTATTCTAGGACTATAAATACATGTTATTAGTCAGTTATTGGGGCTATCATCTTTCATCTAAAACATTGAATTACAACCCTAGTTTTGGAGAATTGAAGGCATGTCAGGCTACTTTTCTATATTCAGTTCTAAAGGGGGGTGGAACCTTGTTTAAAAGTAATTAATTAATTGAGTTATATTATTTTTCCTTCATGCATGAAACTTATTCTGATAATCTACTTTAGTTGTTTGCATGCTAATTGATCTAATTGATTTGGTATGGCCAATTGAGTTAATTTGATCATTAACATCTGCTAGATTAATGAGTGGTATTACGTGTAATTGATATCGTTCTTCATCTTAAGTAGTAAATTAGCGATACTGATTGTGGACAAACTTTAGTGTGTTGCTAAGATTATCATAAAATAAGTTAAACAAATCGAGTTTATGTGTTTGGATTAACCTAATTCTCTATTTCTTAATGTTTCTGTCATATTAAATCTAGAGAGCTTATTCTAGGTTGTATTACAATTAGAATATGGTGGAGAGTTTGTTTCATACGGTGACTATCTAAGGAGAATTTCAGATATCAGAGCTTATTGTTATCTAGGGCTAATAGTTTTATTGAAGGGTAAATAGTAATAACTTGGTTAATTAATTGTTGTAACTCAGTGAAACTGAACTGTAGAACTGAAGTTGTTACATATTTGGTTAATCTTATTAATTTAATTCTATTTTCTTAGTTTAGAACAAATTCAAAAACCCACATCTCTATTTTTTTTAAAACAATAGAATAAATTTAAAACATCGTTACTCTCTCTGGGATCAATCCTTACTTACTAATGTGCTAATTGTTGAATTTGTAAAGTGAAAGTAAGGTTAATTTAGGAGTGTTAAACGACAACTCCCAACTTGCTTATCCGAAATCATAATGAGCTCGTTCTTATTTCATTTTCTTCTTGTAACATCCTCTACAGACGCCCCCCCTAGGACAAAATAATTTTTGGGGTTCTCTAGCTTGTCGAAAAATTGTCTAAAAAATCCTTTGAGCCATTTTTTCCATCAAACGACATTTTCAACGTCTAATTTTCAAATCTTCTTAACTCGCTTATTTGGAGCCGGATTAAGCTCGTTCTTAAGCCTAAGGCTCACTTATAATACCAACAAAAAAACCTCCAGAAAATTAAAAATTTTCGAATACGTTAACTACTAGTAAACTCGGCCCGAAAATGGTACCAAGCAAGGGTTTTTAGCGTTTTACGTCTTTTACGGAAAAATTGACGTATTTTTCATCTGTTACACTTGGAACGTCTTCGTAACTCCTTTATCTATGATTCCTTCTTTTCAAAATCCAAAAAGAACACAGAGACAAATAGTTATAGAAATTTATTTACAATCCTCTACTTTGTTCTTTTTCATCCTCATAGGTAGGCTTACGGTTTTAGTTATTTGTTTACTTGACATTCATATTAATTATAGTTTTACACAATTTATTCCTTCAATAACCACCTTATATCTTCAAGATCCTTCATGATCTTCCATTAAATAACAACCACCAACAACTTATAAAACTCTAAAAAAATCAAAGAGATGAAAAGTTATAAGGCTTTAGGCTCACCTCTTGTGCTCTTCTTCTTCTTAAAGCTTTAATGGAAAAAGTTTTCTTGTTGATCCTCTCTCTCTCTCCCTCTTGGATCCAGCCCTCTCTCTTTATTTTTTTCTCAAGTTCTTTCTCTCTTTAAACACTTGGCAAATAATGAGAAGTGAAAAGAGATGATGGTTGGTTTCGTGTATATAAAACATATTTTCCTCTTCTTTAAAGTTGGTCATCCAACTATAGTCTTTCAAGGTCTTCTTCCTCACCTTTCAAAGCTAACTAATCACCCCTAGGTTAGCCTAATCAACCCATAATTAAACTAACTAAAGTTTGACATAATAATCATTTTTCTCACTTACTGTATAAACGGTCTTAATGGGGGAGACATTTAATTAATGTCCAATCTAGATAAGGTGATTCATGCTATGTGACTCACCATTGGTCCCATCCTCATCCATTTTGGTCGGCCATATAAGCCTAAAATGCCCCTCCTTTAATTTGCATTTGCTTTATGCTTTAATATCACCCATATTTAGTTTTTATTTCACACCTTCTTGCTTTGGCTCCAAGTCTTTAGGTTTTAAACTTAAGGCTCAAGCTATGGCTCAAACCTAGCCAAGTCAATCCAAACCTTGCTCAATCCTAGCCAAGTCTTTCAAACTCTAGGCTTAACCCTTGGCTCAAACTTAGCCAAACCTTGCAAATCTTAACTAAGTCAAACCATTAGTAAGTCTAACTAAGTTTAGTTAGACATTTTCTTTTCTAGTTCGGTTACGTTCTTGTAACCCGCTCAGTTAACCGAAAAACCGACTTTCAATTTTTAAAAATCTGATTTCGCCATCTGTCCCCATTTTTTGAATAAACGCTATATAGTATATCGAAAAGTCTAAAAAAAGAAAAGGCAATTTTAGCTTGAATAGTGTTTTTACGTCTTTTCTTAAAAATATTTATTTTCCTCATACAAGTTTCAAACACTCAAAATCGCTCACATAACACATATCATGGTCATATTACGACCACAAGTCACATAAAACACAAATTATCCATAAAAATTTCATTTTCTTAGATAATTTCTTATAAATTCTATTTACAAGGATATTCGATCTTTGCGATCATTACATAGTCCTTATAAAAAATAGAAAGGCATGAGACCTAGCATAAATTATTTTAAAGTGTGGGGTGTATAGCTTATTGTCGAGTTCCTAATCCTAAAAGGACCAAGTTAGAGGCTAGAGCTATTAGAAGTATATTTGTTAGATATGCTGAAAATAGTTATAGTTTTCGTGATTTAGAGTCTAATGTTATAACTAAGTCAAGGGATGTGGAATTTTTTGAAAATAAATTCTCAGAAGATGTTAAGAATGTGAATACGCCTAAATTTGATAAGCCTAGAGGTCCGATGAGGTTTAATGATGAGGTTGGAGAATCTAGTATTCCAATTCAACCAAGTGGACCTAGAATGAGTATTATGTAAGGTTTTGTGAAAATCATAGACGCAATCAAATTGCAAAATTAGTGGAAGCAAAGTAAAATCAGATTTTAAAATTTTTCATAAATCAATTACCCAGATCATCCTTTATGCATATTATTAATTAAAACGAAGAACAAGAAGTTATGGAATTATACCCTTGTAGATACGAGCTTCCACAATTACAAGTTCAACTCCTACTTCTCCGCGATCTCCTCGAATCTCTAGGTAAATTCCTTCATTTGATCAATGTTAGCCACCCAAGTGTATGGCCTCTACAGATGATCCACCAATGAAGAAGAATTTTCAAGAAGAAGGGTGTATTGGCTCAAACCCTAGTTTTTCCTATCTCTATAGAAAAAGGGGGTGTACTCTCCAACTATTGGAATCACGTATTTTTTATATATAATATAAGACTCCTCTTATAAAGATATCAGGTAACCCTATTTAATATAATAAGGTATTATTTATTTAATTAAACTCCTTTAATTAAATAGGCTCCCTAATCTAATTAGTGATAATTAATTAAACTCTTTTAATTAATTTACCTCGTAATCTTATTAGGAATAGATGAAAGTACTTATATTAAATTAATTTCTAAACTCTTTTAGAAATTAAAATTAATAATAATTGTAATAATATTAATAAGACACCTCTTATTAATTTATATTTAATATTTCCAAAATATTAAATAATAAATATTAAGTTATTTAATTTACTCTATCACCATATATTAAATTAAATATACTTAACATATTATTACGATTATGCCATTAACTTCTTAAATAATTATTTTTCCTTTTTATGGTGTGACCCTTTAGGTTCTCCATATTAAATCGGTTGTGAAGAAATTAATTAGAACAATTTAATCTCATTTAAATAAATTAATTAATCTATTAATTTATTTTAATAAATAATATTTATTCTACAATAAGGATAAGCCTCCTTAGCGATCAACGACTTTCCAGATAATATAGATTTAAACATTAATCATAAAAGAACATTTGAGTAAATAGTTACCGTGCAATTCAATCCTTCCACCATACAATGTTCCAATTAAATATAAGACATAGAATTACTGTCAAGTCTTATTTTATTTAATTATATGTATTTCGATTCCCAAATGCACAACTCCGAATAAATGCGAATTAGAAACTACTTTATAATTTCATTTCACCTTGGCCAAGGATTCCTGGGTTGTCATTTATCGAATCACATAGGACATTTCTCTTCTTTTACTAGAAGTGATAGATTCTATATTGATCATTCATTATCTCCATATATAACTTATTACACTCAAGCATACCATTTGATATACCCTAAGGGTATTAAGGAATAAGTCAAAATGTAATTCATTATACATAAGATATTATGATGATCTCAAGTCTAAGGATCATTTGTACTACTATCATTACAGGAATTACTATTGACAGGCAAGTAAAACTCCATTAGGCATTCCTTAGCGAGTCACGTTCAGTGAACTTATTCTCCAATAAGCACCTACATACTTGCTTTAGTGTCTCCGCACAAATGATCATGAGATCAATCATTCTCATCCAATGAGCAAGCAACGTATGTATCAATCTATCTGGATTCACTAATCCCCTTTTTAGTAATCCATTGATTGAGAACATTTTAGTTTTAAGCTATCTAAGAATTTAGATCTCATTAGCATGATCTCATCATGATTCTAAAAGCATTGCTTAAAACTATGGGTTTATCACATATTATTAAAACAGCACCATGTAGATAATTAAATGCCTTTAATAAATAATTCTTTTATTAATAATAAATAAGATTGATTACAAAGTATATGTTTTATCATCATACATGATTGGCTTGTATGCATACTACTTTCATACTAAAGCTAAAAAAGATAAATATATATTTTGATGAAGATTTCATTTCTTCTAGTCTTTATTATTTTTGGTGGAAGGTTGACTAAAATAATGAGTTGTTAAATGAAATATCTATATATATATATATATATATATATATATAATCCTGAGACTGATCTTTAATCATTTAAAAAAACTATGGCTTCTAGGGATGTTGCCTTTTGGAAGGAAGTTGTAAATGATGAAATGGATTCGATCTTGGGATATAGTACTTGGATATTGATAGATTTACCTAGAGGTTCTAAACCCATAGGGTGAAAATGGATTTTTAGAACAAAATATAACACTAGTGGTACTATTTCTGCCTTTAAAGTAAGATTAATAGCAAAAGGTTTAAGACAAGTAGATGGTATTGACTATTTTGATACTTATGCACCGGTAGCATGATTTAATTCTATTCAATTTTTTTTTGCCTTAGCTTCATTGTTTGATCTTTACCTTCATCAAATGGATGTTAAGACATCATTTTTCAATGACAATTTGAATGAGGAAGTATATATAGAACAACCCAAAGGGTTTATTTCTCTCGAAAATGAGGCTAAAGTATGCAAATTAGTTAAGTCGCTTTATAGTGTAAAACAAGTACCAAAACAGTGGCATGACAGGTTTGATGTTGTTATTTTAAACTTTGGGTTCAAATATAATAGTGCAGATAGGTGCATATACTCTAAAACCACTTCTGGTTATATCGTGATAGTCTGTTTGTACGTGGATGATATAATGATCATTAGTACAAATATGGTTTTAGTAAATGAGACTAAAAAATATCTATCCTCTGTCTTTAAGATGAAAGACTAAGGTGAAGTGGATATTATTTTAGGCATCAAAGTTAAAAAACATAGTGGGGGGTTTTGTACTAAATCAATCTCACTATATTGAAAAGATATTAATTAAGTTTAGTCACCTCAAGTTTAAGGAGGTGAATACTTCTTTTGAGAGTGGAGTTAAACTCAAAGAAAATAAGGGCGGAGTTATTGCACATCTAGAATACACAAGTGCTATTGGTAGCCTTATATATGATACGCATTATACTAGGCCAGATATTGTTTTTCCAGGTTATAGCCTTAGTAGATATACGAGCAGCCCTAATGTTGATCATTTGAAAATCATTAAGATGATACTTGGATACCTCAAAAGAACCAATTGTGACGCCCCCAAAATAGGTATACATCACCCATTCTGAATCGCCAGATATTACACTATAAAAATCAAATATAAACTTCGTTTATACAACTATTGAACTGTCATGCAGAGTACGACAACAGATAAGCTGTGAGTTTTAAAATAAATATATATAACTCTCGTGGTGCCTTGACCATAAGACCTTACAAATGGTACCTTACATAAAGGTACAGTCAATAATTGTTTTAGAAATTAAAATCTTTGGAAAATACTCAAGGAAACCTTTGTACACGGGAGGCCATGCGTCTAGGTTATGATAGATATCATATGTCCACAGAATTATCCTTGGTTGACCCAAAAATCCCCAAAGAAAAATAAGAAGATTACTATCATCTTCTTTCCAATGGTGAGTCTTCTCTTGACATATAACTATCTCTGTTGTCTCCAAGTGAAAATTATATTTCAAATAAACTCCAAGATCATATAGGTAGTGCTCATAGATATACTTAGTAAGTGGATGTGCACAACCCTGTCTTATGATAACACGAGGTTGTATGTTATTCGACATCTTGTATGATAGTGGCAAAACACCCTTCCAAAGTTGGGTTCACCTCACCCTATTCGGTTCACCAAAATTAAATATCAAATGACATATACAATACAACACACATACCTAATGTTCTCAACAAAATTATTTCCATACTATTTAGGGAGAACCTCAACAGCTATAGACCACCGTTCTATTCCCCTCTTATCCTCGCTCGACCCGGCAATACTCTTATTACCTGAAAGGAATTGTGAAGCAAAAAGGGTGAGCACAACTAGCCCAGTAAAGAGTATCATGACTAAAGATAATTTACATCATCAATAGCCTTCATCAGTAATAAATCAGAGATTTAGAACATATGGTAGATGATAAAACTTTTCAACCATAGTTGCAGCGAAACGAGAAATCCATTAGAAGAGTCAAATAGACCATCAGATCTATTATCTTCTCCATGTTAAAAGTCCACAAATAATGTTTTATCCGTGTACCATCAATCAATAATTCCTGTCCACAATCATATAAATAACTCGTAATCATAATTGTGATTCTAAATTCCTCTTCGCACCCAGGACGAAGATAATTTTCATCACCCATCTTCACCTGAAACATCAAAAATCATGGTTATACCAAATCATAATTTCTGCTCATAATCATACTAATAAATTCATCTTTTCACTACGGCCAAAGATATTCATTAACAATTCATCTTTGCACTACAGGCCAAAGACATACAACTGTATTTTAGAAGAGTCAAGTAGAGCATTATATCTAAAATCTTTTATGAATTAAAAGTGTATAATCAATATTTTATCGCTGAGACTCATCTTAATAAATAATCTACATCATTGAATCATCCCTGCACTACGGCCAAGGATATTCATGTAATCGTCAATGGTCATGATTATACAGAATAATCCCTGGTTATAATCATACCAATAACTACCCATCAATGCACTACGGGCCAATGAGGACTTTTACGACATCATCTATAACATTACGGGTCATGATTATACCGAATGATCTCTGGTCATAATTATACCAATAAACAATTCATCAATGCACATAAGCCAAAGATACTCATCAATCAATAGTTTATCTTTGCATGTAAGCCAAAGATATACAACTGTAAAACCAATAATCAACAGTCCATCTTTGCACGTAAGCCAAAGATATACAACTGTAAAACCAATAATCAACTGTCCATCTTTGCACGTAAGCCAAAAAAAATACAACTGTAAAACCAATAATCAACAGTCCATCTTTGCATGTAAGCCAAAGATGACTTTCATCATAATATAAGCATGAGGATGATGACAATAATATAATCATTAATCAAACGAAATCAAGGATATATATTAAAGACTTTAAATTTATCCAAAGTTTAAAATATCCAAATGTTATCAATCACTTAATAATCCCATAATCCAATATCATTAATATTATAACAATATTTTAATCATTTCTTAAACTTATAAATAATTTATTTTAATTGTTTACACTTTACCAAATAATGCATTTAATCATTCAAAAATGTCATACTCATAAGATTTAATCACCAATGATCAAACCCTTATCAAAAATATGCTTATACCTTATATAGGATTTCCAAGCCATAAAATCTTATTGACCAATTTTTCAACTTCACATAACATATTTAATTCATATGTTTGTAACTAAACTATTTTCATGAAAAATAACAAATCAGTACCAAAAAGTTTTCTTTTCTGGGATTTAGCAGAATATAGTCCCATATTGAACATATATTTTTCTCGGAATTTTAAAATTCATTTACTATTTTTCATATGGCCAAAACTGCCGAATATTTAGACATTTATCATAAACTGTACTTTTGTCCAAAAATTCTGACATTTATAGGGTATACTCCTGTTATATATATGTACTCCCAATAACAATTTCACAAATTTTGGAGTTAACCACAAGGAGTTATAAGGGTTTACTTTTAAAATAGTATTTTCCTATAAAATTCATAACTCCTAATCTATACATCCAAAAATTGCCATTTTTGGACACAATCTAGAAAACTCATCAAATTATCATTTCTAATTTTTCCAGAATTTTGAGGGTCAGAAAAATTACGAAACTGCAAATGGATTTTTGCCCGCCATGCGGTAATCCACAAAGATAGATCATTTCCACAATTTAATAAAGAATGAATACGAAGGATCATTCACCATGCATGCGTTAATTCACATAGACAGGTTATTCCAACAGAATAATAAAGAATAGAATAACAGAAGAATTCACCATGCATGCGGTAGTCCGCGTAGACAGGTTATTCCAACAGAATAATAAATAACGGAACTAGGTCATGCGTAATCCGCACAGTTAGGATATTCCAACAGAATAATAAAGAATGGAACCAGGTCATGCGTAATACACACAGAGAAGATATTGACCAGGCATGCGATAAACCGCACAGACAGGTTATTCCAACAGAATAATAAAGAATGGAATAACAAAAGAATTTCACCATGTATGTGGTACTTCGTATAGACGGGTTATTCTAACATAATAATAAAGAATGGAATAACAACCCTTACGAGTATTGAAAGAAAATAACTCTCTTCATGAATACGAAAGAATAATACCCCTTACCTCAGAAGAAAACTGAATACTGGAATAGTGAGATAGCAGAGTTCTCTTCTTCTTTCTCTCTATAATTTCTCTCTATAATAATTGCTCTATAGCTTTAGTGAATTGGTGAGAAATGAAGGAAGAATGAGCTTCTATTTATAGGAAAATATAGTTTTGATAATTGCACGTTTTGGGGCTCGAAATATTACAGTATAATACCTTCCTCTTTATCTTCATTTTTAATTTAGTCCTGCAAGTATTATCAAACTTGCACCACCTCCCCTAATAGTAAATAATGTGAATCAATAGTTCAATCATGTGAATCAATAGTTATAATCATGTGAAAATACGAATTATAGTATAGTACCTCCATCTATACCTCCCTTTTTAACTTAGTCATGCAAGTATTATCAATCTTGCACCAACTCCCCTAATAGTAAAAGAATGTGAATTAATAGTACACACATGTGAACAAATAGTTATAATCATGTGAATTAATAGCAATTAATTACTCATTTATCCGGTTAATTATCCGATTGGTCAACATAACCTCCAGACATAATTTATTATTGAAATAAATGTCAATTTTCACTAACACTAATAATTCCAACACAATGGAACTATCCATTTCATCTTTAATGAACACGAACTTACTCATCATTAATATTATAATTCACAATATTTAACAACCAGATCGTTCCCAGGAAAGAGGGGGCTTTCCGATTAGGATTTCTCCCTATTGGCGCGCAATTAGATTATCTAACCTCTCCTTGACAGAACTTCTAGACATTGTCAATATTGCAAATAAAAATATGAATAACTTTGTCGTCTCAATTATTGATTTAATAATATAATATATTATACAGATGATATTGTGACAACAATTGAATCAATAATATGAGAAATATGATGCAGCAATTACTGTAGCAATAATTGAGTATAACTGAGTGACTTATTACGTAAGCATCAATAATCAATACCGTGTGCTACTTACGCAACCATGCCAGACATCGTATTCTTGTACTTTTACTATCGGGTAGTTGAACAGTTTTAACGGTAACACTTTCGCCATTATTTTTATAAAAAGATAATTCTGTCATTTTCTTACTACGACAATACTTCCGTTGTGGGGTCCACCAATGATTGTGTCATCATACGGATATTCCCCGACAAAAAGAATATTCCCCGACAATGCTTCAATTTAACCATTTATAAAATAAAATAATAATTATAAGAAAATTGAATACTTTCATTTCATATAATTCGGGGTCTTACACTAATGCTTTAAAATTGTTCTATAATAAATTCCTTAGTGTTTTGGAGGTATACTATTGGTGTAAAATGTAATTATACACAACACGCAAGTATACGTGGTCAACAAGTAATAAAGTGATGAGTTGAGTATCGTTCCCACGAGGAATTATTAATACAATTTACCAAATACTAACTCTTAACCAAACTAATTTTATTTAAACAATCAATTTAAGGTTATGAATTAAATTATTTAATTAAACTAATTCTAATTACCACTAGTTAAAAATCAGATTATAGAGATTTAAGATCACAACTTCACTTATTGTTTCAATTAAATTAATACACTTCTTATCAATTATGCTCACTATTCTGAATTGTTAATAAAAAAACACATAAGTAAATATGACCATCTCTCAATGCATCATACTCAAATCAACTTAAATTCACAGATGATAAAATTAAGAAGAACACCCTAATTAATTAATTCATTATATCTCTATGTGAATTATAATTAAAGAGGATTTTAAAGCACAAGTTCTGTATCAGATTACATGCGATGTATAGGTATATCTCTATCCTAGACATAAATTATGAATTCCAATGTCATGCAGAAAACACAATCACATGTTATTATGATCAGATCTAAATCTATAATACATCTCTTGAGTTCATATAGATTATCACGGTAATTGTTAGCTAGGCAATTAAACAATTCATCACAAACCATAATAGACAATCCAAGAATAATCACAATAATTCATAAATAAGCATATTAAAATAAACTACGCAATAAGATCCATTATAATCTTAAACAAGAATTTAGTTCATTTTTAATGAATTAAAACCAAGAATCCACAATTGAATAAACATTAAAAACAAAGATAAGATTAGAGTGAAGAATAAATCTGTTGTTAGCAAATCTTCATCTTCCTCAAGCTCCTGCTCTTGATCTTTAATGGTCTCCAAGTTGCTTCAATCTCCAAATCTAATAAGAACTAGGGTTTTGTCTTAATCTAATGGAAATCTAATCTCATGGAATCCTCCTTTAATCCATGTGATTCTCCTCCTTTTATATGTCTCTTCCAGAGTCTTTTAGAGTCCTTCAAGTCCTTGAAACAAGCAGCTCGAACCAATCATCCTTGAATTCAAATTCTGAAAACTCTCTTTTGTTCCCGACACCCCCGCCCCGGCAGATGTTTTACACTAGGAAACCCCCACCCCGGTGGGGGTAGTTTTCCAGAAATTATGAAAATGCCACTAAGCTCCAAATTTCATGTTTTGACCTTCCGAAGCCATTTCCTACAACACAAACACAAAAATAAGTAACAAAACACTAAAAATACTTAAAATCAACAAAGAATTAAGCCCTAAAGATATCCAAATCATAGGTATAAACCCACTCATCAGATACTCTGATGCAAACTCGATTAATAGTGTGGGAGATAATACATGCATAAGTGGGTGGATTTTCACTCTTTCCAGTGGTCTTATTTCTTGGGCAAACAAGAAACAAACTTGTATTTCTCACTCTACTATAGAGTCAGAGTTTATAGCTTTGACTTAAGTAGAAAAAAGGTTGATTGGATTAGAAATATGTTGTTAGACATAAATCTATGGCTAAATCCAATGCCTTCAATTTCACTATATTGTGCTAGTGAAGCTACACTTACAAAAGCGTATAGTGGTACCTATAATGGTAAGTCTAGACATATTGGTCTAAGACATGAATTTGTGAGACAATTGATACATAATGGTATCATAACTATTGTCTATGTGACGTCAAGTAAGAACTTTGGTGATCCACTTACTAAGCCTCTGACAAGAGACTTAATAATTTTGACTTCACGAGATATGAGACTTAAACCATTCTGAGCCAATGGTGATCCTGAAAGTAGTATGCACACAAGCCAATCATGTTTGATGATAAAGCATATACTTTGTAACAATCTTATTCATTTATTAATAAAAAGTATTAATTTATTAAAGGCTTTTAATTATCTACATGATGCTGTTTTATATAATATGTGATAAACCCATAGTTTTAAGCAATGCTTTTAGAATAATGATGATGATCATTCTAATGAGATCTAAATTCTTAGAAAGCTTAAAACTAAAATAGTTCCCAATCATTGGATTACTAAATTGGGGATTAGTGAATTCGGATAGATTGGTACATACGTTGCTTGCTCATTGGATGAGGATGATTGATCTCATGATCATTTGTGTGGAGACACTAAAGCAAGTATGTAGGTGCTTATTAGAGAATAAGTTCATTGAACGCATTGGCTCGCTAAGGAATACCTAATGGAGTTTTATTTGCTGTCAATAGGAATTCTGTAGTGATAGTAGTACAAGTAATCCTTGGACTTGAGATCATCATAGTATCTTGTGTATGATGAGTTATACTTTGACTTATTCCTTAAGACCCTTAGGGTATATCAAAGGGTATGCTTGGGTATAATAAGTTGTACACATGGAGATAATGTATGATCAATAAAGAATCTACCACTTCTAATAAAAGAAGAGAAATGTCCTATGTGATTCGATAAATGACAACCCGAAGAGTCCTTGGCAAGGAGAATGAAGTTAGAAAGGAGTTTCTAATTTGCATTATTTGGAGTTGTGCATTTAAGGATCGAAATACATATAATTAAATAAAATAAGACTTGTGGTAATTCCATGTCTTATATTTAATTGGGACATTGTATGGTGGAAGGATTGAATTATGCAGTAACTATTTACTCAAAGGTTCTTTTATGATTAATGTTGAAATCTATATTATCCGGAAAGTCGTTGATCGCTAGGGAGGCTTATCCCTATTGTAGAATAAATATTATTTATTTAAATAAATTAATTATTTAATTTATTTATTTAAATAAGATTAGAATTGTTCTAATTGATTTATTCACAATGGGTTTAATATGGAGAACCTAAAGGGTCACACCATAAAAGGAAGAATAATTATTTAAGAAGTTAATGGCATAATCGTAATAATATGTTAAGTATATTTAATTTAATCTATGATGATAGAATAAATTAAATAGCTTAATATTTATTATTTAATATTTTAGAAATATTAAATATAAATTAATAAGAGGAGTCTTATTAATATTATTACAATTATTATTATTTTAATTTCTAAAAGAGTTTAGGAATTAATTTAATATAAGTACTCTCATTTATTCCTAATAGGATTAGGAGGGAAAATTAGTTAAAGGAGTTTAATTAATTATCCCTAATAAGATTAGGGAGCTTAATTAATTAAAAGAATTTAATTAATTAAATAAAACCCAATTTCTTAATTGTTAAGGAGGGTTGCCCACATCTATAAATAAGAGGAGTCTTATTATGGGTGGGTGGGAGTTGTTGACTTTTCAACATACGACATAATTCCAATTGTTGGGAGAGTACACTTTTTCTATAGAGATAGAAAAACTAGGGTTTAACCAACCACCCTTCTTCTTTGAATTCTATTCTTCCTGGTGGATCACCTCAGAGGCCAAACACATGGGTGGCTAACGTTGATCAAAGGAAGGAACCAAACCCGGTGGATTCAAGTTGAATGCGAAAAGGATTGGAGGTGAACTTGTACCTGAGGAAGCTCGATCTTCAAGGGTATGATTTTATTCTTTATCTTTTCGTTTAATTAATAATTGTGCATAAAGGGTGATCCGGGTATATGGTTTGTAAAAATTTTAAACTCTGATTTTACACGCTTCCGCTTATTTTTGCAATTTGATTGCGCACATGAATATTACAAACCTAACAGATCCAACCTATATCTAGGTCACCCCTAGTTTATAGGCTCAATAGAAAAAATAAGTCGTAGTTGTTGTTTGTGTTACTATCAACTTGGTCTCATATGTAGTATATAATAGTAACGTCTATTGCACGACAGAGGATATGTTATGATCTTAACAAAGTGCTGCACTTTTAGTAACAAAAATGCTAGAGAAATATTTCTCCTATACGAACTAGAAGTGGAGCCGCTTTTTATAGAGAGTTATGGTTTACTCTCTTAGAGGTTCAAGAAATAAGATATTGTGCATGTCTTTAATAAAACAAAGTGATGATAATTATCACCGTAAGAGGGGTTTTGTGTGTGTATGATAGCTCCGATCATATCATTTGGAATAGAGGTTCAATCTACAGACACCATCTATTTCGATATAACTTTGAGTTGTTTATACTAAGAGAAGTTTCAATGTTTGTCACACCTTCTATTATGCATACATGTCTTAAAGTTGATAAATAGAGAATTGTTTGAAGAAAAATAATTTTTCAAATAAGTGGGGAATTTTTAAATTGTACCTTTTCTTTTATGAGTTTTGATCAATTTTGGATTAATTTAGACCCACTAATTGATTGAATTTAAATTAAATTAAAAGTGCATTTGATAGTATACTACAAAGAGATTAAGAGAGAACAACATATTGTTCAAGTAGGAATTATATATTGTATTTTAATTGTATACAAAGTGGGGTATATGAAAAGGTTCATTATTGTTTAAAAAACTATTTTCTTTAAGTCCCACATCGATAATGAGTAAAACTATTTAATGTTTTATAAACATAAGTGGAATAGTTTAATTCACTTGTGGTACTAAAGGAAATGCTTAGATCTGGTCACGATGACGTGGTGCAAAGCACCACCCGCTCGCGTCTCGGGACTCGAGGCCAGGTGTTGTTTCGCATCGCAAAGTCGTATTGGCGCTTTAGGCGCTCTTTGCATGTATGCATTGTCACTAGGAGTCTCGCCTGAGCCATGAGCCTATCTTTTTAGATAAAGCTCGAACCATTTTAATGGACCTCATTCATGATTAAATTGGTATATGTTTAATTACTTTAAATACAAAGAGTTTACAAATTGTCCTAAATTGTTATGTGTTAAATCAAGTAATGATTACATAATTTATTTTTTGGCAAAACTAATGAATTGACTATTGTAGTTGGCAAGTTTTACAAATTACACCATCAAACTTTTAATTTTTCAAATTACCACATTAAACTAATTAAAAATATAAAATTAAATCATTATGTTAAATTAATTAACGACGGTCAAATTGTTTCAAGTTTTTTTCCTACGTGGCTGAAAAAAAGAAAGGAAAAAGAAAATAAAAAGGATGTGGTTTTTGTTAATATTTCTTTCTCTCTCTTATCATCTTCATCCTTCTCAAATACCCAGGGTTCAAAGATTACTGTTATTGTTAGTTTCATGGAAATTGAAGGTGTGTGTATATATTCATGTTCGGAACTTCAATGATAGTCAGATATGTTCTCGATCACTTCCATTCGATCCTACAAATATGGTTTAGGTAAATTAATGTCAAAGTTGTTTAAGAGCTCTTGATTCACATGGTAAGCCAAAAATTGGGTAATATATCTCCTTTTTTCCAAATTAGAGGTTGAAGATGAATATGTTTTGGGATTTTGATTATTGTTTTCTTGTTGAAGACCCATTTAACTGGTTAGTGGGTTGAAGATGATAAGGTTTTGAGGTTTTAACTTTTGAAAAATCATTAAGACCTCAAACCCTTAAACCAATTAAATACAACAATTTTTTCTTCATTTTTCAAGAAATAGTTGATACATTTTACTCAATTTAATGTCAATCTAACTTCGACCAGATGATGCTGATTGGTTATAGGCCAATCAATTTAATGATTATCCATGTTGATTTTATGATGGTTGCTTTATTCATTTTGCAGAATCAGTTTAGTGTTATTGTGCTTTTTTTGCAACTTCATATCAATTCGATTTGGGGATGTTTATTTTTAGATTTTGGCTTATTTGAGTTTGATCTGATGTAGATGCATTTAGATACTCTTTTCCTTGACTAGTTTTGTCGATCTGATCTGGTGTTGGATGCCAGTCTATCCATTTTCTATTCGGATCTGCATCTTTTGGGTCGGGAGTTTGTTCTTCCTATTTTTGTGATGGTCGATTTCTGATCTCCTTCTTCCGGAGACTGGCGAGTCGATTTTGTTGGGGAGCACAACCCCTTATGAGCTTGTCTGGAGCAGAACATTGGGACCCACCAGCATTTTCAAGGTTTTTAATATTTTTTTGCCACATAAGTAGTTTTTTTGATATTCTTATTTCTTTTCAAGAGCCACGTAGAAAAAAAAACTTGAAACAATTTGACAGTCGTTAGTCAATTTAACAAAATGGTTTAACTTTATATTTTTAATTAGTTTAATGTGGTAATTCAAAAATTAAAAGTTCGATGGTGTAATCTGTAAAAACGTTTCAACTACAGTGGTCAATTCATTAGTTTTGCCTTTATTTTTGTAACTGATATTTAGAATATTATACACAGTTCAATTTTGATAAGTTTTGTAACTGAGCAATTCTTCATCTCCTTCTTATTCTCATCAACCTTTACAAATCAGCATATATTGAGTTCATTAGTGAATTCCTATCACTGTGAATACATATATAGGCTTGACATATATCCTAAAGATATATTGTCATTTGCCTTTAGCAAACTTTATTGATAAGTGGCAATAAAAACTTTAAGAACATAGATTACCCGTGTCAATCCTTCTTGTTCAAATTGTTCTCTGTCTTTTTCTTCTATCACATGATATATATAGTATAAATGAAATATTTAATATATATATATAAACTAGTAAACAATGTTTATATATATAACAGTTAAAGAGATAGATTTAAATATTAGAGAAATAACATAATATTGTTATTTAGGCTAGTTTTATATTTATCAAGTAGTTAGGATATTATTTTTGAATTACCATAATTATCTCTTGGGACTCTTTGATTATGTAATCCCTTGATTTTAGCCTAGGTGATTTTGTAAATCACTTGATACTAGCTTTAGTGATTATATATCCCTTGATTCTAGCATAGGTGGTGATCATATATGTATATATATAGGACACCTCTCTTTGTAAATGATACAAGCAATAATATACAAATCTCATATTTCTATTAGTTTCAACTTGGTATCAAAGCTATAATGCCAAAAAGCTTATGATCCATTTTCCATCTTCCGCTGCATATCTTCTGTCTCTTGCCTACTAATTCAGACAGTCCTACTAATCCAGTTTCCTCACCTGTCAGTATTCCTGCAATTGTCCCTGATTTATTCTTCTTCTTCCTATAATCTTCTTTCTATTATTCTTCTAATCGAAACACAATCTATTTTTCTTCTGATTCTCAAATTATCCTTCTTCTATCAATGGCTTCCTTAGCTTCTAATTTTCATTCTTCTTCCTGTGACTTGGAAATGTAGCTTAACCCAGAATCGTTCCAGGAAATTAGCCCCGCCTCCATGGCCGATCAAATATACAGTCCATTTAAAATTTTTGACAACTCTTTGGTCCATGAAAATGATGACTGCGAATTCCTAGATGATGCAACATTAAATTGGTATGAAGATGATCTTTTTGATCAACTTTCTTGCTTACAAAAGCTACATACTCTGTGACGCCCCCAAAATAGGTATACATCACCCATCTTGAGTCGCCAGATATCATACTATAAAAATCAAATACAAACTTCATTTATACAACTATTGAGCGTACATGCAGAAAGTGCAACAACATATAAGTTGTGAGTTTTAATACAAATGTATGTAACTCTCTGGTGGTGCCTCAATTATAACCTTACAATGGTACTTTTTACATAAAAGTACTGGTCAAAAAACTATTTTAGAAATTAAAATCTTTAGGAAGTGCTCAAGGAAACCTTCGACATGGGAGGGAGTAAATGCAAGTTATGATAGATATCATATGTCCACGTAATTATCCTTGGTTGACTCAATAGACCCCAAAGAAAAACGAGAAGATTACTATCATCTTCTTTCCAATGGTGAGTCTTCTCTTGACATATGATTATCTCCGTTGTCTCCAAGTGAAAATTATATTTCAAATAAACTCCAAGATTATATAGGTAGTGCTCGTAGATATACTCAGCAAGTGGATATGCACAACTCTATCTTATGATAACATGAGGTTGTATGTCATTAGACATCTTGTATGATAGTGGCAAAACACCCTTCCAAAATTGGGTTCACCTCACCCTATTCGGTTCGCCAAAATTAAATGTCAAATGATGTATACAATACGACACACTTATCTAAAGTTCTCAACAAAATTATTTCCATACTATTTAGGGAGAACCTCAACAACTATAGACCACCGTTCTATTCCCCTGTTATCCCCGCTCAACCCAGCTACACTCTTATTACCTGAAAGGAATTGTGAAGCAAAAAAGGGTGAGCACAACTAGCCTAGTAAAAAATATCATGACTAAAGATAATTTACATCATCAATAGCCTTCATCAGTAATAAATCAGAGATTTAGAACATATGGTAGATGATAAAACTTTTCAACCATAGTTGCAGCGGAACGAGCAATTCATTAGAAGAGTCAAATAGACCATCAGGTCTATTATCTTCTCCATGTTAAAAGTCCACAAATAATGTTTTATCCTTGTAACATCAATCAACAATTCATGTTCACAATCATATGAATAACTCGTAATCATAATTGTGATTCTAAATTCCTCTTCGCACCCAGGACGGAGATAATTTTCATCACCCATCTTCACCTGAAACATCAAAAATCATGGTTATACCAAATCATAATTCATACTCATAATCATACTAATAAATTCATCTTTTCACTACGGCCAAAGATATTCATTAACAATTCATCTTTGCACTACAAGCCAAAGACATACAACTGTATTTTGAAGAGTCAAGTAGAGCATGATATCTACTCTTTTATGAATTAAAAGTGTATAATCAATATTTTATCACTGAGACTCAGCTTAATAAATAATCCACATCATTGAATCATCCCTGCACTACGGCCAAGGATATTCATGTAATCATCAATGGCTATGATTATACCGAATAATCCCTGGTTATAATCATACCAATAACTGTCCATCAATGCACTACGGGCCAATGAGGATTTTTATCACATCATCTATAACATTACAGGTTATGATTATACCGAATGATCCCTGGTCATAATCATACCAATAAATAGTTCATCTATGCAAATAAGCCAAAGATATTCATCAATCAATAGTTCATCCTAGCATGTAAGCCAAAGATATACAACTGTAAAACCAATAATCAACAGTCCAGCTTTGCACGTAAGCCAAAGATATACAACTGTGAAACCAATAATCAATAGTCCATCTTTGCACGTAAGCCAAAGATAACTTTCATCATAATATAAACATGAGGATGATGACAATGATATAAGCATTAATCAAACGAAATCAAGGATAAATATTAAATACTTTAAATTTATCCAGAGTTTAAAAATATCCAAATTGTCAACATGATACTATTTTGTGGAGTAAAATTCAAGAATAATATTCATGTACCAAAAATAATTTGGACAGAAAAGAAATATATTTTTTTCGGGTAAATAGTACCCCGTAAATAGTACTTCGGGAATAGTACCTCGTGAATAGAGTACCCCGACATGAAAAGTAACCCAAATACCCGAGTGAATAATATTTGGGTGAATAGTAATTTTGGGTGAATAGTAACTTCGTGAATAGTACTCAAATACGAAAAGTGCCCGAATAATTAGAAAGTGAATAATACTAGAGTGAATAAGTAAGGGTGAATAAGTAACCTTGAATATTAACTCGTAAAGAAAATACCAAAGAAAATGATATTCCATTTGGCGAGTACAAAAGAAATGATATCTCATACGAGTATAATAGAATATACTGAAATCGCAAATGGATTTTCACCCGCCATGCGGTAATCCACGTAGACAGATCATTTCCACAATTTAATAAAGAATGAATACGAATGATCATTCACCATGTATACGGTAATCCACATAGACAGGTTATTCCAATAGAATAATATAATTGGTTAAATAATAATATTATTTTTATATATAATATATATATATATATATATATATATATATTTATGCATGTGATTAAAAAAGATGGAGTAAACAAATTGCATTCGAATGCATAGCAGTATATCTTTGTGTTTTCCTAAGTGGGTTGGTGGATGCTTTGTAATCCTTGTTGGTGGCTTGATTGAATTAATGTCAGCATAATGGTATGAGATTTTCCATGTGGACCTCACCTATAAGGAAGATATGAGTGGTTAGTGTTTTGTTAGGCCATTTGTTGGTGAAAAAACGTTGCAGGCAAACTTGATTTCAAAGGGTGGCCCACCCACCCATATTGAAAATATGTTAGGTTTGAAAATTAGGCAGTGATGTTAGGCAAAAAAGTTAGGCAAATCTGCTTAACTTTTCTTTCCTTCCGTTGTTATAAATAGGGGGTAACCCCTCCTTCCTCAACACACCAATTCATAATCAGAAATTCTTATTCTAAAGTATTGTGAGTATTTTTCTTGAGTATAAGAATATTTTGAGCGTAGTTTTTCTGCAAGATTTTTCTCAAAATAATATCGATATTCCAGTCAAATCCAGTTTCTACCAAGGTAAAGGATATTATTTTATTTCAATACTCGTAAGAAATATTATTTTCTTTCATACTCCATAGTATGGAAGGGATATTATTTCATTTCATATTCTCTAAATTTGAACTTACTATGGTAAGTATTGCTTCTATAATTCCTGAAATGATTAGAAATTTCATTTCATCTAATATCATTTCATAGGAATATGGGTTCGAACTTTTATCAAATTTGGAACTTTTCATGATCGGGTATTGTTCACTTAGCATCGTTTCACGGGTATTGTTCACGATTCATCGTTTCAGTCTTTAATCGCTCACACAAAAGAAATTTTTTTTTCTTCTTCCAAGTTATCTGTTGTGACCCTTATTCCTGAAATTAAATCCATATTTTGATCTTCATTCTTGAATTTTACTCCACTATAATTTATTATGGAGTATTATTGATCTTGGATAAACTCATTATCTGAATACTTAATATTTGTCCTTCTGGTCTCATTTGGATTCGTTCTTTAAAATATTTTCATCATCCTCACCCTAAATGATGATATTATTGAATATCTTTGGCACGTAGTGCAAAAGATGAATGATTAATCGATGAATATCTTTGGCTCGTAGAAATACAAAGATGAGCAGTGTTGAGATGAACATGACCAATTTGGTGATATAAATGAATATCTTTGGCCTATATAGTGCAAAGATGAATATTTGATTAAAGATGTATATTGATTGATGTTCTGAGGGATAAAATATTGATGATGGACTTTTAAATCTTAGAAGATAGTAGAACTCATTCTCTACTTGACTCTTCTAATGGATTCTTGCTTTTTTCTTTGCGATTGTTGATCTAAAACTTGTTATCTATTATATTTTATCATATTTTTCTCCGTTGAAGACTAATGATAATTTTTTTGTATATTATCTTAGTCATAATATTCTTTTTCTTGGGCTAGTTCAAATTTCACCCTTTTCCTTTTTGTTCCATTGTTCTTCCTCGGGAGGAGAGAATTTAGCGAGAACAAATGGGTATAGAGTGATGATTCAAGATAGTTATTTAGCAGTCCTCACTATTTTTGTAAAATAGTGTATCAATAATTGTAATGAGGACTCCTTTTGAGTTTGTATACTCTCTAGTATACAATATTTGTATTCAAACTCACAGTATATGTGTTGTCGTATTTTGCATGGTAATTATATTACTGAAGTTGTATTTGTTTCTGTACCATGTATTTGGCGACTCAGAATGGGTGATGTATACCTATTTTGGGGGCGTCACAGTTTCATACCTACGAATTGGATACCTATTCGAACTTAAACAGTGCCTAATCCATTTATTTTAATTTTATTATCTTTTTATGTGTTTGTGCTTGTTATGTGTACATGTTTTAGTATGTGTTAGCTAAGGCATGATGGCGACAATATGGCGAGAAAGTGCAGCAAAGTAGCAAAAAATAGTAAAGAAGCGAGACGGTAACCGGCAAAAGGAAACCTTTTATATAGTAAATACCATTTGGGATGGGTACACTGGTAGAAACTAAGTACCCCACCGAGGCGGGGGTTCCCAAGCTTAAATACCCCGTTGGGGCTGGGGTACGCAGCCAGAAAAGAAGAGTTTTTGATGCACTTTTACTACTGCCATGGCGTGGACTGATGGACTTTGGATTCAATTGGGACTGAACTGAGGACATATCTAGCGGCAATTATAGAGACTTAAGAAAGGGGAATTCATAAATTCATGATATAACGAATCAAGAACAACTTTTAAGCCCTAATTTGTGAAGATTTTGGAGGAACGTAGCTAAGGAGCAAGGAACACAAAGATTGTAGAATTGAGTGAAGAGAAGGGTGGTTCTATTACTATTCTTGTTCTTTAATTTCAGTTTATGTAATGTGGATGTTGTTTTCTTTAATCTATTCAGTGTTTAATTCATTAGTTATGAACTAATTCATCTTATTAAGCTTATAATGGATCTTTAAGTGAAACAATGATTATCATGCTTTGATTTTAGTTCAATAAAGCTATTTTTCAGTTCATCTATTATGATTTGTGCATAATTTATGAATTGCTTGATCACCAATTCCATGTGGACTTGTATGGATTCGAGAGATGAGATATGAGTTTAGACTTAGTCGTAATATCATGTGTTTGTGATTTCTGCGTTTTGATGGAATTCATGATGTATGTTTAGGATAGAGATATAC
This sequence comes from Panax quinquefolius, assembly GCA_020205615.1. Classification (NCBI taxonomy): domain Eukaryota; kingdom Viridiplantae; phylum Streptophyta; class Magnoliopsida; order Apiales; family Araliaceae; genus Panax; species Panax quinquefolius. Next base: position 60,050,110 of record CM035151.1, read on the forward strand.
TTATGCATCGCATGTAATCGCATAAGAACTTGGAATTTAAACCTTCTTTAATTGTAATTTGCATAGAGATATAGTGAATTAGTTAATTAGGGTGTTTGACTTAATTCTATCATTTGTGAATTTAAGTTGATATGGTTTTAGTGCATCGAGAGATGGCTAATTCTACTTTTGTGTTCTTGATTAATGAACTGAAATAATTAATTGGATTGAAAAGAAGTGTGATAATCTGAGTGAAGCATAAAGTGAAGTTGTAGGCTTAATTCTCCATTATCTAAGTAAAATTTTTGGTAGTTAGTTGAGTTGGTTTCATTTGATTTTTGTTTATTAGTTTTTCATTATTTTCAATCATTAATTCGGTTAGTTTAATAAAATTGAAATACTACAAAGCTGGTAATTGTTAGGTTAAAATTAATTTCTGTCTCTGTGGAAACGATACTCAATTTATCATTATATTACTTGTTGAACACGTATACTTGAGTGCTGTGCGTAATTAGATATCACCCAGCATTTGGTCTGAATGGTAGTAGGGGCCACCTTCACCTTCTTCTGAGGTGACTTTTCAACAGTTGAGGCCAAAGCCTCAGGCAAGCTTGAAGATGTAGAGCCCCTTGAGGTTTCTTTTTCTACCTCTGACAGCTTCCTTTTCGATTTCGCCTTGGCAGGCTTCTGCACTTCATTGAGGGTCTTCTCATTCCCCCTAGACTACTAGGATCTTAGAATTTCAACTGGATTTCTCTTACAGTTCTCAAACAGCTTCTTGGATATCTTCTTATTGATATTCAAAATATCTCCCTCCTTTTCATCGATATGTGTCTTAAGCTTCTTCTTCAGCAGAATACTGATTAATCTTCCATATCTTTGGAAGAGGTTTTCCTTCAGCCTTCCTCTTCTAAACGTCTTTCAACCATTTAGAGATCCATCTAGTTAGTACTGCTCCGAATTTAATTTTCTTCTCCATGGTTATGGCTGACATAACCTTTAGTTGAAGCTCACTGACAGAGTCATGAGTAGAGTCTTTACAGAGAATGCACTTTCCCACAATATCAACCAAAAATTCAAAGTCTTGGGGGAACTTCTTCTTCATGAACCCCTTAAGCTCTAGGTTCTTCTTATACCCTAGAAATTTCAGCTTGTATTTCACATCAACATTTCAAGGTTTAGGGCCCTTCATTTTCAAACCCTAAAAGGCGGTTGATCTCTTCAACTTCAAATGTAAGAGTAATATCTCTCACTTTGGTGGAAATGGCTCCATTAGAACTAGAACCATTGACATGGAACTCTTCTACTCTCTTTGTGAAAATCTTTGTGTCAATGCTCAGAGATTCGAAGAATCCTGCCTTCTTCACAAGGTTCAATACTGTCTTTAAATGGCTTCACCGCCTTCGAATTCTTTGAAGCAAAGTCGATTTCCTGAGATAACTTCATGACAAATCGACATCTTTTAGATCCCCAGCCTTTTTAGGTTCTTTTACGGGATAATCGTTCTTAGGGTAATAAAACTTGCTAGTCTTGGTGCTTCTTAAGAGATAAACTAGGGTTTAAAGAGAGACAATTGACTTTTAAAAGTCAATTTGAGTCATTTTAAATTAAAAATTAGTAAGATTCTTTTTTAAAAAATTTAAATAACTAAATCTAATAATTAGTAGTACTTTTTAGATATTTTACAATATTCATCATTGTATTAACTAAAATTAAAAGAATCATATCAAATATGAGTTTGAAAATTTCTTACTTTGACTTCAAAAACTCATTAATGATTTATATTTTGAAACATAGTGAGTATTTTCTTACAAATATAATTACTAATGAAAACTTAATTAAATTTAAAAATTCTACAATGGTAAATCATCTATTCATAAAACTAAAATAATGGAATATTCGTCTAATTTAATGATTCATCTATTTATGTAATAATGAAACCTTATTTAAACTCAAATAATTATATTTTTGTATTTTATAATAATAAAATAATTACATAATTAAATATTATTGATAGTAAGAATATTAATCGTAATAGAACATTAACTAAATAAAAAATGTATAAAAATAGGAGGTGATGGAAAGAAGATAATTATGATAGTACGAGTATGGATGAATTTTTTAAAAGTCGAATGAAGAATGAAAAATGGTCGAGTTAATCTTTTTCCTAGCAAATAAAATCTTTATATGATTTTAGTCATATAGTAAATTCTTTTCTTAAAATTTTGTTTTGAATGCCTGAAAAAAAATTATTTTTGTGATTTTATATAGACTTGTTGTAGTGGCAAATGCGTTACACATAAAGATATAATAGGAGTTTTGTCAAAAGTTGGAAATAGAATAAAAAATAAAAATAATTCAGAAGGACAATATTGTAATCAAACCAAATTTATAGGGGTAAAAGGGAAAAGAAAATTTGTAACACAACATCTAGAGAACAATTTTTTTTATTGCTCTCCTTTAATAAAATAAATATCTATCTATATTATAAAGCCTCCAGAGGTTTGGTAATTTTGTGTTATGTCTGATTTTATGCCCTACATTTTAGATATATTACTATTTTATTCTTTTTAATTTAAATATTTTATCTTTTTATGCAATCCTCTAAATTAGTAAAATTCTAATTTTATTCCACATAATTTACACACGCAATATATGTGTCATTGGATACTAGTATAAATAGAAGTCGAAATATATTTTTAGTTTTGGTAGGGAAAAAGTATAAAAAGAGGAGAGAGAGAGAGAGTAACCCTTATATACGTTGGGTTTTTAAGGAGATTGAGCAAAAGGGTTTTAATATTGATAATTTGGTATGATAAACAAAACAAATAAAAATAAAAGAAGAAGTAGTAGAAGAAGAAAAGGAATGGATCAAAATTGAGCTTTTGGGGTGGGGTTGCTTCAAAGCCTTGAACCCTTTTCGTTTTGATGCCTTTTCCTGTTTTCCAAATCTATTCCCAACTGTTTTCTTACTTTCGGTCTCTTTTTAATTCTATTTTTTGAAGGAATCAAGTTAATTTGGCTGAGTGATTCAAATAACTGAACAACTTAATTCAAAACATGATAAAAGAGTACTTTTGAATAAAGAATTTTAGAGAATTTAAAAGTTCATTTACATTGAAACATAAAAATTATCAAAATAACACTTAAAAAAATCATTTAATACTATCTGACATTCCATAAAAATCCGTGTATTCAATAATTTTATTAAAAATGTTTTTCAGCTCTTTTCTAGGAGGATTAACAACAGTTTCCTTAATCAACTCTCTATCCCCAATTTTGAAGAATACATCAACAAATTATTACCCAACAATTTTCTTATCTTTATTTGACTCTCTATTTTAATCCCTATATAAGATTTTACTCCCCCAGTGTGGGGGAGTAAAAAGACCGTTCTCTATATATACAAAATGACGTTTCAGACCTTCATTTGAGTGAACAACTCATCAATCATACATATCTTAATATTTTTTAATTACTTCCTTTTCAAATTATAAACTTAATATTGACTTGTTTTTTAAAAATTAATTTCAAACGTATTCAAATTTAAAATTGCTATAAATTTATTTAATTTATGTTAATATAATTATAAATATTATAAAAGTACTATTAATTATAAAATTTATTATTTTCAAAATTTATGAATCATATTAAATTTAAATTTAAAAATATCACAAATTAATTTTTAAAAGTTAATATTGATCTTATGTACATTTCAGAACTACAATCCATTCAATACTCACTCCATAAATTATTTAAAATTTAAGATAAAATAAAAATTATTTTACAATGGAATATAATTGATAAATTATATTATCTCTTTTATAAATTATAAGATTATTATTAATTTGATGTTTTGACTGTTGGAACTTTTAACTTTTAACTTTTAAACTTCATTATTTAAGGAATCAATATAAGGAATCTGTTGGGTACATAGTGAAAAAATTGAATCTCTATTTTGCATAATGATCCAATAACACTGTAGAGTAGAGATAAAGATAAAAAAAACTCTTCTGAGAATGCTCTAAGAGAGTAAATTAAATAAAAATCAATGGAAATATAATTTTTCTATTTATCAATAACTACTTAACAATTCAATTAAATATTTAAGGGAATCAGACAATTGAGAATTTAATCAATGCTTCACTTTAGAGAACTTTAATTTTGAAGTGTTGTAAAAATTGAGTTTTCTTGTAATTAATGTTGAAACTCAAAAGTTTATCCACTAAACAATAAAGAGCAAAATACCGGGGATTGCCCGCGGGAGAAAAAATGTTGTATTTAAAAGTTAGGGGAATACTATTTCACATGTATTTTTGATATAGAAATTGATATTTTTACGTGATTTTTTAATATTTTCACATGAAAAATGTTACTATAGATGTATAGGAACGGTAAAAATCGTCGTTATATCTTATAGCGAAGATTTTCATGTGAAAATATCAAAAAATCATGTGGAAATATCTGTTTTCGATTGATGTTTTCACATGATTCCTTCTCACATGAAGGTGAGACCCACTGTATGCTCACGAGAAAAAAAATCATGTGAAAATATTAAAAATACATGTGAAAATATCAGTTCCCAAAAATTAGTGTTCAAAACAAACAGTTTTGTCACTAACAAATGAATTGAAAAATTAAAATAAAAACAACTTACAATTGTATTGTTGAAACTTTAAGGTTTAATTGTCTTGCACAAAAGTAACTAACACTTGGTTGATTAAAAAGTGAAGAAACAATGACGTTGAATATTAAGAGATTATTCACCACATTTACAACTTAAGTAATCTGGCGAATCAAACGATATTACTTCCTACTCCTACGATAGACGACAAATTAGGTTTGTGCTATGAGTTTGTTTGTGTATTAGTTCGTTCTGTTTTGTTCCAAGCAAAGGTTTCAAAGTTCTCTTCTACATTTATAACATATTCTTGTGAAGGAAAAATTGATCTAGTTGTTCCAGATAAATATTTGTTAAATTGTGTTTATTTAAAGTTAAAACTAATAGAAATATGAGATTTGTATATTATTTCTTGTATCATTTACAAAGAGAGGTGTCCTATATATATATATATATATATATATATATATATATATATATATAGGATCACCACCTATACTAGAATAAAGTGTTATATAATCACTAAAGCTAGTATCAAGTGATTTACAAAATCACCAAGGCTAAAATCAAGGGATTACATAATCAAAGAGTCCCAAGAGATAATTATGGTAATTCAAAAATAATATCCTAACTACTTGATAAATAAAAAACTAGCCTAAATAACAATATTATGTTATTTCTCTAATACACCCCTGCAAGAGAAACGTAGGTAACCGAAGGTTGAGCTTGAAAGAGCATCTGCGTAAATGTAGAAGTAACAAAATAACAAAATCTTCAATAGTAGACAGCACGAGCAATCTCAACGCCACATTAAAAAAGAGCATAGCATACATTGCTATAAAAGCAAGCCATAAATAGGGAGCTTTTGATTGTACGCACATTGGCAGCAAATAAGAACCTTGCAATCCGTCTTCTACATCTCTTGAATATAATACTCCGTAAGCATGTTTACCAATGTTGTTCAAGTCATCATGAATAAGAAAGGATTCTGGACTTAAACGAATAGTGTCGGGCTCCATATGGAATGAAGATGATGGAAAGATTAAAAATGAATTAGCAAGGACATTTGAATGAGAATGAGAACTACCACGTAGACACGAGTAAAAAGAGTCTAATAATTGGGATTTGAGAAGAGTGCAACTTTTTGGCACTGCTAAGCAAGAAATCTCATTACAAGAAGTATTTGGTGGACTTGTTGTAACATGTATAATGCTAGATGATGTCATGTCCACAAAAGAAGAAAGAAGATCTGAATTTGGATTACCAGAATGGTGGACTTTTGAGGTCTCAACAACAGCTATGGGCCCAGTAGAACTTAAAATTTTAGAGGAAGAAATACCAATGTCGGTGGTTTCCAATACTTGATCAACATCCAAAGTGTTAGATATATCAATATCAACAATAGAAGAGAGTTCCTCAGGATGTGTAACCACAGACACGTGAATATCATTAGGCGTAATTTGTAGTGTACCAATAGATGGGTTTGAAGTCAGTTGTTGTAACAATTTTTCATGTTCGAATAAAAGAGTGGACAAATCATTAAATGAAGGATTCATCAAATAATAATAACACATGAACTCTTTTAAAAAGAGTATCATCAAGACCTTCAACTAAAAAATCAGTAAACTCTGACAGACAAAGAGAACCGTTGCGCTTTCAAATGTATAAAGAAGTGATGTCGCTTCGGCAAGATAACTTTTGACAAACTGAGTATGTGAGATCCCGGAATTATGAAATGAAAGTATTCAATTTTCTTATAATTATTATTTTATTTAGTAAATGGTTAAATCGAGAAAGAGTTAAAGTTAAGGGTGATATGTGAAAATTTTACAAAGTATGCAAGTTGTTATAAAATATTCGTTTGGTCGGGAAATATTCGTACGACGGCACAATCATTGATGGACCCCACAATGGAAGTATTGTCGTAGTAAAAAAATGACATAATTATCTTTTTATAAAAATAACGGCGAAAGTGTTATCGTTAAAACTGTTGAACTACCCGGTAGTAAAAAAAGTACAAGATGTCTGGCGTGGTTGCATAGTAGCACACAATATTGATTATTGATGCTTACGTAAGAAGTCACTCAGTTATACTCAATTATTGCTACAGTAATTGCGGCATCATATCTCTCATATTATTGATTCAATTATTGTCACAATATCATCTGTATAATATGTTATATTATTAAATCAATAATTGAGACGACAAAGTTATTCATATTATTATTTTTAATATTGACAATGTCTAGAAGTTCTGTCAAGTAGAGGTTAGATAATCTAATTACACGTCAATAAGGAGAAATCCTTATCGGAAAGCCCCCTCTTTCTTGGGAATGACCTGGTTGGAGAAATCCTTATCGGAAAGCCCCCTCTTTCTTGGGAACGACCTGGTTGTTAAATATTATGAATTATAATATTAATAATGAATAAGTTCGTGTTGATTAAAGATGAAACTGATAGTTCCATTGTGTGGGAATTATTAGTGTTAATGGAAATCAACATTTATTTCGATAATAATTAATGTCTGAAGGTTATATTGACCAATCGGGTAATTAACCGGATAAATGAGCAATTAATTGCTATTAATTCACATGCTTATAACTATTTATTTACATGTGTGTACTATTGATTCACATTCTTGTACTATTAGGGGAGTTGGTGCAAGATTGATAATACTTGCATGACTAAGTTAAAAATAGAGGTATAGATGGAGGTACTATACTGTAATTCGTATTTTCACATGATTATAACTATTGATTCACATGATTTACTATTAGGGGAGGTGGTGCAAGTTTGATAATACTTGCAGGACTAAATTAAAAATGAAGAAAAAGAGGAAGGTATTATACTGTAATATTTCGAGCCCCAAAACGTGTAATTATCGAGACTACATTTTTCTATAAATAGAAGCTCATTCTCATTTCTCACCAATTCACTAAAGCTATAGAGCAATTATTATAGAGAGAAATTATAAATAGAGAGAAATTATAAATAGAGAGAAGAAGATAAGTCTGCTACCTCACTATTCCAGTATCCAGTTTCTTCTGAGGTAAGGGGTATTATTCTTTCGTATTCATGAAGAGAGTTATTTTCTTTCAATACTCGTAAGGGTTGTTATTATATTCTTTATTATTATGTTGGAATAACCTGTCTATGCGAAGTACCGCATACATGGTGAAATTCTTCTGTTATTCCATTCTTTATTATTCTGTTGGAATAACCTGTATGTGCGGTCTATCGCATGCCTGGTGAATTTTGTTGTTATTTCATTCTTTATTATTCTGTTGGAAATATCACATGCATGCGGATTATGCATGACTGGTTACATTCTTTATTATTCGTTGGAATATCACGTCATGCATGCGAAGATTACGCATTGACACGGTTCTATTCTTTATTATTACGTTAGAATAACATGCATCATGCGGATTACGCACGCCTGGTGAATTCTTCTGTTATTCCATTCAATATTATAATAACATTTTGAATGAATATTCTATCGGAGAAATAATGAGCCAAACTTTCAACAAATAATTCATACTAAAATTCCTTCATTTATAACCACATAAATAAATAAATCCCTCATTTATATCCACATCAAATAAATATTTTCTTATCATATAAATTAATAATTAATTATTCACAAATAATATTACAAAATCACAATTATGACAACCAGGCCGTTCCCAGGAAAGAGGGGGCTTTCCAATAAGGATTTCTCTCCTTCTGGGCGCCGCAATTAGGTGACCAAACCTCTCCTCGATGTAACTTTCTAGACATTGCCAATAATGTTATCTAATAATATTATTCAAATAATATGAATTATTGATCCGATAATGGGAAATCATCAGACGGTGACAATTATTGAAATAACAATAATATAAAATATCAACGCAAACAATTATTAAATCAATAAAATAAAATATTGAACAAGTAATAATCGTAACAATTATTGAGTAGTGGCCTTTACGTAAGAATCAATAATTCAACAATCATGCAATACCGTGTCTTCTTATCAGGTAACCACGCCAGACATCGTATTTTAACCACCAGGTAAACCAACAGTGTTAACGGTAACAATTACGCCGTTTATTTATAAAAACCCAAACTTGTCATTTTCTTCATCAGACAGTTATTCTGTTATGGGGCCCACAAATGACTGCGCCGTCATACGGATATTCCCAACGAAAAGAATATTCCAAGACCAAACGAATATTCCCCGACAACAATGATTATTTTATAACCACTTGCTTATTTTACAAAATTTTGCACATTTCACCCATAACCAAAGTATTATATCAAATTAATACCTTATTATTTCAAGATAATAAAAGAAAATTCAATATTTTTTATAATAAGTTGGGGTCTTACAACCTCCCCTCCTTATAAAATTTCGTCCTCGAAATTGACGTACGTACCTGGTGTTTTGAAAAGGTGAGGGTACCTCGCTTTCATTTCCGATTCCAACTCCCAGGTCATTTCTTCAATAACATGGTTTCTCCACAAAACCTTAACTTGTGGTATAACCTTCGTGCGTAGGACATGCTCTTTCCTATCCAAGATCTTAACAGGTACCTCCTCGTACGTTAAATCTTCGGCTATCTCGTCTGGTTCTAACGCAATAATGTGGTTCGGGTCTTTAACATATTTATGAAGCATAGATATGTGAAAAATATTATGAACACGAGACATACTTGGAGGTAATGCGAGTCTATAGGCCACATTTCCTATTCGGTCAAGAATCTCAAATGGACCAATAAATCATGGATTGAGCTTTTCTCTCTTCCCAAATCTTGTAACTCCCTTCCATGGAGCAATACATAACAGTACATGATCTCCAATATTAAATTCCACGTCCTTTCGATGAAGATTAGCATAACTCTTTTGTCGATCCTGTGCCATTTGTATACATTGTCGAATCATTTGGATCTTCTCTGTAGTCATTCGTACCAACTCTGGTCCCAACAATGTTGCTTCTCCCACCTCATCCCAGCATACTGGAGAATGACACTTTCGTCCATACAACGCCTCGAATGGAGCCATGCCTATACTTGCTTGATAACTGTTGTTGTAGGAGAATTCCACCAGTGGTAGGTACTTATCCCAACTCCCTTTGAAATCTAGGACACAGAGTCTTAATAGATCTTCAAGAGTTTGAATAGTCCTCTCTGATTGTCCATCCGTTTGAGGATGGTATGCCGAACTGAATCGTAAATCCGTGCCCATAGCTTTTTGCAAGTTAACCCAAAATCTTGAAGTGAATCTTGGGTCACGATCTGAAACTATGGATACCGGCATGCCATGCAATCTCATAATCTCATTCACGTACATACGAGCAAGGCGTTCAAGGGAATAAGTCTCACGTATCGGTAAGAAATGAGAAGACTTGGTTAATATATCAACAATAACCCAAATCACATCTATACCTTGAGAAACTTGGGAAGACCTGTAACGAAATCCATGGTAATGTGTTCCCACTTCCATTTCGGAATCTCAAGTGGTTGGAATGGACCTTTTGGCACTTGATGTTCCGTCTTTACACGTTGACAGGTTAAACACCTCGAGATAAACTCCGCGATCTCTCTTTTCATATTGTTCCACCAAAATGTGTGTCGAATATCATGATACATTTTGGTACTCCCAAGATGGATTGCAAATGGGGTGTTGTGTGCCTCCATCATGATTCTATGCTTCAAGTCAGAATCTTTAGGAACCCAAAGTCTAGAGTTGACTCGAAGTATTCCTTCTTCATCGATTCTTGCTTTTGGAATAACACCTTCTTGCACTTTCTTCTTCATACGCATTAGCCCCAGGTCCGTAGCTTGAGCAGCTTTAACTTTATCGATTAAAGTTGGTTCTACTCGTATATTCGCCATCATCACGTGGGTCCCTGGAGTCTTTAACTCAATCTCCATCCTTTGTAAATCGTACAAAATGGGTCTTTGTGTTAACAACATCGCACTTGTACCCGCATACGATCTTCTACTCAATGCGTCAGCTACTACGTTTGCTTTTCCAGGATGGTATTGAATGGTATGATCGTAATCTTTCAATAGCTCGAGCCAACGTTGTTGCCACATGTTGAGTTCCTTTTGGGTGAAGAAGTATTTGAGGCTTTTATGATCCGTATAGATCTCCACTTTCTCCCCATACAGGTAGTGTCTCAAGATTTTCAACGCGAAAACGACTGTTGCCAACTCTAGATCATGAGTAGGATAATTCCTCTCATATTCTTTGAGTTGTCGTGAGGCATAGGCTATGACTTTCCCATGTTGAATGAGAACACATCCTAACCCTTTGCCTGAAGCATCGCTGTATATAAAAAATCCATCCGATCCAGATGGTATTGCGAGAATAGGTGCCGAAATGAGTCTCCTCTTGAACTCTTGGAAACTCTTCTCGCATTCCTCGCTCCATACAAATTTTGTATCCTTCCGAGTCAACTGAGTTAACGGAGTAGCGATTCGAGAAAATCCTTCCACGAATCTCCGATAATAACCAGCTAAGCCCAGAAAGCTACGCACTTCGGTCACCGACTTCGGTTGCTCCTAACTTTGTATTGCTTCAATCTTCGCCGGGTCAACAGATACTCCATGTTTTGACACCACGTGCCCAAGGAATGCTACTTTCTTAAGCCAGAACTCGCATTTCTTCAGCTTGGCATATAGCTTGTTTTCACGAAGCCTTTCAAGTATCAACTTCAAATAGTGCTCATGATCTTCACGGCTTTTGGAATAGATGAGGATGTCATCAATAAAGACAACAACGAACTGATCCAAATATTCTTTGAATACACGGTTCATCATATCCATGAAAGCAAAGTTAGGAGCATTAGTCAATCCAAAAGACATGACTAAGAATTCATAATTCGATCATCGAGTTTCAAGGCGTCTTTGGAATATCCTCGATTTTAATCTTCAATTGATGATATCCGAACGAAGGTCGATCTTTGAAAAGAATTGTGCTCCTTACAATCGGGTCAAACAGTCATCAATGCGAGGTAACGGATACCTATTCTTGATGGTGACATGGTTCAATTTCTAGTAGTCAATAATAAAGTCACATACCCCGTCTTTCTTCTTTACGAATAAAACAGGAGCACCCCAAGGAGATGTACTTGGACGAATGAAACCGATGTCTAACAATTCCTGCAGTTGGACTTTTATCTTCTGAAGTTCAATAGGAGCCATTCGATATAGGGTTTTAGAAATGGGTTTTGTACCCGGTTCAAGGTCAATAAAGAATTCAACATCACGTTCTGGGGTAGACCGGGAAGTTCTTCAGGAAATACATCAGGAAATTAACTAACAACAGAAATTTTATTCAAATCTGACGTGTTTTTGTTCAAGTTTGTGACATGGGCTAAGAAAGCTTGACATCCGTTTTTCAATAAACGAATAGCTTTATGGCTTGATATGACAGTGACTGATTTTAGTGGTTTAGTAGTTTGAATTCATATGACAGGTTGGTTAGGAATATGAAAACTAACAACCTTACGAAAACAATCAATTTTAGCATGATGAGTGGTTAACCAATCAATTCCTAAAATCACATAAAAAGCAAGTATCTTTAAAGAGATAAGATCAACAGGTAATGTGATAGTGCCAACTTGGATCATGCAAGATTTATAAACTGTAGATGTAACGAAGTTTTCACCTAACGGAGTCTCCACTGATAAATCAAAGTCTAATTTCTCCAGAGACAAGTTTAAAGCGTTGAGCACAAGCGGGAGAGATAAATGAATGGGTAGAACCCAGATATCTAGTAAGGTATAAACTTCGCAAGAGTTCAAGATTAGCTTACCCGTGATCACCTCGTTCTCGTTCCTCACTTTTTGGCGATCACGACAACGCTTTCTTCCAGAACCGCTGATTTTGACTTATCCGGGACAGCCTTTGGAGTCACCATCCCTATTGAACTTGGTTTCACAACTAGACAATCTCTAGCTATATGACCTTCCTTTACACAGCTTATAACACACCTTGGATTGTTGTGGGCGGTTTTTCAATGATGTGTCCCTCTTTCCCATTTGTAACAAACGACCGGTGCTCGTTCTCCTCCCTAAAGCAGTTGATGTGTGTGTGCCGACGTCTTCACGTTATCATTGTTGTACCTTCTCTTTTGAAATCTCCTCCCGACTCGCGCTCTTTCTATTATCACGCCACGATTACCACCAGAGTGGTTACCGCTTTTGTCCGAATGTTTTCCTCCGCTTGTTTTTTCTTTGCTCGATGGCTACCGCCATTTGCATTATGACTCGTTGTGGTCCCTTGGTTGCACATACTCATTATCTCGCTCTAATTATTGAGCCCTGTTTACAACATCTGAATATAAAGAAAATTTATGAGAGATAAGATATTGCCGAATCTTGGGCTTTAGACCTCTCAGAAACATCCTCGTCATTCGTTCCTCATTCTCGACCAAATGAGGTGCAAACCTAGATAACTCTACAAACTTCGCCTCGTACTGGGACACCGTCATATTATTTTGTTCTAGTCTGATAAACTCCACCTCCTTCATATGACGAATACTTTCAGGAAAGTACTTGTCATTGAATAGTTTCTGAAACGTTTCCCAAGACATGTTGAGTGCGGTGGTTGAGTACGCTTCATGAGACTCCCACCAATGAGTTCGCCTCACCGCGGAACATAAAGGTGGCGAATGGAACCTTCTGTTCCTCCGTGCATCCCAAGACATCGAATATCTTGGTAATTTGTTTGACCCACGTTTCCACCATGATCGGATCCGGCTTTCCCTTAAATTCTGGTGGTCCCAACTCTTTGAACTGCTTGGTTGTGACAAACCGCGCATTGCTAGCATTTCCACCCGTATTTTGTGCACGAGTCTCCCTCATCTGATTTTGCATGAACTGCAAAAAGCTCCTAAACATTCCATCATTCATCGTTTGCTCGGTAGTGTTATTTATAAGAGGAATATTGTCTTCCTGTTGTACGTTCTCCTAGTTTATGACTAAAGGTTGTTCCACAGTCTCATACACTCCATTATTAACGTTCTCAGCAGCCATTCTTAAATACTGCCATAAAACAAGGGTTAATTAAACAAATTAACATATCACATTATATCCATATATTATGACCAACCAACAAATAAGCTTAGGTAGGACATACTAGCGAAAGATTTACTCATCTCTCCCTCCTAGTTCTATTCCCGATCTCCGCCTTGAGACCATATCCCTAAGCTCGATATTAATTGTGACGCCCTAAAATAGGTATACATCACCTATTTTGAGTCGCCAAATACATGGTATGTAAACAAATACAACTTCAAGAATATAATTTCGTGCAAAATACGAATAAACACATATACTATGAGTTTGAATACAAATATTGTATCTTTGGAGAGTATACAAACTCAAAAGGAGTCCTCATTACAATTATTGATACACTATTTTACAAAAATAGTGAGGACGCTAAACAACTATCTTGAATCATCACTCCATACCTTGGCTAGTTCTCGCTAAATTCTCTCCTCCCGAGAAGAACAATGGAACAAAAGGAAAAAAGGGTGAGCTCAACTAGTCAAGAAGAAGAATATTATGACTAAGATAATATACAACAAATTATCATTAGTCTTCAATAGAGAAAATCGATAAAATATAATAGACAACAAGTTTTAGATCAACAATCGCAATGGAAACAAAGACAATCCATTAGAAGAGTCAAGTAGAGAATGAGTTCTACTATCTTCTAAGATTTAAAAGTCCATCATCAATATTTTTTCCTCGTAACATCAATCAATATACATCTTTAATCAAATATTCATCTTTGCACTACATGTGCCAAAGATATTCATTCAGTATCACCGGTTGGTCATGTTCATCTCAACACTGCTCATCTTTGTAGACTACGGCCAAAGATATTCATCGATTAATCATTCATCTTTGCACCATGTGCCAAAGATATTCAAGAATATCATCATTTAGGACCGAGGATGATGAAAAATATTTTAAAGAACGAATCCAGTGAGACCGAAGGACAAATATTAAGGATTCGTATAACAGTTTATCCAAGATCAATAATACTCCATAATAAATTATAGTGGAGTAAAATTCAAGAATGAAGATTAAAACATGGATTTAATTTCAAGAATAAGGTTCACAACAGATAACTTGGAAGAAGAAAAAAAATAATTTTTTTTTTTTGTGAAACGACCAGAACAAGAACTCGTGAATAAAGAACAAGAATCATGAATGAAAGACTTCGTGAAACAATACCAAGTCATGAAAAGTTCCAAATTTGATAAAAAGTTCAGACCAATATTCCTATGAAATGATATTAGATGAAACAAAATTTCTAATCATTTCAGGAATTATAGAAGCTATACTTACCATAGTAAGTTCAAATTCAGAGAATATGAAATGAAATAATATCCCTTCCATACTATGGAGTATGAAAGAAAATAATATTTCTTACGAGTATTGAAATAAAATAATATCCTTTACCTTGGTAGAAACTGGATTTGACTGGAATATCAGATATTATTCTGAGAAAATCTTGCAGAAAAACTACGCTCAAAATATTCTTATACTCAAGAAAAATACTCACAATACTTTAGAATAAGAATTTCTGATTATGAATTGGTGTGTTGAGAGGAGGGGTTACCCCCTATTTATAACAACGGAAGATTTGCCTAACTTTTCTGCCTAACATCTCTACCTAATTTTCAAACCTAACATATTTTCCATATGGGTGGGGGGGGGGGGGGGGCACCCTTTGAAATCAAGTTTGCCTGCAACGTTTTTTCACCAACAAATGGCCTAACAAAACACTAACCACTCATATCTTCCTTATTGGTGAGGTCCACATGGAAAATCTCATACCATTATGCTGACATTAATTCAATCAAGCCACCAACAAGGAATACAAAGCATCCACCAACCCACTTAGGAAAACACAAAGATATACTGCTATACATTCGAATGCAATTTGTTTACTCCATCTTTTTTAATCACATGCATATATATATATATATATATATATATATATATATATATAAATAATATTATTATTTAACCAATTATAAAATATTATAATAATATTTTGAATGAATATTCTATCGGAGAAATAATTGTCAAACTTTTAACAAATAATTCATACTAAAATTCCTTCATTTATAACCACATAAATAAATAAATCCCTCATTTATATCCACATCAAATAAATTATTTTCTTATCATATAAATCAATAATTAATTATTCACAAATATTATTACAAAATCACAATTATGACAACCAGACCGTTCCCAGGAAAGAGGGGGCTTTCCAATAAGGATTTCTTCTTACTGGCGCGCAATTAGGTGACCAAACCTCTCCTTGACAGAACTTTCTGGACATTGCCAATAATGTTATCTAATAATATTATTCAAATAATATGAATTATTGATCTGATAATGGGAAATACTATGCAGTGACAATTATTGAAATAACAATAATATAAAATATCAACGCAACAATTATTGAATCAATAAAAATAAAATATTGAACAGTAATTACTGTAACAATTATTGAGTAGTGCCTTCTTACGTAAGAATCAATAATTCAACAATACTATGTAATATCGTGTGCTCTCTTCGTGCAACCACGCCAGACATCGTATTTTAACCACCGTGTAAACCAACAAATGTTAATCTGTAATAATTATCGCTTATTTATTTATAAAAACTCAAACTTGTCGTTTTCTTTATCCGACAGTTATTCTGTTATGGGGCCCACAAATGACTGCGCCGTCGTACGGATATTCCCGACAAAAAGAATATTCCACGACCACACGAATATTCCCTGACAACAATGATTATTTTATAACCACTTGCTTATTTTGTAAAATTTTGCACATTTTACCCATAACCAAAGTATTATATCAAATTAATGCCTTATTATTTCAAGATAATAAATAGAGAAAATTCAATATTATTTATAATAAGTTGGGGTCTTACAGAAACCCACTCATCACCAAACAACATGGTCCGTCAAAGAAGAATAAGGAAAACAAGCAGAAAAATTTTAATGACTCTCAAGACGAATCAAATGTTATTGAGAAGAGGAATTCAAGTAAAGAAAGGTAGATGACTCTCTCTCTCTCTCTCTCTCTCTCTCTCTCATTCTCAGCTAGCTTGCCAAAGCAAAGGGTTAAAAGAGTAAATGTTTAAGGAAGACTATTGTACCTCCCAAATCCACTCATGAGCAAGATGAATAGTTCTGTGAAGACTTAGACATAAGACACACTGAGACTGCTGCAAAAGAAGGCCTAACCATTGTTGAATGGGATAGACAATAGCTTAGGAAAGTAAAAGTTGCTACGATGGCCAAGTCCGACAAGATCATTTCAGTTGAAGATCCAATATCTGTCGAGCCGATCATAGAGTCTTCAAGCTCTCCGATTGTAGAGCATGAAGTAGCAATTAAAGTGATGGTTGGGACAGCTTCTGAGCTTGAGCCTAAAAATGAAGAATTGATTGCTAGGAAGGTTTCTAAATGTAATACCCGTAAATTTTATAAATAATATTAATAGTGGAAATAAAATGTTTGAATATTTATTTGAATATAAATATATATTATGTGACATGAAATGTGATAAATTAATTCAAATTGAATTAAATCAGGTATGTGATGAGTAAGTAATGTGATGGAAATGATGATAAGCTTAATTAAGCTTATGTGATATGCCTTGTGTGGCATGACAGATGATTAAGTAATTATTTGATTAAAATTAGTAAAGGAGTGAATAAATATTGTGTTGGATTAATAATTATTTCTTGTACTATTATTATTATTATTATTATTATTATTATTATTATTATTATTATTATTATTATTATTATTATTATTATTATTATTATTATTATTATTAGTACTATCCTTATTATACGATTAATTGTTGTTAAGTGTAAGCATATGTGATATATCTAGTCACTCCTAAATTTAAATTAATGAAGGAATGTTTTCTTTGGAAAGATTTAATTGATGTTATTTTACTAATTGCTACATGTGTGGTGTAAACATATAATTGATTCATAAAGTTGCTTCATGAATAAAATATAATTTGGGACATTAAAGTTTATGGGAAATAATGGGTTATTAATATTCAACCAATTTATATTCTAACACAATTCAATATTATTGGGACTAACCCAATGTACATGAATTATAAGATTATGTGTATATATGTCCATAACTTGTCACAGGGTAATAATATTAACTCACTAAAATTGCACTTGTAAGCCAAAAAGGAATTAACCTTAGTATATGAAGTCCATTTTACTTATACATGAGGAGTATTAAGGCTTGTCCCAAAATCAATGTCCCAATCCATTAATTTGTTGTGTATAGGCCATTGGTCTAGCATCTCTGCATTTCTTGTGACGATTTAGAATTTTTATATGTAATTTAAAATATTTTTTGAATTAAATAAATATTTTAGTTGATGTGTTTATTGTTAAATACATATTTGATTGATTTGATTTATTGTTAAGTTGTGGGGAATTAACTTAATTAAGTGTAATATATTAATTAAGTTGGTATTTGGTAATTTTGTATTTTGAAGTTAATTAAATTAAATGAGCGTTGAATTAATTAATTATGTTACATAGTGGCAATATTCTAATTTAATTTAATTAAATTAGAGAGTTGATAATTATTAAATGAGTTGTTATAATGTTGATTATTGATGATTATATGATTTTATAAGTTGTGCGTATTTGATTACGCTTAATGTATTGTTTAAATTATAATTTAATTAAAAGATGAATTGTTAAATAATTATAATGTTGTTCTAATTTGTTAAATAAAATTATAATTTATAGTGGAAATTATAATTATATGTCAAGGATTAATGCATTTAAGAATTTAATTAAATTAATTTGTTAAGAGTGTGACAAGTGAACCATATTATAAAAAGGAATATTAAAATAAATTAAAAAGGGATATTAATAGTGTTTGCCAAACATGGCCCTTGGGGTTTGAATTTTTGTAACTGTTAAAACCTTTATTCGTATAACTGATATGGGTTATTATACGTATTATAATATATATCAGTTTTCTAAGTTACGTAAATATTATATCAGTTTTCCTCCTACACTTAATTGCAAACACAGAGTTGTGAGAGTGAGTGGGAGATATTGAGAGAATTTGTGTTCTTTATTATTTGAGAAGGAAATAGAGAATTAACCAAGCTATTTTAATCATCTTTGCTAAGGTTAAGAGGAATCAAAAGGTAATCATCTTATTCTATATTTTTAGTTTTTGTTCTTGAAGTTTTCTTCACTGTAAATGGTTTTGAAGCATGATTTGTTGAGAGAATGGTTATATATGATAACATCTATAGATGAGTTTACATTAATTAAATCCATGGAAACATGTTTAGGTGAAGAACTTGGTTATGTGATAATATATGTATTTTGGCTTACTTTGAGACCAAAATTAGTGGTTGAATCTTGTGTTAATCAGTAAGTTGACAACGGTTTGTGTTAATACATTGAAAAAAGGAAATAACTCAAGTTGAATGAATCAATTTGGTTAAGAAATGAATTCGTAGCGAATGCATTTGCTAAACATGTTAAAATATGAAAATTTAGTATAAACATGAGTTTTGGGTCAAGATTTGGGTTAGTTAATGTTTCTGTAAATTGTTGATTCTTTGGTATGTTGTAGTTCTATGAATTAAGAATCCATAGAGTCAAAAACGGACTGATTTGGATGTGTATAGCTGGAGTTATGAATTAGAAGGAGAAAGGGTCAAAAAATCGCGAAGAACACAAACTGCAGGATTCAGATCTGTGAATACCCGCCCCGGCGGGGGTTTGTAGTTAAAAAAGTGCCGACCTAGTGGGTATCCTGCCCCGGTGGGCTTTTCTAGGTCAAAAACTGTAAGACTTCGAATTTTATAAAATAAAATTATTTAATTTTTCTTATAATTACTATTCAGTAAATGGTTAAATTGATAAAAGGTTAAAGTTAAGGTTGATATATGTAAATATTTTAAATAAGCAAGTGGTTATAAAATACTCATTGTTGTCGGGGAATATTCGTTTGGTCGTGGAATATTCTTCATGTCGAGGAATATTAAATGCGTATGGCCTTGACCTTTTGTGGGCCCGATGTAAAAGCGATTGGATGAAGAAAATGACAAATATGAGTTTTTATAAATAACGTGTGATGCCCCCAAAATAGGTATACATCACCCATTCTGAGTCGCCAGATACATGGTACATAAATCAAATACAAACTTCTTTTATACAATACGACAACAACGTAACTAAGAGTTTTTACACGAATAATGTCTCATAGACAGTATTCAAACTCAAATGAAGTCCTCATTACATTTATTATCACACTATTTCATAAAATAGTGAGGACTACTATAACAACAATCAGGACCGTCAATCCGATCCCCGACTCGTCCCAGCTATATTCTCATTTCCTGAAGAGAGCAGTGAAAGAAAGGGTGAGCTCAACTAACCCAGTAAGAAATATTATGACTAAGATAATGTAGAATAAATTATCTTTAGCCTTCAACAATATAACAACTGCTAGAATATAATAGACAACAAGTTTTAGATCAACAAATGCAGCGGAATAAGCAATCCATTAGAAGAGTCAAGTAGGGCATACAATCTACTATCTTCTATGATTTAAAAAGTTTTTCATTAACTTTATCGCTGAGACTCAGCTTAATAAGCAAAATCGAATCATCCATGCACCACGGCCAAGGATATTCATGTAATCATCAATGGTCATGGTTATACCGAATAATCCCTGGTAATAATCATACCAATAACTGTCCCTCGATGAACTACAGGCCAATGAGGACTTTTACAACATCATTCGTTACATTATGGTCATGATTATACCGAATAATCCCTGGTTATAATCATACCAAGTCCATCTATACACGTAAGCCAAAGATGACTTTCATCACAATATAAGCATGAGGATGATGACAATGACATAATAATTCAATAAAACAAGTTCAAGGATAAATTTTAAAGATTTATAATTTAATTTATCCAGAAATCAATAACGTCCAAATTGTCAACATGATACTGTTTTGTGGAGTAAAATTCAAGAATAATATTCATGCACCAAAAATAATTTGGACATAAAAAAAATATATTTTTCGGTTGAATAGTACCCCGTGAATAGTACTTCGGGAATAGTACCCCGTGAATATTACCCCGACACGAAAAGTGTCCCGAATACCCAAGTGAATGATACTAGAGTGAATAGTAATTGGGTGAATAGTAACCCGTGAATAGTAACTCATGAATAGTACTCTGGCACGAAAAGTACCCTGAATACCCGAGTGAATAATACTAGAGTGAATAGTAACTGGGTGAATAATAACCCATGAATAATAACTCGTAAAAGAAAAATACCAAAGAAAATGATATTCTATGATGAGTACAAAAGAAATGATATCTCATACGAGTATAATAGAATATACAAAACTGCAAATGGATTTTCACCCGCTATGTGGTAATCCACGTAGACAGATCATTTCCACAATTTAATAAGGAATAAATACAAAGGATCATTCACCATGCATGCGGTAATCCACATAGATTGGTTATTTCAACAGAATAATAAAGAATGGAATAACAGAAGAATTCACCAGGCGTGCGTAATCCGCATGCGAACGAGTTATTCAACAGAATAATAAAGAATGAAACCGGTCGTATGTAACATGCAGACATGATATTCCAAATGAATAATAAAGAATGGAACCGGTCATGCGTAATTGCATGCATGCGGGATATTCCAACAGAATAATAAAAATGGAATAACAATGAATTCACCGTGCATGCGATAGGCCGCATGCAGAACGAGTTATTCCAATGAGAATAATAAAGAATAGAATAACAGAAGAATTTCACCATGTATGCGGTACTTTGCATAGACAGGTTATTCCAACATAATAATAAATAATAGAATAACAACCCTTACGAGTATTGAAAGAAAATAACTCTCTTCATGAATACGAAAGAATAATACCCCTTACCTCAGAAGAAACTAGATACTAGAATAGTGAGGTAGCAGACTTCTCTTCTTCTCTCTATCTATAATTTTTCTCTATAATAATTGCTCTATAGCTTTAGTGAATTGGTGAGAAATGAAGGAAGAATGAGCTTCTATTTATAGGAAAATATAGTCTCGATAATTGCACGTTTTGGGGCTTAAAATATTACAGTATAATACCTTCCTCTTTTCCTTCATTTTTAATTTAGTCCTGCAAGTATTATCAAACTTGCACCACCTCCCCTAATAGTAAATCATGTGAATTAATAGTAAATCATGTGACTCAACAGTTCTAAACATGTGAAAAAAATAATTATAGTATAGTAACTTCATCTATACCTCCATTTTTAACTTAGTCATACAAGTATTATCAATCTTGCACCAACTCCCTTAATAGTAAATGAATGTGAATTAATAGTACATACACGTGAACAAATAGTTATAATCATGTGAATCAATAGCAATTAATTGCTCATTTATCCGGTTAATTATCCGATTGGTCAATATAACCTCCAGACATTAATTATTATCGAAATAAATGTCAATTTTCACTAACACTAATAATTCCAACACAATGGAACTATCAATTTCATCTTTAATCAACACGAACTTATTCATCATTAATATTATAATTCACAATATTTAACAACCAGATCGTTCTCAGGAAAGAGGGGGCTTTCCGATAAGGATTTCTCCTTATTAACGCGTAATTAGGTGACCAAACCTCTCCTTGACAGAACTTCTAGACATTATCAATATTGCAAATAATAATATGAATAACTTTTCTGTCTCAATTATTGATTTAATAATATAACATATTATACTGAGATGATCTTTGTGACAATAAGCGAATCAATAATATGATAGATATGATGCGCAATTATGTAGTAATAATTGAGTATAAGCGAGTGACTTTTACGTAAGTATCAATAATCAATCACAGTGTGCTACTATGCAACTAACGCCAGCGTATTCTTTGTACTTTACTATCGGGTAGTTCAACAGTTTTAATGGTAATACTTTCGCCGTTATTTTTATTAAAAGATAATTCTGTCACTTTCTAACTACGACAATACTTCAGTTGTGGGGTCCACCAATGATTGTGCCATCGTACGGATATTCCCCGACACAAAGAATATTCCCCGACCATACGAATATTTTATAACAACTTGCATACTTTGCAAAATTTATAAATATTACCCACAAATATAACATTATATCAAATCCACACCATAATATTTAAAAAAATATTTTGAGAAATTTAAATCTTTATTCATAAAATTTGGGGTCTCACAATATCCCCTCCTTATGAAACTTTGCCCTCGAAATTTACGTACGTACCAGGTATGCCGAAGAGATGAGGATACCTTGACTTCATTTCAGATTCTAACTCTTGAGGTATAACCTTTGAGTGTTGAATACGATCCTTCTTATCCATGATTTTAACACGTATCTCCTCATACGTTAAATCTTCTGCTATCTCGTCTAGTTCTAATTTAATAACGTGGTTCAGGTCATCCACTTATTTACGTAACATCGATACGTGAAAAAAAAATATTATGAACACGCGACATACTTGGAGGTAAAACGAGTCTATAGGCCACAATTCCTACTCCATCGAGGATTTCAAATGGGCCAATTAAATCGAGGGTTGAGATTTCTTCTCTTCGTCGATTCTTGCTTCTAGAATAACGCCCTCTTGAACCTTCTTCTTCACATTCTTCACATTCATTCTAATCGTATATATGTTATCTTCACGTGGGTCCCTAGAGTCTTTAACTATATCTTCATCATTTGTAAGTTATACGAAATGGGTTTTTGCGTTAACAACATCGCACTCATAAACGCATACGATCTTTTACTCAACGCGTCATCTACCACGTTCGCACTTCCACGATGATATTGAATGATATGGTCGTATTCTTCAACAGCTCGAGCCAATGTCTTTGGCATATTATACGATCATTTTAGGTAAAGAAATATTTGAGGGTTTTAGAAATGGGTTTTGTACTTGGGTAAATACAAAATTCGATTTCACGCTCTAGGGGTAGGCTAAGAAGTCTTCAAGAATACGTCAGGAAATTTATTAACGATAGAAATATCATTCAAAACTGTGACTCTCATCCAAGACTTGGAGAGCACATGTAATTAAGGTTTCTCTTAACGGAGTTTCAACCGATAAGTCAAAGTCTAATTTCTCTGGAGTCAAATTTAAACGTTGAGCGCAAGCAAGAGAGATAAAAAAATGGGTAGAACCAGTATCTAATAAGGTATAGACTTCACAAGAATTTATAATTAACTAACTCGTGCTAACTTCGTTCAGGTTACTCACTTTTTGAGAAGTCACGAAAAACGCTCTCCTTGAAACCACCGACTTTGTTTTGTCCGTATCCGCCTTTGGTGCCACTGTCCCAGCTAGACTTGACTTTGGTGCACGATAAAATCATGATAGGTGACCTTCTTTTCCACAATTTTAACATGCTTTAGACTGCATCACTCATTTTAGACTGATATGTCCCTCCCCTCTGCATTTGAAGCATACGACCGACGGTCGTTCTCCTTCCTTAACAACAGGTGATGGTGCTAACGTTTTTCCATCATTATTGAATCTCTTCTTCTTGAAGTTTCCACCTCTATTATCTTGGCCATGATTTACCACCGAAGTGGTTACCATTCTTGGCATTATAATTTCCCCCACGATGGTTATCATTATTCCTATGGTCGTTGCCACCGGTATGATTATTATCGTGTTGTTGCTCGTTACCTTTTGGTTGTGCTGGCTCATTATCACGTTTCAATAACTGAGCCTTATTCACAACATCTGAATATAAACAAAGTTTGTGAGAGATGAGGTATTAACGTATATCGGGTTTCAAACCTCTTAGAAACATTCGCGTTATTCACTCCTCATTATCGACCAAATGGGATGCAAACCGGGATAACTGTAACCCCATCAAATCCAGGTACTTGAAACCCGAATTCAGTGCTTTACGATATCATTTCTATGAGCAAAAATATTACCAATAATAATAACAATGATATAAATTTCAAACTTAACTTACATTTATCAGAGTCTAATCCCAAGTACGCAACCTTTACTACATTCTTTACATGATATATAATACATATCATTAACTTAATACAGTCTATCTATTACAAATGATACCAATAACATATTCTGTTTGCTTTCCTTTTTACGTGTTCTTGGCTTGACTTTCCAGTTGGTCATGCATTCCTTGTTCCCTTTTTCCTTCTTGAACAGTCTTTTACCTTATGCTCCATTGATTCACACATAACACACCTACTATACCTTCTTGGATTGGGACAGTTAGGCGAAATATATTCCTCCTGTCCTCACTTGCCACACATAAACTTTTCTTTTAATCACATTCCCGGCTTATTTCCGGTATTATTAAAATTATCTTCTTTTATCTTATAGGTGATAGGGTCATCATTTGCCCATAGTTATCCTAGCTATCACATACACTTCTACAGGGTCAGTTGATCTTCTAAATCCTGGTGGTCTGATTGTCTGGAAGTCTTTGAAGTTTGTCGATCGATTATCTGGCTGATTTCCCGCGGCTGGTATTCCGTTTTGCATAGCTTGATCGTCCACATTTGTAAAAATTTGGTGTCGGGTCTGGTTGCCCTCCAACTTTGTTCACAGGTTCTTCTTCCTTTGGTTTCATTTTCGTCTTGACGACATTTTCATAAATTATTTTTACATACTAAGCCTTATCGTAAACGCTTAACATATAACGCAAAACTTTCTATTCAACTAATCATGTACTCAAAATATTAGATTTTGAAAACTTTGCCATCTTGTATTAAAGGATGATAAATAAATATCTACTATCTTTATACCAACTTATTCCATTAATCCAACATAGACTCATATTCATAACACTTGACATGCCTTAGCACACACTACTTTAAACTTCCGCTATCCTTTTGTGACTCGAAAGTCGGGAATCGCTGCCATAACTTATACAAAAGTTAAGAATATTCTTTTATACAGACATATCTATTATTTACACCACATTGAATCATATATATTCCAGTAACACTTAACACTATCTATTCCTTACGCCTTCCCTAATGATCATTTGCTTACTATTCTATATATTCCCATTATCTTCAATAATCTATTAGCACATAACTATACTAGTCCTCTTGTAGCCATTTGGTATTCGTTTGGTTATTGAGTTTCTAAAGGTCAAGGGTTCAAGAGCCGGTGATGAGATGGAGTAGTAATTCATGAATGATATGAGGTATTCTAAAACACTTTCCTTTTTCTTACCATACATTATGAGTTTAAGAACTCACCATAAACATATGAGTTTAAGAACTCAAGCTTAACCATATTCTTATACTTTACCTATCAGTTACATTACCGTTTCTGTATCCAGTACCATACTTTCCAAAATAACCACCTCTTTGAGGTAGCTTTCAATGTGAGCCTCTATTTCAGCTATTGGCTTTGATATTGGCTCGGTCATGGAGGTTGAATTATTCTTTACGACTTAAGGGTATCCTAATTCTGTTCCTTTCTGACACCTACACACAAATTATCTTGACTAGCAAATAAATACACAGAACACACAATAATTTTATAAGTTATCTTTTATTTTGTTTGACGATGAATTATACAATTCATCTCCTTTTTAAACTCTATATGAGTTATTTATATTTTCAACGTTTCCCTCTGTTCTAAGGTTATAGCCTAAGGTCTAACCCACCTAAGGTTTTTAACCCTATAGCTTTGATACCAAATTGTAACGCCCCCAAATCTAGGTACTTGAAACCCGAATTCAGTGCTTTACGATACCATTTTTATGAGTGGAAATATTACCAATAATAATAACAATGATATAAATTTCAAACTTAACTTACATTTATCAGAGTCTAATCCTAAGTACGCAACCTTTACTACATTCTTTACATGATATATAATATATATCATTAACTTAATCTGATCTATCTATTATAAATGATACCAATAACATATTACATTTGCTTTCCTTTTCACGTGTTCTTGGCTTGACTTTCCAGTTGGTCATGCTTAGCTGAAAACATTTAAATTAAGCAAGGATGAGCATTTGAGTGCCCAGCAAGTATTATATATATATATAAGCTGAAAGAATTTAAATGTTTTCTTTATAATACCCTTCTACAACAAGTCAATAGTTGTGAAGTAATCTGTACCAATAATAATAACATAACAACCCTCGTTCAAATTTTTGAAACTACGTATTGACTATATATATAGGGTAGTTGACAGATTATGAACATTATTTTCTGTTTTCGAATAGGTTAGACAAAAATTCATCTGCAAACCGTCATAACTTATGGGCCTGAGGGTGTACAGTCCATGGACCCTGTATTGATCAATACTACATTGCTAGAACGATATTATCGTTCATCCTTTGTCCGCCGTAGCGCATAAAAATTTTCCTATGTTCGGGATGTTCATACTTGTCATGGTTCCAAACAAAAGGTTTTATCTTATCCAACAATAATCTATAATTCAACATATATGTATATCAAAGGTGTATCAACATGTGATTAAATACAATGATTATCCAAGTGGAGACACTTGTATAATCATTTATAGAAATTAACGAACATAATAAATATATTAATTACCATATACTAACATGTTGATAATCAATGGGCGAATATAATATAGTTTTAACAATCTGTACAGTAATAGTATAATTCTGAAACATTCTTACACTTGTCCATTGCATAAAGAAAATGTAAAGGTAGGATACTTGCCTGGTCTGCTACTTACAATACGCAACTTAGTTTTATCTTTTATATAGCAACCTATCAGTAATAAGAGCATTTCTTGATTAGAATAACATATCATAACACATAGCACTTTATACATTGCGAAATCGCACATAACCTAATCACATTGTCATACATATTCAACAGTCATAGAATCACAAACAAATATTTATACAGTCAAAATATCTAAGTCCAGATCAATTTCTGAAACATGTCGATCTACCGACGGCTTTATCGGGTAATTATCGAGTCTAAGACTCTATCTCATATATCAATATCTACAAGTATCAGCCAAATTATTTTTAACTGACTTATAATAATTTTTAAACATTTATTATAATTTATCATTTAATTTTCAAAACTTTGGAATCATTATTAAATGATTTAAATAGTACACAATTCTATTATCATTAATATTTAATTAATATTAAACTATTAATGAAATCATTACTAAAAAATATTAAAGTTATTTATAATAACTCGTAATATTTTTAAAGTACTTATATTACCCTTAAATGATTTTTAAAATAATTAAAATCATTATTAAATAATTACCATTAATATTAAAATATTAATGAACTATTTATCCAAATATTAAAAGTCATTAATTATAACTTAAAATATCTTCAATTCATTTATATCCTTTTTAAATGATTTTTAAATAAATAAAATTATTTTTAAACTATTTATTTAATATAATCATTAAATAAAACTAATATCATTAATATTAATTTATTAATGAGAATTCTCCAAAAATATAGAAAAATATATTTTATAAGTCAAAACATTTTCTAACACTTTATTCTCATTTAAAATAATTAAAATCATTTTTCTCTAATTTATTTAATACACTAACTAAATAAATTAAATATCATTAATATTCAAATAATTAAAAATATTAATGAAAAATATCACAAATAATTAAAAGTTATTTTCATAATTTAAAATAATTTTTAAAATCATTCTTGGTAATTTTATAATTTATTTCTTATTTTTAATTATTTTAGGAAAAACAGAAATTAAAATTAATTAAGTATGTCATTTAAAGTCTATGGCGCATGAAAAGCCGCACTTAGGTGTTCTTGAGCCCAAGGACATTGTGGTCGGTGTTCGAGTTGCCTCCTTCGATGGCGTGTAATTTTCAATCTAAAAGCGTTTACGAACTAACTTGAACTTTGATTATGTAGACAAACCTGTAATACTACAATGATCATTCATCATCTCACTATAACACACATATCAAAACGATCTGGGCTCATTAAAGAATCATCGGACATTTTCGGGTTTCTTAAGAAACCCGAACATCAATAGTCACTTTCAAAGTACAAATTTATCTAGGTTTTAGTTGTTGTTTGGTGGTTCTATGATTCATACATGTAGTATTAATGACAAGGTATAACAACATATCGAGGATTACACTTCAAAAATATTTAAATCACTATCTATTTCGATTCTAAAGGGTGTCGAAAGCGTGTTCATCATTTTTCCGAAATTCCCGGAAATGCAAAAAACAAATCAAGTAAGTGGACTACTTTGACCACTTGCTACGTTCGATATATTCATTGTTTGTGGGGTTTTAAGACATGAATCTACGGTCCACATTACCGGCTACAACTTGACTACCAAAACATCAACAAATAATCATCAAGGATGTGACGCCCCCAAAATAGGTATACATCACCCATTTCGAGTTGTCATATATGATGTACGAAACAACTACAACTTTATTATTACAATGAAGAAAGCTGTGAGTTTAAATACAAATATTATCTTCTAGACAATATCTATACTCAAATAAATCCTCATCACATTTATTGATACATTATTTTACAAAATGGTGAGGACTACTAAGCAATCCTTTCTAAAACCTTCATTCCATACCCCGACTGCACTTTCGCTATATTCTCGCCTCCCGAGAAAAATGGAACAAAAAGGAAAAGGGTGAGCTCAACTAGCTTCAATAAAGAATATTATGACTAAGATAATATACAACAAATTATCGTTAGTCTTCAACGGGAAAAATCTAATAGAATACAATAGACAACAAATTTTAAATCAATACTCAGCAATGAAATAATAATTCATTAGAAGAGTTAAGTAGAGAATGCAAACTACTATCTTCTATGTATGAATTTAAAAGTTCATCGTCTATCTTTTATCCCCAGTAACATCAATCAATATACATCCGAATCAAATATTCATCTTTGCACCACAGCCAAAGATATTCATCATCGGTCATGTTCATTTAAACACTGTTCATCTTTGCACTACTGAGCCAAAGATATTCTTGAGAAATCATTCATCTTTGCACTCTGAGCCAAAGATATTCCATAATATCATCATTTAAGACCGAGGATGATGAAAATATTTTTTTTTAAAGAAACGAATCCGGTGAAACAAAATGACAAGGATTAAGGATTAAGGATTCGTACTTGGTTTTATCCACGCCCAAAAATACCTCAAAAATAATCATAGTGGTGTAAAATTCAAGAATGATCAAAACATGGATACAATCGAGTTAGTATCCGAATAGATGTTTTAGATTTAAAAGAAGAAATTTTATTTTTCTATTGAATAGATCAGATATCGTGAATAGTGCCGTATACGTGAATAGTAACTCAAACACCAAAAGATAGAAATTCCACAAAAACATCTTCACGCTTCATGAATAGTACTCGTGAATAGTAACTCGTGAATAGTAACTCATGAATAGTAACTCGTGAATAGTAACTCATGAATAGTAACCCATGAATAGTAACCCCGACATGAAAAAGTTCCAAATTTGATAAAAACTTCAGATCAACATTTCAGTATAATGATATTGAAGAAATAATATCATTACGAAAAAAATAATATTCCTTACCTCGAAAGATCAGTACTTCTAGCTAGTAATACTAGGGTATAGTCTTTGAAGGAACTTCCACCGTCTAGCAATACTCAAAGTATACTCAAAATACTCATAAGAATACGCTCGATAATATAGAGAGAGAAAACTTCAGTTTCTGGTGTGATTTTCAATTCTAACCTAAGCACCCTATTTATAGGAAATTGCTTAGAACACCAAAGCAGAAAATTTAATAAATTAATATATATATATCAAATTCATACGCCAACCTTAGAATTCAGATCCTAGCATTTCCCACATGCCACCTTCTAGAAAAGTAAGAAAAAAAACGTTTTTCATAAAATAAATAATTAAAACTTTCAAAAATTAATTATTCGTAACTTGAGCTTCAAAAATTCATAATTAATAGCCCTTTCATCAGAAAATTCGAATCTCATGAGTTTTTATAGGAAATTCAATTCTCTACAACTTTGAAGAAGAAAGTTTTTCCAAATTCCAAACAGAAATCGATCGAAATCCACAAACAGGCGATTTTATTGTGTTATAATCAAATTTCGATCAATAAATGGGGTCCACAGACATGTTTAACATGTTTTAAACATTTATTGCAACAAAAATACTCTTCCTCCTCGTATACTCATATATCCCACATTCATTGTTAAAATATCACCGTTAATATATTATTAAAATAATATATTTAAATGAATTATTTTCGGAAAAAGATAAAATATTAATTTTCAACAATTGTCATTTTTAAAATTTTCTCCATCTATATCCACATAAAATCAATATTTTCCTAATCATATAAATCAATAATTAATTATTCACAAATAATATTACGAATCACAATATTGACAACCTGTGCAGGTCCTCGGGAAAGAGGGGTTTTCAATAAGAATTTCTTCACTCTTGGCAGCAATTAGTGACCAAACCTCTCCTTAGACAGAACTTTCTAGACATTGCCAATAATGTTATCTAATAATATTATTTAGATAATATGAATTATTGCTTCGATAAAGAAAAATCTTGTGTAATGACAATTATTCAAAAACAATGAATATAAAATATCAACGCAAAGAATTATTAACTCAATAAAATCTTGAACAATAATTACTGTAACCATTATTGAGTAGTGCCTTCTTACGTAAGAATCAATAATTGGTGCAATACTGGTGTTTCTTCGTTTCAACAACGCGTATTAGTGTGTTTTAACTTTGGGTATTCCAACAAGATAATTAGCAGAATAACTACGCAGATTATTTTTAAACAACTTATATTTGTCGTTTTCTTCATCCAATCGCTTTCCGTTATGGGGCCCACACATGGCTGCGCCCGTCTTACGAATATTCCCCGACATTACAAATATTCCACGACCAAACGAATATTCCCGACGATAATGAATATTTTATAACCACTTGCTTATTTTGAAATATTTGCGTATTTAACCCTTAACTATCCACATTAATCAAATCAACCCTTACTATTTCAAAATAATAAATAAAGGAAATTCCTTTTATTTAAAAATTTGAGGTCTTACAAAGGATGTCGGATCGGGGCCATTAAAAAATTGTGTCTGACGCGATTTTAAACTTTTTTCGGTCGCCCAGATTATCTCGATGGTGGTCGGTCAACGACTTTTGACCGATTATAACTTCAAATCAGTAATAGATCTAACTTTAATTCCTTTTGCATATTAAAGACAACATAATAGGCTATAGATTAACACTTTTAAACAACAAAATACTAAACACACAACAATCTATAGCCTCGACATTTGATGTCGATCACAAAAAAAACTTTTCCCAGATTTTGAAAATCTTTTGATTTTGAGCACTTTGATGTTATGGACTCATAAGATACCAACCCCGAACATTAATTTACACATCATACAACATATCTAAACATTCTAACATCTAATCCAACATAGCATAAAGATCAAATTTTCTAAGTTGGGTCTTATACCTCTATGAACCAAATTTTGATCTTCCGCTTCCTAATCGATCTTGATGTTCGGGGACTCACTAAGGAACCTGAAATGCTAACTATTTTCGTGGGTTTAGAGAGAAAGAAGCTTGGTGGTGTATGTGTGAGAAATTGGGACAAAGTTATGAACTTTCCTCTCTCTCAATCTATATATAACTTGATGAGATGGTTAGGGTTGATCATGCTTATTGATTAAAGGCTATTACTAGACCACATGGCTATGTTGAGTTGGTTTACCAACTAAAGTTATGGCAACCTATACAAGTTATCTATTTAAATAATGCTAGAAGGGTAATTTGGTCATTTGACTTATAAAGTGCATGGTACTTTGGTAACTTCTCACACTATTAAGTTTTAACCCTTGGGTTTCAACTGTGGTTTCATAAGCTCTAAATCTAGAATTGTGTGTTAAGGGCAAAATAGGAAATCTTAGTTTTCTAAAATGTTGATTAGGGTTTCTTAATGAAATTAAGTTTCCTAATCACTTAGGACTTATAAATTAGGCTTTATAATCTACTAATTATTATTAAGCTTGCTAAATTAATAACTAGGGTTTGTAATTTAGCAATTGGGTTTTTTATTCAATAATTAGGATTTTTAGATACTAATTAGGGTTTACCTAATTAACATTAATCATAATAATAATCATTAATTACATAACACATAACTTAACAACCATTATAGTCATATTTGACTTTATACTATAGTTTATCAAGAATGCTAGGAATTTTTGTCTTTGTCTCTACTATAAGCATTCCACACAATAACCTTACACACATAGCATACATAATTATAATCTTGACAAATAATATAATATTATTATTCTCATTTCTTGATCAAAACCGTAATTAGGGTTTGGATTCCATATCGATTTATCTCATCATATACAACATTAATAATTAAGTTAAAATAATTAACTTAACTATTCTAAAGTAATTTAATATAATAAAATAATTATTATAATAATTACGTATTCATTTCATATATTATTTAAATAGTATATAAACATATTTTCATGGAAAATAATTAATAAAGATATGTTTATTTGTAAAATTAATTATTATAAGAACATAATTTATAGAGATCAATAATTCTAAAATAAAATTATTTGTAATCATTCATGTAATAAATATATTTTATATTCATCACATAAATACATACATAATACCTTGCACACATTCTGACTATTAAAATAAATAATCTATAATAATAAAAAAAAATTATACGCAAAATTTCTGATTTAATTATATAGAAAATATCGGGTTATTACAATAACTCCGTAAATTTAGCCTCGTATTGCGACACGGTCATATTGTTTTGCTCCAACTTGATAAACTACACCTCCTTCATGAGACAAATACTTTCAGGAAAGTACTTGTCGTTGAACAACTCTTGGAACTTCTCCCAAGACATCTTGAGTGTGTCAGGCTGGGTACGTTTTACAGATGCCCACCAGTAATCTGCCTCTTCACGAAACATAAAGGTGGCGAAGGGAACCTTTTGCTCCTCGGAGCATCCCAAGACATCAAATATCTTGGTGATCTACTTTATCCACGTCTTTGCCTTAAGTGGTTCTGGCTTTCCCAAAAACTTCAGCGATCTCAGCTCCTTGAACTGCTTAGCAGTGACCATCCGAGAGTTGCCAGTGTTTCCACCTGCATTTTGAACAGGAGTCTCTCTCGCCTGATGATGTATGAATTGCATAAAGTCTCTGAACATCCCATCGTTCATCATCTGATCAGTGTTGTTGTTTACCTGAGGATTATTGTCTTCCTGTTGCACATTATCCCGGGTATTGATCGTTGGTGACTCAACGGTCTCATGTGCTTCATTGTTGATCTCAACATTTTTAGATGCCATTTTCAAACACTGTCACAAAACAAGGGTTAATTAACATATCACATATTATCCCTATACTCTGACCGACCAATTAAATACCAAATAAACTTAGGTAGGTCATACTAGCGAAGGAATTCCCCGTCTCTCCCCTCCTAGTTCTTGTCTCACATCTCTGCCAGGGATCATATCCCTAAGCTTTGATACCAACTGTGACACCCCCAAAATAAGTATACATCACCCATTCTGAGTCGCCAAATACATGGTACATAAATCAAATACAAACTTTTTTTATACAATGCGACAACAGCGTAGCTAAGAGTTTTTACACAAATAATGTCTCATAGACAGTATTCAAACTCAAATGAAGTCCTCATTACATTTATTATCACACTATTTCATAAAATAGTGAGGACTACTATAACGACCATCTGGACCGTGAATCCGATCCCCGACTCATCCCATCTATATTCTTATTTCCTGAAGAGAACAGTGAAAGAAAGGGTTAGCTCAACTAGCCCAGTAAGAAATATTATGACTAAGATAATGCAGAATAAATTATCTTTAGCCTTCAACAGTATAACAACTGATAGAATATAATAGACAACAAGTTTTAGATTATCAACTGCAGCGGAATAAGTAATCCATTAGAAGAGTCAAGTAGGGCATAAAATCTACTATCTTCTATGATTTAAAAAGTTTTTCATCAACTTTATCGCTGAGACTCAGCTTAATAAATAAAATCGAATCATCCCTGCACCACGGCCAAGGATATTCATGTAATCGTCAATGGTCATGATTTATATCGAATAATCCCTAGTCATAATCATACCAACAATTGTCCCTCGATGAACTACGGGCCAATGAGTACTTTTACCACATCATTCGTTACATTACGGTCATGATTATATCGAATAATCCCTTGTCATAATCATACCAAGTCCATCTATGAAAGTAAGCTAAAGATGACCTTCATCACAATATAAGCATGAGGATGATGACAATGACATAATAATTCAATAAAAACAAGTTCAAGGATAAACTCGCTCGGTATAACAATGACATAATAATTCAATAAAGCAATAAAAGGCTCTGAATATTATATTCAAGCTCAATCGAGATAACTCGATAGTAATTATATATATATATAAGCAATGAAAACAATGGACCGGCGATCTGGGCATACGTATACAACACGACTCTCAATGTGAATAATTGTGTGTGAACAAAAGTGGAGAAAAGGCTTAAAGAAATGTAAGAAGGCTTAAAATGGGCTGCCAAAGAAGACTTCAAATAGCTTTAAATGGATGAACACTCGATTCCCACCGGTAAAATGTAGCAAAATATAAGTTCACAAGTGTTTAAAATGAGAAAACACTCAATTTATAGTGTGTACGGAGCAAAATGGATAGGGCTTCCTCGCCTTTTCTCTCTTACAAATGGCCACCCTAAGCCCTCTATTTATAGAGGGGGGAGCCGCAGGTAAACCTGCGGCTGCCCGGGGTACCTCGGGCTCTGTGGGCCCCGCCGTCTCGAAGTACATGCACTCGTGCAATGTGTTGTTTGCTCGAACCTTCATAACTTCAATCCGGGCATCCGATGGAGGCGTATAATACCTTTTTAGAATGTTGTTTTCAAGAGCTACAAAATGACATGGGATAAGAGGTTGTACAAAGTCAGGAAGATGGGTCCATGCTCAGGTCTTCAAGTCTTCAAATTCTATTTGGTGTGATGTCTTGTGTAGTAGTCACTCGGGATTGGAGCTATGGTTCTTGTAGGACACTTTTGTGTAGCATGTGGGTTGAAATGTTGTTGAGACGATGTGAATGTGGGATTGAGGTGGTAAAATGATGATTTTTCCCTCATGGGGTTATATCTCGTTACAGGCTAATCAGCGGTCGTTGCTTTCAGGTTATCTACGAGATCATTTGCTGTAAGTCTTGAATGTTCTTAGGGTTGTCTCTGAGGTGTGTCTGACCTCTCGGGGTTATCTCCAAGTTTGGAACTGAGTGCCTCGGGGCTATCACCGAGGTTGAAGCTGATTGATGGGGATTGAAACGAGCGTTTCTAGGGTCATCTCTGGAATTACCACTGCATTCCTCGGGGTTATCTCCGAGGTTGAAACTGAAACTCATGGGGTTATCACTGAGGTTGGAACTGAATATCTCGAGGTTGTCTCCGAGATAGAAAAGACTAAGTATCTCGAGTTTGTCTCCGAGACTGTGCTGAATATCTCGGGGTTGTCTCCGGGACTGAAATTGCATTCCTCGAGGTTGTCTTCGAGGTTGAAACTGAGGATCCCCGGGTTGTCTCCAGGGTTATGCTGATTTGACTTCCAGGATTATCTCTGGAAGATGATTTTGCCCTCCTACACGATTAGTAACAAGAATGCAAAAAAAAATTGAGTGTCTACAAATGCCCCTCTTTATCATATTCATGCAGTGTAATGGCATGGATAGCATAAAGAATACTAGACACTTGAAATGTGACAAGATATTCATGATGTAATTTACTGCAGCATGATGCAAATGTATGATGAATGTGGTTTGTTGGACCGTTTTCCAACAGGACGTGATGACTGTTTGTTCCCATGACTTCTGATGGGTACTAGAGGTATCACAGATGACTTTGATGAACTACTTGGATGCGTACTCCAAAGCTCTCAAGTACTTTCAGGATGTTGAGGTTATCACCAAAGTCCTAAACCATTGGTACAGACTTTCCACCATAGATATTCTTCTCATGTACAAGAGACTCTGGGGGATTGTGTTTTGTCTGATGAAGATGTGTATAACAGATTCCATCATCGGTCCTCCCCGATGAGGATGTTTTTCCTAATTTATATCGCCAGGTCTTTCCATTTATCTGTCAGAGTTACTGCCAACAGTTTGTATTGTCAGGGTTGCTTGACCCTCGCTGACATGTGCACCAACGGATACCACCATCGGATCCTCTCTGACGCTTCGTTGGGTTTAATTACCAACGGTTGTAATCATCATATAATTTCTGATGCTTCGTTGGGTTTACTTGCCAACGGCTGGTGATGTCAAGGCTGCTTGACTTTCGTTGAAGTAAGATCATCAGATGGCTTCTGAGGTTTCGTTGGATTTACTTACCAGCGGATGAAGACTTATCAAGGTTACTTGACCTTTATTGAAATGTGCATCAATGGCTGATGTCATTGGATGGCCCCCAAAACTTCGTTTGATTTAATTGCCAACGGTTGAAATAACGCCAACGTTGCTTGACCTTCATTAAAATGTGCTTCAACAGCTGATGTCATCGGATGGCTCCCGACGCTTCATTGGATTTAATTGCCAATGGATGAAATAACGTCAAGGTTGCTTGACCTTCATTGAAATGTGCTTCAACGGCTAAAGGCGCATGAAGTCCCCGCTGGGGAGAGTTATTTTGGAGTTATGACTCTGAACTAACGGCATCGAACCTTTGTAAGGTATTACCGAGTGTAGTTTACAACAACTATAATCATTGGTTTTGTGTACCCTGTTGGTAGTTTGACAACGGTGCCTACCCTGCTGGTAGTTGACTACGCTGACATCGCCAATCTGTTTCGGTTCCCACTCAAACGGTGGTATCCCCGAACTGTCTTGATATTATGTTTAATTGATGTCAATGGTTTAGAATACTGAATCTTTTGATACCTTCACTGAAGTAATATTCTAAGGTTTGTTTTTACCAGACTCTGCCTGATGTTACACTCACCCTTTCTGAGGTTATTTGGAGTTTCCTTTCGTTGTTGGGTGCTTGTGCCCCATTTCCTTGAGCGTTTGATTCGCAACCCGGCTGAACTGATGACCTAAATGTCGCTGACATCAATGGATGGTGCCGTTTTTTTTCTTTCGCTACCCAGATTTGTACTTCGGTGTAGAGGCCTCGACTTGTGAGGACTCGACGCCGGTTGACACATTTGATGATGAGGATTTCATTCGCTAAACCTTTTGTCATTGGGCTTCTGCTTTTGAGTTCAAGACTTTTTTGAGAATTTTCCCTTTCTTTTGTAGGTGCAAGTTTATGTCGCCGTGATTTCTTTCAGAGGTTCTCCCCTTTCTTTTGATGAGAGGCTTGATCCCGCCTTAAACTCCTTCCCTTTCCTAGAATCAAAAAATGCCCCAGTCCTCTCATATGTTATTTCCGAGGATTTATATGAGAAACTTTCTTTGTTGACCAAGTTACAAATGAGTAATATCTTCACATGTGGATTATTCATTCTGAGAACAGTATGATTGGAAAAGACCAAATGATCATACTGAATCGCCAGTGAGATGATGAGAGGGAAGCTCTGATGATGATGTACCATGTTGATGGTGCTACCTGGTGCATTTTCCTCTTTAGGATGGTAGATAAATGCCCTAGTGTTGAGTTATCGTTGTTTCTTAGATTGCCCCAATCTTGTTGTAAGGGATCCAATATCGGTTTGTCACAAATTTTGAAATTGCCTCAGCCTTGCTTATTGTCTGGGATCATTGCTTTGACAGATAGGTCGATATGATGGCGAGTGCAAGAGGCTTTTACCTCTTTACCAGATGGTGAACAGGTAGTGGATTTGGGCTTTGATGCCCTCAATCATTGTTTCTGACTAGTTTGCACAATCGGCCTTGATAGTTTTCTTCTGACTTTATGATGACTTGTGATTGAGGGTGTCGGCTCTTTGAAGGTCCTCGCTACTGATCATGCTTGATATATCGTTGTGTTGTTGTTACAACTTTGATGATTAATGTTGAGAGGCCTTCGGACTCCACTAAATTGACCCTAAAGATCTCAGCTTGGTTAGTGATGACTTCACCCAAGTTTGATTTGATCTGCAAGGTTTGATTAGTTGTCTTGATCTGGAAGGACAGGTTGTTAAGTATGAGATGACGATTGCCCATGTATTGTTGGAGGTCAAAAGAGATCAAGTCTTCTCGCACTTCAGGAGCTATGAGTTGCTGATGAGTTGCATCTTATGATGATGGCCATTTCATCCCTATTATTGGTTGTCTTGGGATTGATGTTTGGGTTTGGATATTTCTTTTAAGGGTCTGACCGCACCACTGATGGTTGCCTACGTACTCGTATGTGTGTGGGAGATCAGGTCTGCGTAGTTTCTGCTTGATAAGATAAACGGTTTGAGAAGTGTTTGTTTGGGATTTTTGGGTTTTTGTTTAGTTTAACCGCACCATAAATGGTCGCCTACATACTCCCATTGATGAGGGGAGATCAGGTCTTTCGCAGTTTAAGCAAAATGGCTAAGTCCTGACTGACTTGATTTTGATTTTGACTTTTTATTTTTTTGTTTTTTTCTTTTTCTTTTTTTCTTAAACATTTACATGCAAGGAAAATAAAAGACATACTGTGAAGAAAGTGATAACATCCCAATATCTCCTGGAACTTCCCACTTTATCCTCTAGATCTACATCTTCTTGGCTAGCTGAGGCCTGATAGTCCAGTTGTCAGTGGTAATGTTGCCTTCAAGGCTCGCGATAGAGGTTACCTCTTGGTTCTAAATATCTTCACTTATGTACATAACTTGATCGTTTCCTGATTCAATACATTCCTCGGGGACGCTTGAATTGGACCCATCACAAAAAGGTATGAACTCCTAATTCTTCGATGGGTTGGTTTCCCCGACAACCTCACCGTCTTTTCCTTCATCTGTTCCTTCACCTTTTTCCTGGGCTAGAGAGGATTCGACCATGAAATCTCCCTCGAACTGTTGTGGCATTTCTTGCAAGGAACTTTCCATTTTGGCTTTTTCTTCCTTGGAAAGGATTAGTATTTCCTCCTCATCATCCAAGATGATAAAATCAAGCACGTTGTTGCTATCTTTGGGCCATAGGATGTTTGATGTTGGCGGAGGAATCTCCTTTGGGGACTCTCTTGTCTCCTCTGTCATTCCCTACATTAGGATTAGTCCACCTTGTGTTCTGCCAGAATTAGTGCTCATAGCCTTCAACTCCTTTGAACTTCCTATCTCGAGTGGACAACTTAAGCTTTTTATTTCCTTTTCGCCTTTTTTGGTCACGGGGGATTCTATCTTCAGCTCTCCATTTTCAATGAGATCCTAAATTTTATGTCGCAAAGACCAACATTCCTCAGTCGCATGTCCAGGTGATTTAGAATGGTAGAGACATGTCTTGGTGGAATCATAACTCTTTATCTTGGAATTTATAGGAGGCAGCAACTCAGTAATCCTTCCTTCACTTATCAGAAAGTGTACCATTTCTTCATTTGATTTGCTCAAAGGGGTGAATTTTCGAGCTCTTTTGGAGGTTGTTCGATCTTTCTTCTTTTAGAATTCGCATTCCCCCGAGTGATTTTTTTGCTGGCGAGATCTTCTAGCAATTTTATCATCCCCATTTTCTTGTACTTTCAGTCTGCTTTGATCTTCTTCATTTAGCTGCCTCATCATGGAGAGATATGGGCTTGCATTATGGTTAACCTCCTTTTTCTCTTGGCTTTCTGATAGTTGAGTGAAAAATGGCCTCGTATCATGATGTTGGCGCACTATCAGTTTAGTTAGCAAGTTTACCTGATTATGAATCGTCTCTAATTTTTTCATTACCATCATACCCTCCTCCGAGTTTTCCCACTCTAGGACATTTGTTTTGTGCCTTTGGGAGCATTCTTCCATCCTTCGTATGTACTTACGATTTGGATACATTTCAGCGCTTCCTGACCCAATCATGTTTACTTCATCCGTATCATGCTGCACCGGAAGTTTGGTGTTGACATTTTGTTGGTCAGGTTGTTGAACCACAATATTGCCACTTTCGATCAAATTTTGAATTTTATGCTTTACGGACCAATAATCTTGTGTATCGTGTCCTGGAGACCCTGAGTGGTAAGCACATCTTTGGCTTAGATTGTATCTTTTGCTCCCTGGTTCCAGAGGTGGAGCCAGTTCGGTAATTTTCTCGTGATCCATTAATATCGTCAATACATTTTCAAGGGAATCGCCTAGTGGAGTGAACACCCGATTTTCCATTCTTTCAAATTTTCTTTTTTTATTTTGGCATTGGTTGAATGCAGCATGTTGTTGAAATGGCAGATTGTCTTGCTTTTTCCAAATGGGGGGACTATAGGTTGGTCTCCTAGCTTGCCCTGTGAAATAAGGGATACATCTTTATTGCCTTTATCGAGTACCCTCTTAGGATCGCTAGCATACTTGTCAGTCTGTATATGCTCGATGACTGCTTCTAAGGTAGTGAAGTCTTTAATCTTGTCTGCCTTCAGGCCCATCTCTGCCATTTCACCGTGTTTGATCATTTATGAGAATGGCTTTCCTATGCCTGCTAAGATTCTCTCATAGTAAGGCGCCTCTTGAATGTCTATGAAAGTCATCACCATTTCAGTTTATGTCATTGATGGAATGAATTGCGCTGCCAAACGTCTCCACCTTTAGGCATATTCTCGGAAAGACTCAGTACTTTGCTTTTTAACTTTAGTCACTTGGTATCGATCCGATGCCATTTGTGACTGAAAACTGTATTGATTGAGAAAGGCATGGGCTAATTCTTTCCAGTTGTGGATTTTGGCATTGTCAAGTCGAGCATACCAGGCTTTAGCCTCTCCAGTGAGACTCTTTTGAAACAGCTGCATTCTGAGGCTTTCATCTTCTGCATAAGACCCCAGCTCGCTAATATATACTTTTAGGTGCGTAAAGGGATCACCTGCCCCATTGTACTTTTCAAACTCTAGGATTTTAAATTTGTCGGGATATCGAGCCCCTATGAATATGCAAAGATCTGAATAGGTGACACTTCCATCATTTCCAGTCCCTTTGATTGACCGGATGGTTTCTTCCATTTGTTGGACTTTCTTTCTTATATCCCCAATTTCTTGATCATCCCTGAGTTTTGTGATTTCAGGGGTTTTGTTGGTTCCTTTATTGGAATGAGGTTTAGGTATCTGGGTTTCCATTTTTCTGTTAATATCCTGACTGTCCCCTTGAGTGAATGACTCTGATTGAGTAGGCATTGTTTGGGCCCGAGTGTTTTTACTTTGTTCTTTTAGAAAGACAGCCAATTCTGCTATTTGAGTCCTTAATCCTTTGAACTCCTCGCGGGAAACGGGAGTAGGATCAGGCTGGGCACTTGTAGCCATGTCTGACGGTGGGCTTAGAGCCTTTTTGGACTTTGAACGGGTAACTGGACCAATTGCTTCCCTATAAAAAGACTTATGTAGTTTAGTCTTGAGGGAATGTAGGAAATGTTACATGCTATGTAATGTGTCCGTTTAGGATTATTATCCTACAAAACGGATGTCAGTTGTTTGAATGACAATATAGCATGACATGTTTTGATATGAAAGGGAATGCATGTACACATATTGTGACACCCCCAAATCCGGGTACTTCAATTCCACAGATTTGGTGTTCACTGTCCAAATAAATTATAACTAACTACCCATAAACAAAAGATATAATTTAACTCAAAAGCTTAAATAATAAATCTCTCATCAAGGGTTACAAAATCTCAAGATAAATCCCAGGTCATCTAACCTTTAATACAATCATCAGCGGAAATTAAAACATGATCATAATTAAATCTAGTACATAAGCTTCATAAATAAAAGATAACTTAAACGTTGTCGTCTAATTAATCACTTTATCCTTGCCCTTGCTTGTAGAAAACCCTTCAAACTTCTTAACTTCATCTGCATAATTTTGTGCAAGAGTGAGCAAACAATTGCCCACAAGAAGGATAATATACAATAACGGTTTATGAATGATAATTCACTGAGTTTTCAATGGTAAAGTATTCTTACCGGAACAATAAAATTTAATTCAACAACTATGAGTTCAAAGGAATAATGAACATTAATTTAACAATAAATATCAACATCAAAGAATACACTGAGGGTCACAAGACCACGAACTATACTCTAGGTTTCAAGTATTTCTACTTTAACCTTTAATGCCTAAAAGACTATA
This sequence comes from Panax quinquefolius, assembly GCA_020205615.1. Classification (NCBI taxonomy): domain Eukaryota; kingdom Viridiplantae; phylum Streptophyta; class Magnoliopsida; order Apiales; family Araliaceae; genus Panax; species Panax quinquefolius. The sequence continues at coordinate 60,093,129 of CM035151.1, forward strand.
ATCATCATCTTCGCCCCTAGGTTAACAGTGTGTTTCATCAGTAACTTTTAATGATCTAAACGACTATATGGACCATCATTAGTACTCTCGGTGATCGGCCTTTTGTACTACTATGTATTACTTGAACATTTTAACGCTTATCACGTATTTCTAAAATAATCCCCTAATAAAAGGGTTGTTCATCTCAGCTTAGATTATCAGGTTCCGAACCAAATGAAGTTTGGTTGGGACTTAGCTTCCAAGGAATTCTAGATCTTTAGAATGCTCATCAACCAAGTACTGGTTGTATCAGATAGAAACAAATAACTATTCAAGAGTTTGATTATAATATTTTCATGAACAAGATATATCGATGAATCAATAAGAACTAAAGTATTAACAATTTCTAAATTGAACAAATGTTATCCTCGACAACATGCTTTCAAAATTTGTGTGATTACATAAGCAAACCAAAGGAAGTTTGGTTTGGGTTGACTTCAAGTGAAATTTAGAGTTTAGAACATTCATCAACTAAGGTTTTGTTGAGTTGGTAAAGAATAGCTAGACAACTTAGAGTTCAGTACAATAATGTAAGATAGTACAATGATATTGGAGAACGAAGATCAAACAACAGTTATTAGTAGCTGAATAAATAACATTATTGACTTTGAATAAACCAGGTAATCTCGTTTGAAATAAAGAAATAAAGAGTAACTAACTTGTTCAACATTTAAATGACAGTTGAAGAATTCGCATGACAATAACTCGTTAATCAAGAGGTTAGAGTTAGAGAATTTGCATAAGTATAACGTAATAGTGAAAAGTAACCTTGCTGAATAATAAAGTAGCAAAGGTTAGGGAACTTGCCTCTTGCGTAAGCTATACAATTACAACTCATGTACTCCAATAACCTACACATAGGTTTAGAACCACAATACCTATTAGATATGCTAACATACCATAACATGTACATTTCTTGCTAAACTTATCATTTTAGCACAAGTCTTATGCTACTATAAAAATATCAGAAATTTCAAGTGTTAACCTTCATAATACTTATTTACTAATCCTCATTCTCAATAAATCACAACATGTCATTTTCATAGTTTACTAACATTATAACCTTAGACCAAGTTATAGTGGTGTTACTTAAAGTCTCAAAAGACAATGAACCTCACTATCTCAGGATAGGGTGTAGCGCACCGCGCGCCATACACAAGCACTGGGGGCCGGAACAAGGCTGCTTGCGTTTACGAAGCTTAACAAGCAAAGCTTATTGCGCGGTCTACGATAGAACCAGTAAAGGCTATGAAGATAGTTTACTTTAGCCCAACTAACACGAATTTTACCCACCAAACAGTGAAATTAACACGTAAAATAAATATACAACTATCATAAACATGATTGCTTACATATTCAATCACTTAGCACAATTTTACAACAACTAAAACTATTTTAATTTCTCAAATTCTATATTATCATATGAAAACTCCATTTTTGACATCCTTTACAAAATCCCTCACTGTAATCTCTATGCTTGACCAAATCACCTCATTCAAATTACGTTGTCTTCATTTCTTAATGGACTAGCATAAACAAGCCTCAATTTACAGTTTATCATACTAATTGACCACTAAAATTGGTACTTTTCCAAGCCATATGGAAAATATAAACACTGTAAACAATTTTCTTCCTTTTTAACCATCATTAGCATACAAATCCTTGTTTAATTACTAGTTCTAATCACCACGAACACATACAATCGCATGTCACTAGTTGTATAACAACAATTTCAAATAATTGAATTCACAGAATTTAGGAATTATGCCGTAGAACTCACATATATACATATATATAAACATATAACATTAAGATTACAAATAATACCTTCAATTAGCTTGGTAACCACTGAAATTGCTGTGAATCACAGACTTTCTCTCAATTCTCTCCCTAGCTTCTCTGTATTTTCTTCCTTCTTCTCTTCTTAGGCTTAAGCCAATTTTCTTTTACGTAAAACACACTAAGCCTAACGCACAAAATCAAACGTCTATAACCGACGTTGTAATAAAAACAATAATACGTTATCAGTTATAAATATATTTTATATTATTTGATTTATTTTAATTTATTTTATTTGTTTTAATTATAATTCAAATATTAAAAAATCCAAAAGCCATAAGGCTTTGTTGGGCAAAAAGTCTTTAAAATAAAAGACTTAATATATATTTAAATACATTTGGTAAAAACTAAATTAAACTCCTTTAATTTTATTTTAATAAACCATTTAGTTTATAATTTATAATTACATATTATTTATTTGGATTTCCATATCCAACATTAAATCAACTAAATTAATTACACATACTATATTTTCAATAAATATTTCACTTAAACAAATATCACAAAATTATATTCTCATTATAACTTTATTTAATAATTTAACATACCATCTTAACTTATCACATTACAACAACAATATAACATCTCATGTTATCTTACAACATAATAACTATAAGTTAACTTAATTTAGAATATTATCTAATAAATATAATTTATAAATATTTACTAACAAAAATCACATATTCATTTAATTTAAGAAATATTTTAAATTACAAAACAACAACTTCATCAATAAAATATTTATTTAATTTAATAGATATTTTAAATTACAAATAAAATCTTGGATTGTTACATCATTCCCTCCTTACAAGGATTATGTCCCCAGAATCACAACTCAAACAATCAAATCGTCACATTCTTCCCTCCTTAAAAAGATTATGTCCCCAGAATCGAAGACACAGATAAAACAAATAACTCATAGTAATTCTTTATCATTTCAGTTTCGAGTTCCCACGTAGCATCTTCGACGCTGTGGTTCCTCTATATCACCTTCACAAAAGGTTTTAACTCATTCATGTGCACGTGATCTTTCTAGTCGACTACCTGGATAAAAATTTCATAGTAGCACAACCATAACGGTTCGTACTTTGTCACATGATTACAGTCGAGCTTGTTCGATCATCTCACCGCAAAATGAAAAACATTACAAAAACTTCTCGTGCGCTCAGCACGCCTTCCGATGTCTGGATTTTATTTTATTTTTAGTTTGGCAATCGATTTGCAAACGATAGGACATACTTATTTCTAATTGTGTTCCACACATTCTTGCAAACCCTTTTGAAAATTTGATGTAAATCGTGAATCTCGGTTCGACACAATTGACATAGAAACATCGTGTCTTGAAATGATTTCATAACTTCACACACTGCTCGATGTGTAATATGCTAACTTTGACATACCAAAAATCTACCGCCATATCTTGCCACTAATAGTGATATCGAAGGCAATATATAATGTCATGCTTCCTAGTTGATTCAATATATAAATTTAATGCAAAACTTCATTTTCAATTCCTGGTATTAGCGAAACTTAGTTTCTTCCTTCTACTTTAAACTATCCTTCAGTATCGATTTTGAATTTGACACCTTCATCTTGGAGCTACTCTTCCTTTACTCTATCCAACAAAGTTATATGGTTTTCCATCTGAATAGCTTCTCCTCTGACTTTTTCATATATCTTACCTCCTACCACATATTAGTCATTATAACTACAATTTTTTTTTAAGACATCGGCAACCACATTCGTTTAGGATTTTGCAGTCATAATCCTTGAATAACTTCAACTATCAATTTAAACACATGCTTAAATATTCCTGTGTGAGAATATACTTTAGACACTTATGGTCTGTTTCTATCTCACACTACTTTCCAATATAACACCTCTAAACCCTCAGGGCAACCACTACTACCTCTAACTTTGGATCGTGAGTCAGACGCACTTTCACATAAAAAAAATTAACTTATGTGATGCGTATAAAATGACCCTATCGTTCTGCCTAAACACACTCCATAATACATTGTATGATGTGTCGCTATACAACACCCAGTTTTCTATACTATCTGGTAGAGACAGCATAGGTGCCATACTAAACTCTTTTTCAATTCTTAAAAATTCACTCTATAATTTCCTGCCCATATAAATTCCACTGATTTCCTCGTCAATTTAGCTAACTAAGTAACTATATTGATCTTCACACAACCCACATATTATTTTCTTAATAACTTCTTATTTTGAAACATCGATAAATAACTCTACCGCACAGACGTCTTGCATCTAAAAGAATAAAATACTACCTTTGATTTCCTCAGAGTCTTAAGGTTTAAGCACTTTCTTTGACAATGACTTATCACCACCTGGTTTAACAACTTCAGAGTTTCATAAATCAAATCAAAAATAAATCCATTACGTGGCCTTTAATACCAACATGGCAATTCTACACATCAACTTAAAAGGAATCACTATTCACACCTTCTAATTTTTTAGGGAATAGTCTAACTCTTCCCAAAGCGAATCTAGTTTCTAAATAAATTCATCAGGCATAAATTAACAAGTGGCGGTTAAATTAAATAACACGCAGCCGTATAGATGACTGATCGGAACCATACCTTGCATTGTGTTCTGGATCTTCATGTTGGATGATTGTTCAGTTGGTCGACACGGCAGAGTTGACTCTACAATAACCAGTTTGCCACTGCCCATTTGCTTCCACTTGCTTTTCCTACAGCTTTCTTTGGGCAACCTCGAGCTAAGTGCTCCTTTGATCCACACGTGAAGTAGGCTCTCTTCCTCGGTCTTGAACATTTTGGTGCAATGTGATCCTTCGATCCACAATTAAAGCACATCCTTTTTCCCCTCAAACAAACACCTACATGTTTCTTTCCGCAGTTGCTACACGCCTCCACCTTCTTCTTTTCCTTCCCTTGCTGATTTTCAGCGTTAATATTATTGTCCCACTTTCTTTTTCGAGCTTTACCGGTATGACTATCACCCACCTTAGTTATAATTTATTTGGACAATGAACACCAAATCTATGGAATTAAAGTACCCGGATTTGGGGGTGTCACACATATTCCTTTATTTTTTCCAATACATTGAGATTGACATGGAAATGATATTACAAGTAATTGCAATAGGAAGGTATGAAGAGACTTCCCTCTGCGTTTGGTTTAATAGAGGCTGGCCTATCTTAGGCAACTCTCGCAGCTTTTTGGCATGAAGGTTCCCGTATCATCGCAATTTACTCGACGGGAAGTTAATTTGGTCTTTCAACTGGAGTGAATCTGGGTGGTGCCTTTCCTGAGCCTCGTTGGAATTAGTCTCCCTACGAGTCCAGTAATCAAACACCGACATGATAGCCTCCTTGTGAAAGGACCACACAACATACATTCACATGCATCGCATCTCACCGTATGGAAATGATGACCTGTGCGAAGCACTAATATCACAAGCAGATATGGTGCAAAGCACTAAGTGCAATACGTAAATGCATTCGTACACATTCATTCAAATATAAATGCAACATTCACACACAAGCAGATAAATGTTTTGAAAAGTTTGTAATAGCGGCTTAAGCCCTCTTACTGGATGTCCCCAACAGAGTTGCCACCTGTCGACGTCGGGATTTTTATTTGTCCCTTTTCTGTTCTTGTCTTTTGGTGTTCTCATGTTAGGTGAGATTTGTTTGAAAAAATAAGTTGTGAAAGGGTTCGACATGTATATATCGACGATTGGACTGTAAGAGTCGCCAGTTGGTATTTTTAAATGGTTGTACCAACTCAACCGAGAAAGGGTTTGCACATTGACCTAGTGATTATGTGGAGGAAAGGTATTAGGCACCCCCCGACATCCGTGGTGACACGGTGACTACCACTTTTCAATTAAAACATTTATCTGAATGTGTGTGTGTGTGTAGATCAATGTGCAATTATCTGGAAGTAGTGTTATGCCTTGTTTGCACCAATATACAAAGGGTTTGAATTTTGTATAAAAGTTTAATTTTAACAAGATATAGCAATGATGTTTTGTAAAAGAGGTTTTTCAAACCCTTGTGCTCAATAGTAATTAAGGCCTTTGATACTTCAATTTTATTATGTGTTCGGCTTGATTACTTTTATTTTCGAGATGCGAAGCATCTTCGAGAAAAATAAGATAAAAAGCAGTGCCGAACTCCTTGTGGGCATGAGAGTCGTCTAAGAAAATTTAAACACCATGAATAATTTACAAACTAGTCACAGCTAAAAATGTCCATCATGGGAACCAAATCTAGATTCATGAGACTGCATCTGTGATCACATGATTTCTAGGCTCACATGATGTATCAGTTTGTATTAAAGCTGTAAACAGTTATATATATAGACGTTGTAAATATATATATATATATGAACGATCAACCACCACGAAGTAAACTCCAGGCGGGACTAAATGTAAATATATATATATATATATAAAGACGATCACCCGCCACGAAGTAACTCCAGGCGGGATGAAATGTAAATATATATATATAAAAGTAGTAAATGGCCACGAAGTAAACTCTAGACCTGACAGAAATGTATATATATATATATATATATATATATATATATGGTCAGGATCAGTCGTATACTTATCTTTCACGTGCTCACCCCTTTAAGTGACGGTTTTGATCATATAACTCGTAAATACATACTTTTAGCAACGCTATATGTTGTTTGTCGCTAAAAGTATAGTATTTACTATTGTATAATCTAAAAACCGTAAGCCTAAAAAGAGTAAAGACGGAAATAAGAGATAAAGGGATGACTACTGATCGATCTCGCTCTCTCTCTCTCTCTATATATATATATATATATATATATATATATATATATATATATAAGCAAGAACGCATATAGAATATAAATTCAGGCTCAATCTAACAGAGTTTGATGACAAGAAATATATATAAGTATTTATATATATATATATATATATATGAAAAGTAGTAAACGCTCCGGATGTAAATCCAGGCTCAATCAAACAGAGTTTGATGACAGGAGATATATATACAAGTATTTATATATATATAGGGGAAAATGGTTGTACACAGCCGTGTACTTTTTTTTTTACACAGTATACTAAACGACGTTGTTCGGCCCAATTGCTTTAAAAATAAAAACACGGTTCAGGCACTCTACTCCCAAAATCGCGTTCCATTATTCTCTTCAGATAACCTCCTCCGTTCTCTCCGATTCTCTACTCCAACGTCGGCCACCTCCTTCATTCTCACCAATTCTCTCTCTCCTAGGGTTTATGCGTGATTGCTTCAAATTATCATACATGGGTATCTCCCATTCGGCACAAAACAAATCCATTTCTCTATTAAGTCTCATTTGGTTCGGCTGAAGGGACTTCAAGTGATTAATATTGCAACTAAATTGAAAGACATTCTTGATATCAAGGATAGATTCAAGTGATATTATGCACACACAAAAACTGCAGCAAACATAAGGTAAGTATGGGTTTTTATAAAAATTCATAATTGTTAGTTAGTCCATTCGTAATGTGATATAAAATTTTGACTGTGATGTCTATGTTTAGCAAAAGGAGACTAGTTGTTGTTGTGTGGAGGAATAAGGGAGGAAATTTATGTGTTTAACAATCCCTTGAAACCTATGAACCCTGCTCTTAAAATCTAATGCACACGTGATGTTTGTTAAAAGTCCTCTAAGGACTGTTTTTGTTAAAAACAAAGAATTAGGCGAAGCCAAGGTTAAGGCTACTTTTGGGCTTACTGTTTCGGCTAGTTAGACTTGCTGGAAAATTATAATTTTCTGGGGGCTTGTAGTATGAAATCCAAGCTATCCATAGACTCTGGAAAGGACTAATTCCGACTTCGGAGCAAGGAGTTATGACAGTTCAAAGTAGTCGCGTCGAATCTGCCAAAAATCAGGAAAACAGATTCAAAGCATCCCCTTACACGAATTTTCTGGAATTCTGTGTTTAGAATCTGGAAATGGTCAAAAAATGAAAGTTATAGTCCCAGAAGTTAGCTTCGCGTGGGCGCAAGAATCGCTCAAAAATATTTAGAAACGATTTAGTTATGATTGTTTTAGCGAGAGAGGGTAAAGCTGGAAATAATTACAAACTATTATGACAGAGCATTTTTGGAGCTTTGTTTGGGCTGTTTACAAATTGTTATAACTGTTATGAAATAATTTGTAGTTTCCGTGAAGATCTCATAAGTGACAGGAAAGGCCACACTATTCAACTTACCTCTTCCTTTTCTCATCCTAGTAATCTTTTTTTTGAAGTCATTGTAGCAGTTGGAACTAAATGGTCATTTGTTAGTCCAAGTAGATGGATTTATTGTTGGTTCCTTATTCTTCAGATCCTAGCCTGAAACTTATCCAGTGGCCACCATTTTTGTTTGCTAGCAAGGTGGGATTTGTTAAGATAATTCTTGGTATAGGTTATATCACTTTGAGATGTTTTCCTACTACAAAGATCATAGCCAAAATATAATATAAGTTATATAAATCATATTATTCACTTTGATGTATCTAATTGTTGAGGCTCTTTTCAGACCATGACTTTAAAATGTAGTCACCATTTATGCTTCATCTACAGGGAATCTCTAAGAGACTTGTTAAAGCTGCACTTCGAGTAACAGTCAAAAAAAAGAGAAATGAGATACTCTGACCTGAAGAAGATTGATCGAGGGGTGAGGAGACATTTCCATGACAACATCACAGTTGTAGTTGTATTTCTAGATCCCCCATTAATGAATAGGTTAGCCTCTCGTACTGCTACATGTTCCGTAAGAGCAAGTGGAGGAGTTAAAGCCCCTACCAAGTCCTAGTCCGCTGTAATCTTTTGTTTCATGTTACTCATTTCTTGTATAAATATGAAGACAGAAAGAAAGAAGAGGAAAAAAAACCAAAAAAGCACGAGTACTCTGTCAGGCCATTGTAAGGTACAGGGGTTTGGCAGGATCCATAGTTTTTTGCCACTCGAGTTGTGCTCTCTAGTTACCCTTTGATTTATTTGTTCTTGGAATATCAACAGGCAATCATAAGTTATTGACTGGTGATTTGGAATGATACTACTACTTACCTGCAAATGGTCAAATATTGTTTCGATTTATTTTATCATTTGTTAATGGGGGTTCCTTCATACTGTTTCTTAGTGTCATACGCAATTTATTTATTTTTTTTCAAAATAGAAGCAAAAAGAAACTGAAGTATTACAGGAGACGACTTCAAAAAGTCGTGCAATTTTTAATGAGACAATAATACGAAGGTTGTATGCAATTAGTATTTTGTGATCCGTATGTTTTGTGATCGAGTTGGAATATTATCAAGGTGAACACATATTCCATAAGGTAGTTGGATAGATGGACCCCTTAAGTTGGGACATAGAAAATGCTCCTAAACTATATTCGACAAATAAATGTTGCAAACAAGAAAACAGGAACAATAACTAATACAAACCTCCAATCAGCTTACTCGGTCATTACAAAGTGAGATAAATTCTACACTTAAAAGAGTGATAAAAAAAATGCTATAAACAAAATCCCCACCCCTTGTTGTACACCCTAATAATCAAGAAGATAAATACAACTAGAATGACCAAAAGCCAACCAACAAGCACCACGTATGTATCAACTCATATCAAATGGCCATTGCTTATAAAAAGATGAGCCTTGCCGAGCAAGTTTTGGCTGAAGGCTAAAAGCTGCCCTTTTTTGCAGCAATGCTAAATATCACGCATATGTCTTCATCTTCGGGAACGAGGACTCAACTCATCCATGTTTGTATTTACAATTTGAAATGAAAAACCTGGTGGTTCAACTACTTTTAACTGGAATGTGTACATATTTTGTCAAGGAAACAATATGTATAACACCTCCTTTGTGTAGTAAAAGATGAGTTTAAACAATATCAAACGCATATCAAATTTCAAAAGGATATCACCCAGGTTGCAATGCACGGAACTTCACATCCCCATGACATGCTTCCAAGAACTGATGGGGACTCCGACAACCAAAAAGTTCCACCTTCTAAAAGCTCCACCTTCATTTAGTAAAAGCATATGTAGAGAATAACCAATTACTTTTATACTCTAGACATAGAACAATAATAAAGTTAAGCCAAAATGCTGAAGAATATGTGTTGCACATGGTATTAATGTGTTGAGAATAACAAATTACCATGTGTGGTGACAATAATGTGTTGCACATGGTATTACAAAATGCTGAAGAATCTGTTACGGCATTATATAAGAAAGACATGGACACCAGGAATATTATGCAGATCCTTTTATGTACAACTAGTTAGTGATTACAATGTCAAAAAATATTATTCCACTACCTGTAGCAGGACTGTTAATGTACATCTAATTCTTTTTCTTCTTTTTTTGACAACTACATTCCAAGTTTTAGGTTTGGAATTTAACGCCAAATTTTAATCAAATTACAATTTTATAGACTTACAATTGTAATTTCAAAGCTTAGAATTGAGTTGTCAATTATTGCGTTATAGTAGTAGTGTTTAAATTCTTGGTTAGAAAGTGCAAGTATAAGTTTATTTCAAATAAACTTTTATTAACTATTAAATTTAAGTTTCATTACAAAAGCATCATAAGAAGTATTTATTGACTCTAAAAATGAGAGACCTGAAGAATTTGTTGATGAATTAATGGATGCGTTGAATGTGAAGTCTTAATCAGATGAGGTGGTATGTCCCATTGTCGACCACTTGTTTACAAGTTACTACTACGGTCGAAAGGGGTGGTGGTTAGGGCGTGGGGTGAGGTGAGGTGAGGGGTATACCCAACAGAACAAAAAAGGGGAAAATAAGGATAAGACTAAAAGATGCTGTGACGCCCACAAAATTAGGTATACGTCACCCATCTTGGGTCGCCACTTACATGGTACATAAATTCAAATACAACTTACTAATATAACTGTCGTGTATAATACGACATAAACTGTGAGTTTGAATACAAATATTGTCTACTAGATATTATACAAACTCAAAAGGAGTCCTCATTACAACTATTATCACACTATTTCACGAATAGTGAGGACTACTATTGCTATCCTCGGACCATTACTCCAGTTCCCGACTCGTCTCAAATATGTTCTCATCATCTCCTCAAGAGAACGGTGAAAGAAAAGGGTGAGCTCAACTAGCCCAAGAAGAAATATTATGACTAAGATAATGCGAATAAATTATCATTAGCCTTCACAAATGTTAAACCGATAAAATACAATAGACAACCGGTTTAAGCTGCAGTGGAATATGCAATCCATTAAAAGAGTCAAGTAGAAAATAAAGTCTCCATTGTCTTTTAGGTTTTAAAAGGTTTTCATCATTTTTTTTATCATTTGAGACTCGATTTTAATAAATAAACCACCACATCTAATCATCCTGTACCACGGCCGAGGATTTTCATCAAATTATCAATGGTCATGACTATACCGAATCACCCCGGTCATAATCATACCAAAACTATCCATCACCGCATTATGAGCCATCGAGGACTTTTATCACATCATTTATAACAAGCCATGATTATACGAGAATGATCCCCGGTCATAATCATACTAAGTTCATCTATGCACGTAAGCCAAAGATAACATAATATAACATGAGGATGATGACAATGACATAATAATTCAATAAAACAAGTTCAAGAATTAATTTATCCAGGAATTATTAACGTCCAAATTGTCAACAAGATAATGTTTTGTAGAGTAAAATTCAAGAATGATCAGAAGAATATTTCCATAAAAGATCTTTGGATGAAGCGCAAATATCAAAGATATTCCACTAATTTCATGGAGTATAGAAGTCAAAGTTTTAACCAACTGGGTATAATAAAGAATGGAATAACAAAAGAAATCACCATGCATGCGGTATTGCAGATGTATGCAGAGTTATTCAATGAGAATAATAATAACGGAACCGGTCGGTGAAATTCACAAGCGCTGTGATGATCCAACGTAATAATAAATTTGAATAATAAACAATGGAACCAGTCGGTGTAAAACACATTACGAACAGGATATTCAATGAGAATAATAAATGCGGAATAATAAATAATGGAACCAGTAAAATTGTAAAACACGCGAGACGAGGATATTCCAATGAGAATAATAAAGAATGGAATAAGAGAAGAAGATCACCAAGTATAGGGGATTCAGCGTATACTGAGTTATTCCAATGAGAATAAATAAGAATGGAATAATATAAGGATTTCACCAAGTATTGGGTATCTGGCGTATATCTGAGTTATGTATAGGGTATGCCACTTTACTGAGTTATTCCAACAGAATAATAATGAATGGAATAATGAAGTTCTCTTCATGAATAAGAAAGAATAACACCTTTACGATGTACAACAAATAATATTTCCTACCTTAGAAGAGGCTGAATATTGGCAAAGTGAAGTAGCGAGAATACTCTTCTTCTTTCTCTCTATAGATTTTCTCTCTATAGCTTCTCTCTATAATTTCTCTCTCTAGAGTTTCAAATTGAATTCGTAAGAAAATAATGAAGGAATGAGCTTCATTTATAGGAAAATAGAATGCATAGTAATTAATCCATGAGCGGTCAGATTGATTTACTTTAATCGGCGGTCCATATTTAAAGCAAAATCTTTTAAATAAAATATAATATATTCTATTTATATAAAAATATTTTACTATGCAAAACACTATGCAACACTATGCAAAACACTATGCAACACTATGCATAATAAAATATAATATATTCTATTTATAGAATAACTTTAATAAAGTATTACATTTTATATAAAAAGATGTTTCGTTTTATTACGTTAATAATACTGAATAAAACAAAAGCGTCATTATCATTATAATAATTCATATTATTAATAAATGATAATGAAATCAAATGAGTGACTTCTCACATAAGCATCAATAATCAATACCGTGTGCTTACTTATGCAACCACACGTATTCATTGTACTTTTACTACTACCGAAGTAGTTCAACAAAGATATCAGCGGTAAAACTTCCGCCGTTATTTCAATAAAAATATTTTGTCGTTTTCTCAATCCGACATGATAATTACATTGTGGGGTCCACCAATGATTGAGTAGTTATACGAATATTCCTCGCTAAACTGAATATTCCTCGACCAATCGAATATAATATAACCACTTGCATACTTTGCAAAATTTATAAATACTACCCACAACTATAATATTATCTTAAATTCACACCATAATATTAAAAAAATTATTTCGACAAAATTTAAATCATTATTGATAAAATCTGGGTCTCACAATCTCCCTCCTTATGGAATTTAAGCCCTCGAAATTAGGGTACGATACTGGTATGATAAGAGGTGAGGATACCTTGAATACCTTTATCGTAAAAAATATTAAATTCATCTTCGCAATCCAAATTTAAAGATATCAATTCATCTTTGCACTCTGGCCAAAGATATACAATTTATAAAACCAATAATCTTTGAGAGAGCGACTTAATAGTATCACGACCACGAATTATCCATGCACCATTTGGCCAAGGATATTCGTGTTTTCATCACGATCATGATTATACCGAATAATCCTTGGTCATAATCATACCCAAGTCTATCAATGCACTACTGATTAAAGATGACTTTTACCACATCCAGTGAATTAATATTTCATTCACGAGACTCACTCAATAATTAATTCATATCATCGAATCATCGCACTACGTGCCAAGGATATTCATTAGTATCACGACCACGAATTATCCATGCACTACTGACCAAAGATAATCGTGTATTCATTAGTATCACGACCACAAATTATCCATGCACTACTACCAAAGATAATCGTGTATTCATTAGTATCACGACCACAAATTATCCCATGCACTACGGCCAAAGATAATTGTGTATTCATTAATATCACGACCACAAATTATCCATGCACTACGGCTTAAGATAATCGTGTATTCATTAAGTATCACGACCACGAATTATCCATGCACTACGTGCAAAGATAATCGTGTATTCATTAGTATCACGACCACAAATTATCCATGCACTTACAACCCAAAGATAATCGTGTATTCATTAGTATCATCGACCACAAATTATCCATGCACTACGGCAAAGATAATCGTGTATTCATTAGTATCACGACCACGAATTATCCATGTACTACTACCAAAGAATAATCGTGTATTCATTAGTATCACGACCACAAATTATCCATGCACTACTACCAAAGATAATCATGTTTTCAATTACGGTTATGATTATACCGAACAATCCCGGTCATAATCATACCAAGTCCATCTATACTTTCTATGTGCCACGAGATGACTTTCAACATAATATAAACATGAGGATAATGATATAAAGAATCAATCAAATGAGATAAAGGATAAATATTAAACATTTATAATATAATTTATCCGAGATTCAAGAATATCCTCATGTTATCAATCACTTAATAATCTCATAATCTAATATCATTAATATTACAACAATATTTTAATCACTTCTTAAATTTATAAACAATTTATCTCAATTGTTTATGTTTTACCATATAATGCATTTAATCATTCAAAAATGCCATACTCATAAGATATCATCACCAATTATCAAATCCTCATCAAAAAAAATATGCATATACTCTATATAGGATCCTCTAGCCATAAAATCCTATTTTCAACTTTGTTACTTCACATAACATATTTAACTCATATGTTTGTAACTAAACTATTTTCATGAAAATACCAAATCAGTCCCAAAAATATTTCTTTTTCTGGGATTTAGCATAATATAGTCCCATAATGAAAATATATTTTTCGGAATTTTTAAAATTCATTTACTATTTTTCAAAAATCAATTTCTAATTAATTCCTTAAGAAATTAGCTACCTCAAGTTTAACTCCAAAAATTCCCAAATCTTGGCAGGACCTTACACATGTTAACGTGAGCCTCCAGTTTAAATTTCATGGTCATCGGAGTTATAGAACTCCGATTATAGCATTTTTCGTCGGAAAAACCTAAATATTGAAATAGTCATAACTTGCTCATTTTAAGTCAAAATGAGCTCATTTTTGGACAGGATGTACTTTATACCATATACTTTCATGTCCCAAAAGGCCAGAATTTTTCTCATAATTTAAGTGGCCAAAACAGCCCATCTAAAATCATGGCAGCAGCTTTTTCGGTTTTTGCAGCTTTGCACTCCTTTGCTAAAATCAGTCCACACAAAAATCTACAACACCTTTTCCAGTAATTCCACTTGGATTAGTTAGGTAACTCATAGATCTAACTCTAGGACTTGACCACATTCAAAAATTCAAAATATAATAGGAGATATGGTCAATTGAATTTCATGTTACATTTTTCACCAAAATCTGATTTTCAACTCTTTGTGATTTCTAAGAAACTTTCATGTTTTCACATACTAACCAACATAACTCATTATAACACTTACTAATACCACATATACCCATGATTTTCATTAGTCCAATGCTTTTATTATGACTTTCATCATAATCCACGTAAACAGATCCTTTTAGTTGAAGAAATATTTGAGGGTTTAAGAAATGGGTTTTTGTACTGGGGTTAATACAAAATTCGATTTCACGCTCTAAGTAGGCTAAGAAGTCTTCAAGAATATGCCAGAAAATTTATTAATAATAGAAATATCATTCAAAACAGTGACTCTCATCCAAGACTTGGATAGTACATCACATTGATACCAACTGTGACTTCTATCCCTTAACCTAGATAGCACCTTACAATGATACCTATAAACTTGCCATCTTCATTCATGATGTTGCCTACAGAAAGTCTAGCTTCGGTGCATTCCACACAAGGAAGTCAACAACGAAAGGTTCGGGGCTCTTTACTTATGGCTTGATATGACAATGATTAACTTTAGGGTTTGGTTACTTTGAATTCGTGTAACAGGGTTGTTATAAATATAAAAGCTAACAACCTTACGAAAAGCATGATGAGTAGATAACCAATTGATTAGAAAATCACATCAAAGGCAAATATTTTCAAAAGATAAGATCGACGAAGTAACGTGAAAATGTTTATTTGAATTAAACAAGATTTAAAAAAATAGTAAGCGATAACGAAGGCTCCTACTAACGAAGTTTCAACCAATAAGTCAAAGTTTAACTTCTTGAGTCAAATTCAAATGTTGAACACAACTAGGTGAAATAAAAAGTGGGTAGAATTGGTATCTAACACGGTATAGACTTCGCAAGAGCTTATGATTAACTTACCCGTGATAATTTTATTGGGTTCCTCGTCACGAGAAAAAAAACGCTCTCTCTTAAACTACTAGGCTTTGGTTTGTCTCAGGGACGGTCTTTGGTGCCTCCATCCTAGTTGAATTTATCTTGAAACGCACAAAATCGAGCTAAGTGACCTTCTCTTCCACAATTATAACATGCTTTGAATGACATGGCGCGATTGGACCGATGTGTCCCTCTCCTCCGCATTTGAAGCATATAATAGGTGGTTCTTCTCCTTCCTTAACAACAGTCTTTGGTCTTTGGCGTCTTTCCATCATTGTTGAATCTCCTTTTCTTGAAATGTCCATTCTTATTATTTTGGCCCGATTACCACCGAAGTGGTTACCATATCTCGCCCTGTTGATTCCCTCCACGCTTGTTGTCACTTAAGCTCGATGACTACTCTCACCGGTATTATAATTTTGTTTATTTGCTCTCTTTTAGTTGCATTGACTCGTTATCGTGCTCCACTAATCGAGCCCTATTTACAACATCCGAATAAAACACGGTTTATGAGAAATAAGATGTTGACGTATCTCCGCTTCAAACCTCTTAAAAACATTTCGCGCCATTCTCTCTTCATTATCCACAAAGTGGGACGAACCGTGATAACTCGCAAATTTTGCCTCGTATCATGCGACACGGTCATATTGTTTTGTTCCAACTTGATAAACTCCACCTCCTTCATGTATGGCGAATACTTTCGGAAAGTATTTGTCGTTGAGCGACTCTTGGAACTTCTCCCAAGATATCTTGAAGACAAAGAAGTTGAGTACGTTTCTACCGATTCCCACCAATGTCTGCCTCTCCGCGCGCAACATAAAAGGCGGCAAAAGGAACCTTTTGCTCCTCGGAGCATCCCAAGACATCAAATATCTTGGTAATCTACTTTATCCATGCTTCCGCTGAAGTGGTTTTGGCTCTCCCTTAAACTCCGGTGGTCAGCTCCTTGAATTGTTTAGCGGTGACCGCTTGAGAGTTTTCCGTGTTTCCACCTACGTTTTGATGAGTCGCTTTACCGATGTTGCATGAATTTAAAAACCTTTTAAACGTATCGTCGTCAATCGATTGATCGGTGTTGTTGTTTACTGGGAGGATTATCGCCATCCTGTTGCAGACATTGTCGATTATTGATCCGTGGAGAATCAACGGTCTCTCTGTGCTCCATTGCTATTCTCAACATTCTCGGATGCCATTTTCAAACACCGCCACAAAATAAGGGTTAATTGACATGCAACATATTATCACCGTGCATTCACCAGACCAATCAAATACCAAATAAACTTAGGTAGGTCATACTAGCGAAGGTATTTCCCGTCTCTCCCCTCCTAGTACTATTCTCACATCTTAGCCAGGGATCATATCCCTAAGCTCTGATACCAACTATGACGCCCCCAAAATTAGGTATACGCCACCCATCTTGGGTCGCCACTTACATGGTACATAAATTCAAATACAACTTACTAATATAAGCGCATGTGTACAATACGACATAAAGCGTGAGTTTGAATACAAATATTGTCTACTAGATATTATACAAACTCAAAAGGATTCCTCATTACAACTATTATCACACTATTTCACGGAATAGTGAGGACTACTATTGCTATCCTCGGACCATTACTCCGTTCCCAGACTTCGTCCAAATTTATGTTCTCATCTCACGAAGAGAACGGTGAAAGAAAAGGTGAGCTCAACTAGCCCGGTAAGAAATAATATTATGACTAAGATAATGCGAGAATAAATTATCATTAGCCTTGATAGTGTTAAACCGATAAAATACAATAGACAAACCGGTTTAAGCTGCGGTGGAATATGCAATCCATTAAAAGAGTCAAGTAGAAAATAAAGTCTACTTGTCTTTTAGGTTTTAAAAGGTTTTCATTAATTTTTTATCTTTGAGACTCGACTTAATAAATAAACCACCACATCTAATCATCCTCGCATACACCACGGCCAAGGATTTTCATCAAATTATCAATGGTCATGACTATCTAGAATCACCCCTGGTCATAATCATACCAAAAACTATCCATCACCGCATTCTGAGCCATTTGAGGACTTTTATCACATCATTTATAACAAGCCGTGATTATATAGAATGATCCTCGGTCATAATCATACTAAGTTCATCTATGCACGTAAGCCAAAGATAACATAATATAACATGAGGATGATGACAATGACATAATAATTCAATAAAACAAGTTCAAGAATTAATTTATCTAGGAATTATTAACGTCCAAATTGTCAACAAGAATCTTTATTTTGTAGAGTAAAATTCAAGAATGATCGGAAGAATATTTCCATGAAAAAGATTTGGATGAAGCGCAAATATCAAGGATATTCCACTAATTTCATGGAGTATTGAAGTCAAAGTTTTAACCAATTTGGGTATAATAAAGAATGGAATAACAAAAGAAATCACCGTGCATGCGGTGCTTGCGTGATAAAAGTTATTCAACAGATAATAATAACGGAACCGGTCGGGTGAAATTCACCGCAACAGGATGATCAACAAACATAATAAATCTTTGAATAATAAACAATGGGAACCAGTGTAAGGTGTAAAACACACGCATGAGGATATTCAACGAGAATAATAAATGCGGAATAATAAACAATGGAACTGTGGGTGTAAAACACACGATGAGAATATTCTAACAGAATAATAAAGAATGGAATAAGAGAAGAAGATCACCAAGTATAGGGGATTCCGTATACAGAGTTATTCCAACAAAATAAATAAGAATGGAATAATATAAGGATTTCACCAAGTATAGGGTATTGCCGCGTATACAGGTTATGTATAGGGTATGCCACTTTTAGGAGTTATTCCAATGAGAATAATAATGAATGGAATAACTGAAGTTCTCTTCATGAATAAGAAAGAATAACACCCCTTACGGGTACAACAAATAATATTCCCTACCTTAGAAGAACTGAATATTAGCAAAGTGAAGTAGCAGAATACTCTTCTTCTTTCTCTCTATAGATTTTCTCTCTATAGCTTCTCTATAATTTCTCTCTAGAGTTTAAATTGAATTCGTAAGAAAATAATGAAGGAATGAGCTTCTATTTATAGGAAAATAGAATGCATAGTAATTAATCCATGAAGCGGTCAGATTGATTTACTTTAATCGATCATCCATATTTAAAGCAAAATCTTTTAAATAAAATATAATATATTCTATTTATATAAAAACATTTTACTATGCAAACACTATGCAACACTATGCAAAACACTATGCAACACTATGCATAATAAAATATAATATATTCTATTTATAGAATAACTTTAATAAAGTATTACATTTTATATAAAAAGATGTTTACATTTTATTATGTTAATAATACTGAATAAAACAAAAACGTCATTATATTTATAATAATTCATATTATTAATCGACAATAATGGAATCAAACTGAGTGACTTCTCACATAAGCATCAATAATCAATACCAGGTGCTTCTTATGCGACCCACACACGACATCGTACTTTTACTACTAGAAAGTAGTTCAACAATATCAACGGTAAAAACTTCGTAGTTATTTCAATAAAATATTTTTGTCGTTTTCTCAATTCGAACAATAATTACATTAATAGGGTCCACCAATGATTGAGTAGTTGTACGAATATTCCCGCTAAACCGAATATTCCCCGACCAATCGAATATAATATAACCACTTGCATACTTTTGCAAAATTTATAAATACTACCCACAACTATAATATTATCTTAAATTCACACCATAATATTAAAAAATTATTTCGACAAAATTTAAATCATTATTGATAAAATCTGGGGTCTCACAGATGCTACAAACCCAATGTTGTTTGGAAACAACAAGAATCTTCTCAGGCACTATAAAGAAAAGATATGGGAAACGAACAAGACCTCAGTCATAGTCATGATATATAACAATCAGACCCACGATTTCTACACTTCTGTTACATTATAAGATTTAAAAATTCATACAAACCCAATATTGTTGCAGTAGAACAGAGGAACAATCGTGGTGAAAACCCCATTAAAAATTCACCAAATCGCAACATCACTTTTAAAGGGGTCACATAAACCCTAGAAATCAAAATACAACAAACCCTTACCGAATCGAGGTGTGAATCAAGGAGGTCTGAAATAGAAGTCGAGATCGAACTGATGAGCAGCCGTGTTTTTGTATTGGTTTGAAGTCAGGATGGTAATCACAACGGCGGTGGCAGCAGTGGTAGGGATTTCTATATACGGAAGAGGATTTGGGAGGAGAAGCCTTGTGCGATTGGGGAGGAGATGATGTGGGATTGAGGAGGAGAAGGGAGAGAAACCCTTATGCGACTGGGGAGGAGATGATGCGTGATTTGAGGAGGAGAAGGAGAGAAGCCGTGATTTTATTTTTTTTTACTCCAAAACGACGTCGTTTTGGAGACTATGTAAAAAAAAAGAGCACGGCTGTACATACCCATTTTCTCCATATATATATATATATATATATATATATATATATAAATAATAAACGCTCCGAATATTATATTCAGGCTCAATCGGGATAACTCGATAATAATTATATATATATATAAGCAATAAAAGCCACGGACCGATGGTCCGGGCATACGCACACAACACGACTCTCAACGTGAATAGATGTGTATGAACAAAAGTGGAGAAAAGGCTTTAAGATATGTAAGAAGGCTTACAGTGGGCTACCAAAGAAGACTTCAAATAGCTTTAAATGAATGAACAATTGGTTCCCACCGGTAAAATGTAGCAAAATATAAGTTCACAGGTGTTTGAAATGTGAAAGCACTCAGTTTATAGTGTGTACAGAGCAAAATGGACAGGGCTTCCTCGCCTTTTCTCTCTTACAAATGGCCACCCCAAGCCCTATATTTATAGAGGGGGGATCCACAGGTGTCCCTGCGGCTACCCGGGGTGCCCCGGGCTCTGTGGGCCCCGCTATCTCGAAGTACGTGTAATATGTTGTCCGCTCGAACCTTCATAACTTCAATCAGGGCATCCGATGGAGGCGTATAATAACTTTTCGAAATGTTGTTGTCGAGAGCTACACAATGACATGGGATAAGAGGTTGTACGAAGTCAGGAAGATGGGTCCATGCCCAGGTCTTCAAGTCTTCAAATTTTATTCGGTGTGTTGTATTGTGTAGTAGTCACTCGGGATTAGAGCTATGATTCTTATAGGACACTTCTATGTAGCATGTGGGTTGAAATATTGTTGAGACGGCATTAATGTGGGATCGCAGTGGCAAAATGACTATTTTGCCCCTCACCGGGGTTATCTCCGATTCTGGGCTGATCTAGCAGTCGTTGCTCAGGGTTATCTTTGAGATTAAGCTGCTGCAAGTGTTGAATGTCCTCAGAGTTGTCTCTGAGGTGTTCATGACCTCCCGGGGTTATCTCCGGGTTTGGAACTGAGTGCCTCGGGGCTATCACCGAGGTTGAAACTGATTATTGTGGATTAAAACGAGTGTTTTCGGGGTCATCTCGAGAATTACCACTGCATTCCTCGATGTTAACTCCGAGGTTGAAACTGAAACTCCCGGGGTTGTCTCCAGGGTTGGAATTGAATATCTTAGGGTTATCTCCGAGACTGTGTTGAATATCTCGGGGTTGTCTCTAAGATGGCGAACTGAGTATCCCAGGGTTATCTCCAAGACTAGAATTGCATTCCTCGGGGTTATCTCCGAGGTTAAAACTGAGGATCCCGGGGTTGTGTTGATTTGACTTCCAGGGTTATCTCTAGAATATGATTTTGCCCTCATGCACGGTTAGTAACAAGAATGCAAAAAATTTCGAGTGTCTACACCACATAGTTAAATGCATCACACATTAACTCAAATGTTTGACTCCAATCGGGTGATTTGATGAGAGGAGCTGAAGTCAACCCCTTTTTGAGTTGTTCAAAGGATTGGAGATATTTTTCAATAAATTCAAATTGTGCATCTTTACCTAGAAGATTGGTCAAGGGTCTTGCTTTCTTACTGAAATCTTTAATGAATCGCCTATAAAAGCCCGCATGTCCTAGAAATGAACAGATTTCTTTGACTGTCCTAGGTGGTGGAAGATTGGCAATGAGGTCAATTTTGGATTTGTCTACTTCAATTCCCTTTTCAGATATGATATGACCAAGAATAATTCCTTTTTTACCATGAAATGACATTTTTCCCAATTTATGATTAAGTTAGTTTCCTTACATCACCTTAATTATGTCAAGGTGGTGAAGGCACTCATGAAATGTAGACCCAAATATAGAAAAATCATCTATGAAAATTTCTAGGAATTTCTCCACAATGTCAGAAAAAATGCTCATCATGCATCTTTGAAAGGTGGCAGGGGCACTACATAGCCCAAAGGGTAGACGACAATATGCAAAACTTCCATAAGGACAAGTGAATGTGGTCTTTTTGTGGTCTTCTGGGACTATGAAAATTTGAAAGTAGCCCAAGTATCCATCAAGGAAATAATAGTAAGCATGAAAAGATAAGCTTTCTAGAATTTGGTATATGAAGGGTAAATGAAATTGACCTCTTCTTGTGCCAGAATTGAGTTTTCTATAGTCTATGCAAACCCTCCAAGCAAATCGGACAAGAGTGGGAACTAACTCATTAGCTTCATTTTGAACCATAGTTAAGCCATACTTTTTAGGTACCAACTGAACATGAATTACCTAAGAGCTATCAAAAATGTGATAGATGATCACATTATTAAGACACTTAAGAATTTCTTTCCTAACAACTTCTTTCATAACTGGGTTTAACTGTAACATTCCAGAATTTCAAATGTAATTTTTAATATTTATTGAGTTATATAAATATTTAATGGATATGATTATCGGTAAATGAATATTTGTTTAATTGTTTTAATATTATTTAGAGAATTATTTATTTAATAAATAATTGATGAATTAAGGAAATAATTATTATATTGATATTTCAATTAAATGATTAATTATTTGTATTGTGTTATATGATTAAAGGATTTATTTAATTAATTGTGATTTGAGTTAATTAAAATAAATATGAAAGCTTGTGTGACAAATAACTATATTGTAAGTAGTTATTAAATTAAATTAAAGTAATTTATTTTAGTGTTTACCAAACAATGCTTAATATATTAATTCTTTAATAAAATAAAAGGGTTTGCCAAACAAGCCTTAGGGCTTTTGGAATTTCTAGATTTTTAAAATAAATATAATATATTAAATAATAAGTATAATATATTTATAATATATACGTTGTGTTGGTAACTGATAATAGTTATTATTATTATTATTAAGGCCATATCCATTTCTTTTCTTTTTCAAGGCCACTTCTTCAGGTTTGGTTTTACGTACAATTTAGTTGTCTAGGATTATTACTGAGAGTTCAAAGAAGTTGAGAAGAGAGTTTGGCAGAGAGAGTTAAGAGAATTGAGAGAGAAATCAAGAAAATTCTAGCATTTAGCAAGGATTATATTAGCAAATTGAAGGTATGTTAACTCTATATTATATATACATATATATGGGTTTACGGCAAAACTTTTACATATTCTATGAAAATCAAAATTTGTGAATTGTTGCTATATAGTTGGTAATTATGATTATACATGTTTATAATGCTAGAGTTTATGTTCAAACAAGAAATCGCATGCTAAATTCGTTTGACAGTGAAGAAAAAGTTTG